>CM056052.1:93427143-93810972 GCA_029574335.1 Rana kukunoris
GGGCAAGGACTTATATTGGCATTGGGCGTGGGCGTGGTTATGCCAACATGTGACCTTAACCCATGTGACAGTGATGTGACGTGACATCACTGTCACATGGGTTAAGGTCACATGTTGGCATAACCACGCCCACGCCCAATGCCAATATAAGTCCTTGCCCGCCGCTCAGAAGGCATTTCAGCGCCGGACCTCGCCGTGTCAACATCGAATGGAAGAAGAAGCCCGCGAGTGTCACCCCGCGGCGGAAGACTGCGACGGAAGCCCGCTGCCCTCATCAAACAAGCACGGAGCTTCGTGGTGAAGGGGGCAGCGGCAGAAGACGGCGACGAAATCCGGGGTGGGATGTACGACCCTCGCCCCGGAGAAGACGACGGAAGCCCGCTGCCCTCATCAAACAAGCACGGAGCTTCGTGGTGAAGGGGGCAGCGGCAGAAGACGGCGACGAGAAGCCCGCCACGTCCAAGTCCTGGATGGGATGTACGACCCCCGTCCAGGCCGAAAAAATCGAGGGGGGCGGCAAAGAAGAAGGCCTGGCCCCCGCGGCGGAAGACAACGTCGAGAAGCCCGGAGAGTGGCGCCCTCCGGCGGAAGACGGCAAAAGAAGCCCTGGCCCCTAGTAGGAGCCAGGCAGAACCCGGCGACGAAATCCGGGGTGGGATGTACGACCCTCGCCCCGGAGAAGACGACGGAAGCCCGCTGCCCTCATCAAACAAGCACGGAGCTTCGTGGTGAAGGGGGCAGCGGCAGAAGACAGCGACGAGAAGCCCGCCACGTCCAAGTCCTGGATGGGATGTACGACCCCCGTCCAGGCAGAAGAATTTGAAGGGGGCGGCGGAAGACCCTCAAAAGTGAAAACGTTCACCAGGTGAATGGGTAGGGGTACGATGTACCCCATACTCATTCACATAGGGTGGGGGCCCGAAATCTGGGGGCCACCTTATTAAACGGGGCTCCCAGATTCTGATTGGCTCCCGCCCGCATACCCCGACAACCAATGGCTAGGGTTGTCGGGAAGAGGCTCTTGTCCCGATCGACATGGGGACAAGAGTGCTTTGGGGTGGGGGGGCAGCGCCCCCCTCCCCCAAAGCACACACTCCCCCATGTCGAGGGCATGTGGTCTGGTACGGCTCAGGAGGGGGGGGGCCGCTCGCTCGTCCCCACCCCCATTCCTGTCCGGCCAGACTGCATGCCTGGGATGAGGGCTTGGTACGGATCTGGGGGGGGAACCCCACGCCGATTTTGGCGTGGGTTAACCCCTCACGTTCCGGACCAAGCCGGAGAGCCTATTGTACCCCTGGGGGGGAAGCCGCGCCGGTTTCACATTTGAAATTTGGCGCGGAGTTCCCCTTCAGTGTCAGCGCAGCCCGAGAACAGCTCGGAGCTTGCCGTGCGCCGCTCCAGGCAGTGCAAACACTGCTACGCCGCCTGGTATTTACCAAGGATTTCCCGGCGTACTGAAGCGGCGCGCGGTGAGCTCCGATTTTTCCCTCTGCGCATGCCCAGTATGCAAGTGAACCTTCCGAGGTTCTAGCGTACTTTGCAAGGGCACGGGGATCGGGTCCCAAAAGTCACTTTCCCTTTCAAATCGGCCCGCCACACAAGTTGAAACACATGTCACTACACTTCCCCTGCATCACCCCCCTCCCTCCCCTCATAAACTCCCGCCCGAATCCCCGATGTTTACATTACTAAATGCCGCACGCCAGCTCTGTACTGGCGTGCTGTGCGCCCTCTTCTGGGCGCATTAGGCACTTTAGTAAATGAGGAAACACGCTGCACTGGCAGCGTGTTTCTTTGGTAAATGTCAAAAACAGGTTTACTCCTGCTTGTGCACCATGAGTTTTGGCGCACAGGCTTGGTAAATCAGCCCCAATGTCACAGAGGGCATAACAAGGAGGTCCTTTATTTGCACCAGCAATTTAGATTTATTTCATAAAATCCCAAAGTTAGTTAAATAAATAACCATTACATTCTTACAGCATATAAATTCTTTAATATACAGCAGCCCTCAAAATTTCCACTCGCCTACTAGCATTTGGCGAGTGGATTTAAGCTGGGGGCGAGTGATGACAGGGCTGCATGACCAATCTCCCTCCAATCTGTGCCTACACTTAGAGTCCCGATGAGATTGGCAGCCTAAGAGGAAAGGTGCATGCTCGGGAAAAGTAGTCTGGTGAGCCGCGCACAGGCAGAGCAGTACACAGGTGCTCTCCTTACAATTCTCATTAAGCCATGGGACCTAACAGTATGACCTCTCTGAGCCTGCCCCCCTCCCCCCAACCAATGTAGCTGGAGAGCAGAGAGCAGGAAGTAATGAGTGAGGTGGAGGATTGCGAAAATTACCACTCCGGTGCAGCGCTCACTGAAAGTTGCCCTGACATGAAAGCGGCAGCCTTCCAGTTCGTGCAGTTTTCTTCTAAGTAAGTTGTAAGTGACCAACAGTTCAGCCTGAGCACTGCGAACAGAATGGTCTCAATGTGTGCTGTGCTCCTCACTGCCAGCCTGAATAAAAGGGGGAAGTGGGGACATGCAAGCGCACACACAGGCTCCTGACGATGAGATAAATAGGAGAGGGAGAGAGAGAGAGAGGATGGATGGGAGTTGCAGAGGAGACAGCAAGAGAATGGGGAAGAGACGCAGTTCTAGTGCCCTGTCCCTCTGGTCTTCCCCCAGTGCCCTGTCCCTCTGGCCTTCCCCCAGTGCCCTGTCCCATTTTGTTAAAGTTGTTGTTGGTATTATTTATATGTGTAACTTGATTCTGCATAAAACATTTAACAGTGTCATTCCATGATCTAATCTACAAGGGCGTGTTTACAGGTGCAATTAGGCTCAGGACAGTGTATGAATTAGGTGGGGCAACTGGTGGCGAGTAATTATTGAGGGCTGGCTAGTAGCTCAGGGCTTGAAATTTTGAGCCCTGTATACAGTATATATAAATATTTAGCAAAATGCATTTCTAGGACATCCACTTCTGTGAATTCAGGGGGATTTAAATCTCGGGTACAACTGGCATTCCCAAAAGAAAGATTTAAAAAAACGAGGGGAAATATTTATGTGATATGTTAATAAATAATATACAATTTCTTTGTGTCACGTTTGTGTTGAGTTATGCCGCAAATATTAATGTTTCTGATGGTTTGGTTTTAAAGTTATTGCACATTAAATTTGATATGTGACCTCAAGCCTCGTCCACTTTGCACGCCATGTTATTACATTTTAAAAACAAATATACCATTTGTTTGTGCTGCGTTTGTGCTGCGTTTGTGCCACTAAAACACATTTTTATGCCAGTATAGTTTCAGATATTATAGTTGATGAAATCCCTCCCACTTTGGACCCCATGTCATTAAATTTCAAAAACAATGATACCATATGTTTGTGCTAAGTTTGTGTTTCAATAACTGGTATTGGTATAGTGTAAATCATGAACCAGGGCACTATACCAACATGCTTGTTCTTGCTGCACAAATGCAGCACAGGCTTATGGTATATTTGTTTTTGAAATGTAATAACAAAATGCAAAGTGGGCAGGGTTTAGGTTACATAATCTAACATTGAATGTCCAATATCTCAAAAACGGAACAAACAGAATTTTTTATTTTTTTTTGGTACAAATCAACACACACGCAGCACAAATGGTATTGTCACAATCCAGGGGTCAGGCCTCGAAGACCAGTTGCTATAGCAGTGGAAGCTCACACAGGAACCAGCAGGATAGTAACACAGGCAGGTCACTCTGCCAGATGTCACAGGTGTACTTAAGGCGCGGAATCTAAGTACTAACCCAGTGTTCCTCAACTCCAGTCCTCAAGGTGCCCCAACAGGTCATGTTTTCAGGTTTTCCACTATTTTGCACAGGTGATTTGATCAGTTTCACTGCCTTACTAATTATCACAGCCATTTCATTCCGAGGGAAATACTGAAAACATGACCTGTTGGGGCGCCTTGAGGACTGGAGGACTGTACTAACCAGTGTTCATAGATATAGATCAAGCAGAAGCATAGTTGAGGAACAATCCAAATGTTGGTAACAAATACTAGCAAAGATGCAGACAGCAGCAGGAGAGACAAAAGCAAGATATTGGCTGGAGAAGGCACAATTTTCTGGCAACCAAGAAGTGTAGAGACATGGCTTAAATCAGGTAGTTCATGGGACAAGCAAAGAGTTTAAGGTTCAAGGCAAATAAGATTCAAAATATAAAGGGATTTTCAAGCTCACTAAGTGCACTGTGGCAGCAAGGGCGTCAGTGCATTGCCTAACCAATATATTCAGGTACAAAAAAGTGGCCACTGCTTCTATCTATGACTGGTCTGTGTAGCAAGGAGCACTGGAATGGCAATGTATGTCAAACAAATATAAAGGAATTTCCAAGCTCAAACTTATCAGCCAGCCAGCAACCAACCAAATTGACCTGGCTAACAATATGTGTTAAGAACATGTGCGTAAGCTGCAGGCCCTGCCAAGGCACCCTGTTTCCTGCAGTCCCTAACGACTGAAAGCCTCCATCTTGGAAACACATGCATTTATAATAGATAGGTAGGGGACAGGTGAACCTGGAAGAAGCCACCCCTCCTTAAAAGGTACAGTCTCACACTGAACACCCAGCACATAGCACTATGGCAGCAAGAGCATCAGTGCGTTGCCTGACTAATATATTCAGATACAAAAAAATGGCCACTGCCTCCACCTATCTTTGTCTTTGTAGCAAGGAGCACTGGAATGGCAACGTATGACAAACAAATATAAAGGGATTTCCAAGCTCAAACTTACCAACCAGCCAGCGACCAACCAAATTGACCTGTCTAACAATATGTGTTAAGAACAGGGGTTTAGTTGCACAGATTTGCAAATGCATGCGTAAGCTGCAGGCCCCACCAATAATTTTTACAGCAGGATCATTCAAGGAATTGTCCAGGGAACTCGCCAGCATTCCAGGTCCTGATCATAGGTTCAAATCCAGGTCCTGACAGGTATAATTGTTTTTAAAATGTAGTAACATGTGGTGCAAAGTGAGAGAGGTTTTATTAACTATAATGCGCAATATCTCTAAAACCAAACCAGCACATACTTTTGTTTTGTCAGCACAGATGCAGTGCAAACGAATGCTATCTTTGGTTTAACATTTTACTCACATTGGGTGCAAAGTGAGTGGGGCTTGATGTTGCATAATCTGAATTTGAATTCCAATATCTCAAAAACCGACTGAAACATTCATTTTTGTGGCAAAAATCAGCACAAACAAATGGTATAATTGTTTTTAACATGTAATATATATATTAAATATATATATATATATATATATATATATATATATATATATTTAGCAGACACCCTAGGGAATGACTTGGAAAAATTCTTGTCACTGGTGGCGCTCTTTTGTCCTGATGGGCCTCAAACATATGGGAACTGCCTTGTGCAGGTTTTCAAAGTTCCAAAAGACGTCAAACTCTTTAAAATTACAGCATCAAAACTTGTTTGGCAAACATCTGCTTCCCGCAATATCAGTCAAATGAAAACATATATTTTTTAAGTAAATGTAACTCAATTAGAATATAGAAATGTTTTTCTGTTTATCTGTTTTTTCTTTTGGAAAATATAAATAAAGAATATATAAAAAAAAAAAATATATATAGAAATACACATACCATAAGACCCCTTTCACATTGGGGCCACCTTAGCCCTAAAGGTCCGCTCATTTTAGCCGCGCTGTTTAAGCGGCGCTTTTTGGCTCCTAGCGGACGCTTTTAACCCCATAAAGCCTGCTTCCGGAATGCTTTTCAGGCGCTTTGGAAGCACTGCCCATTCCTTTCAATAGGCAGGGACGTTTTGGGAGTGCAAAATACAGCATTCCCAAACTGCCACAAAGATGCTGCCTGCAGGGCTTTTCCTAACGTCCCGCAAGCTCACCGTCCCAGTGTGAAAAGTCACACTGAAATGAATGGGAGGCGGTTTTCAGGTGACTTTCAGGCGTTATTCTATCGATAAAACGCCTGAAAACCGCCTCAATGTGAAAGGGTTCTAAAAGTTTTGTCTAGACTACTCAATATTATACATTATTTTTGTAAATGTAAAAGGTGTGTTTTAAGAACTAATGAAAATGAAGTTAGGTACTTAAAATATCAAAATAAATGAATTAACATTTATTTATTTGTTGAAAATCATAATTTTTTTTATGTTAAAATTACAAGCCAACAGAAGCATTTTTATCAGTGTACCTCAAATCAACTCATAAAAAGCAACATACGTTTTTTTTTTGTAATAACTATGTAACAGACAACAAAGCATATGAAGTGCAGAGCTAAGGTCTATGTAACAAAGTGTATATCACCAGCACACCTCAAAACACATCACATAAGTAAGGTGCAACAAAGGGATCCTGCGTAACTGCTAAATATTGCACCTTAATTATGTGATGTGCAAATGTATACATTTTAAATGATCACAATTTCTGTGGTGTTCTGGCAATATACAGCTGATTTGGAGTTTTCATGAGCTGTAAGCCATAATCATCACAATTATAACAAATCACGGCTTGAACTATCTTGCTTTGCATGTAATGAGTCTATCTCATATATCAGTTTCACCTTTAAGTTGCATTAGTGAAATAAATGAACTTTTGCACGATATCCCAGTGTTGATGGTCAGGGGAAGAATAAATGACCTGTGTAGTGGGAGTTGAAAATGTCCAGTGTTGGTGGTCAGTGGAAGGAAAACATTTCCATTGTTGGGATATAGATGGGCAGAGATATAGAGTAACATTCTTCAAGAGTGATAATGGGTTTTCCTCTGTGCTCAAGACGCATGGTTCCCAGATAACTTACAATATGAGTGCATTTAAAGCCAATTTTTTGTTCATGTTGAATAGAGAAGATAAGGGGTGGAACCTATGTTAGGTTTTTGTCTTACCATATGCAGTATGTTCCAGTTAAGAGATTACCCATTAAGAAGTCTCTTCAAAAGGTAAATACCCTCCTAATTTTTCACCAAAACAAGTCTCCCTATTGGAATAAATAATTTTTTTTCCTGTTCTGGTGTTAATTCAAATCTAGATTTTCCCTCACTATTTTGACTCTAGGTTTACATAGAGAGTAATGAATTTGATTTAAAAAGCTGAAGAGTGCAAAATCTGGTGCAGCTCTTCTGTTCTCTCCGGTTTTAGTAAATCAACACCTACATCTCCCCAGCAGGCAGACAGCAATAAAAACTTGGCAAGAATCTAACCACTGTGGCAGGTCTAGCCAGTGCCACTGGTTAAAATGGCAGTCCGGTCCAGATTTTGCAAGAAAAAAAGTACACTACTGGCACAGGAGTGTGCTGTGTTTATGTTGGAACAGAGTTAGAGGTCAGTGGCCCCACCCTCCCTGTGGGGTCAGTGTGTGAAAGGAGCTGTGAGGTGCACATCGCATCACATCGCACCACACTGTCCAGGTCAGGACAGACAAAGGCCCAAGCCTGTGAGGATGTAGCAGCTGGGAACAAACAGTCAAGCTGACTAGGTTCTGGGAGTGTGTGTTTGATGGTCTGGAGGACCAAGGCAGGAGGCCTGAGCAGTGAAGCTGCAAAAAGAGCCACAAGGCTGAATATTGTTTATCACATTGATGGTGAGAACCCCCTGCGTGAGAAAATACCCATGTGAACTTTTGTGTTTCTTTTTGTTTGTTTGAAAATAAAAGTGGGCATAAAAAGGCCTAAAACATACTTCTGGAGTGGAGTAAACACACTGTTTGGAGCTACAAATTCCCCACTTGTCACAAGACTCATTACGCTTTCCAAAACTAAGAAAAAAAGAAAAAAACACTTGTTGACAATTCAGACTTGACTTGTCCAAATCCTTGCCAAGTCTTTACGGCCAGTGTTTGATTCGGCCCATTTCTAGCAAAGGGGCTGTGTATGGCCAAGCATAAAATCAACCTCTGTAAAGTACAAATCAAATTTGTTCTCCGGAAGCAAAGTAAACTCTTTCATTGGATGTTATGGTACGTAGATTTATTTATCTTATATATTTTACACCTCTCTATCACAGCAGGCTTCTGTCTTTTTTAAATGGAGTCTTACCAACTTTGAATATTCGTTTGTTTTCCCCTGCTGTGCAACTGAAGAGAAAAAGCAATTTGGAAGGCTTTCTTCCCAGCACAATAAAAGATAAATGGAGAATCAGACTGTCTCTGCAACTCAAGCTCTAGCTGGCAGAATCTGTCAAATTGGAAATTTGTCAAGTTGCTCAGTCCTGCATAGAGATCGATGTAATTGACAAACAAAAAAAAAAAAAAACAGACTGATAAAGCCTTGTCTCTGAGAAAAAAAACAAAAAACGTTTGCCTGTGGGCTATGACAAAACATTGCAATCATCCTTCAGATGGAAAAACAAAATATATCAATATTTTTTTTTTCTTGCTAAAAATGATAATAATGTAAATAATATGGCATTTAGATCCATCAGGTTTTCTGTATGTGAGAGGCAGCAGGCAAACACATAAGTGAAAGGATTTCCCATATTACCAGCTTACTGAAAAAGGGAATGTGGGCATGGGTGTCCACTCCATAGGGCAGGGGGGGGGGCGCGATTGCGATTGCGATTTTGACTTAAAGTGGATGTAAACCCTCACATATACCCAGTGAAGTGAACAGCCTAAATTGATACACAGAGATGAAACAAATCTGCCTACATAAGTTTTACATGTATATCTGCTGTCTTTCCCTTTCTTAACTTTTTGGAAAGTGCAGGTCATGTTAACATTTTGGGGGTTATTTACTAAAGGCAAATACACTTTGCACTACAAGTGCAAACTACAAATGCAAAGTGCACTTGGAAGTGTAGTCGCTGTAGATCCGAGGGGGACATGCAAGGAAAATAAAAAACAGCATTTTAGCTTACACATGATTGGATGATAAAATAATTAGAGCTTCCCCTCATTTCAGATCTACACTTCAGATTTACAGTGACTGCACTTCCAAGTGCACTTTCAGTGCAGTTTGAAATGCATTTTGCACTTGTAGTGCAAAACTGTAGATATTACAGACACAAATGAATGCAGTTTAATTACATTTTCATAAATACAAGTAGTTTAAGCACCTGTATTCGACTTAGTGAAAGCCTCCTGCAGTACTTTACAGCAGAGGTCAGTCTGGGAGAGGAAGAAACAGCACAAAAAGCCAATCACTTGTGCTGCAGTGAAAGACGCATGTAGATAGAATGAGAAGGTAAAATTAAAAGCTCACCAATCTGCTGTAGGGATGAGCTTCGCGTTCGAGACGAACGTATGTTCGACTCGAACATTGTCTGTTCGTACGTTCGACGAAATTCGAACAAAAGCGGTTGTTTGTGCCAAATTCGAGTGACGCAAAACGGCCCATAATTCACTGCGGCATTGCGCGCTGATGATTGGCCAAGCATGCTGTATGTCCCGCATGCTTGGCCAATCACAGCGCGCAAAAAACGAAGAGCCATAATTGGCCAAAGCCTGGGTGGCTTTGGCCAATTATGGCTCAGAACTTTAGCACACGCCCCACACTATAAAAGGCCGCCTGCTGGGCGGCCTCGTGTAGTGTGTTCCGGCTTGTTAATGAGAGCAGTCAGAGAGACAGAGAGATTGTCTTTTTATATAGCTAGATAGAGCAGGCAGGCAGGCTAGTCAGTTTAGCTTAATTTACAGTGTGTAGAGGATATATATACATCCCTAGGAGTTGTACATATATTTATACACTGTATAGCTTAGATAGATCAGTTCTTCCTAATTTACTGGCAGGCAGGTGATTGTGCTATTTAAAGACGTTTTCACAGGTATAGACACCCAGCAGGTACAATATTTAAAGGAATTTTATTTTCATTTTTTTAATTTAAGCATCATTAAAATCACTGCTCCTTGATGTTTAAATAAAAAAAAAAATGAAAGATTTCTTTAAATATTGTACCTGCTGGGTGTCTATAGTTTGCCTGTGAAAACGTCTTTGAGAACCCGGGTCTTGCCCGAGGGAACATGTATCAATGGAAAAAAGTTTTAAAAACTGTCACTTTTTCAGGAGTCCTGCTCCTGAAAAAACAACAGTTTTTTAAACTTTTTTCCATTGATACATGTTCTCTGGGGCAAGACCCGGGTTCTCAAAGACGTTTTCCAACAATAACTTGAATATTGGTCTTTAAAATTAGCATTTTTGTATTCGAACGTTTCGAGTCCCATAGACTTCAATGGGGTTCTAAATGTTCGCGCGAACGGTCGGTCTGTTCGACGGTTCTGGTGCGAACCGAACGCGGGTATGTTCGGCTCATCCCTAATCTGCTGTTTCTCCTTTCCATGGCTAGCCACAGGATAGGGGCAGGGAGAACACCTCTAATGGCTCAATCATACAAGAGCACTGATCAGTACACCCATGTAGAGCACCATGTTTATCTGCCTGAGAGGCACAGGTGATCCAGTCTGTTAAAATCAATGTGAATGGCTGCATTGACCTTCAGCCCTGGTTCACACTGGGCTGCGGGAGTGAAATTGCACGATTTCAGCTGAACTCGCGCAATTTCACTCCCTCTGGCAGTCCCGATTTCGGCGCGATTTAGGAGACATCTGTGCAGGGTTCTGCACAGATGTCAATTTAAATCGCGTCCTGAAATCGCAAAAAGTAGTACAGGAACTACTTTTTGAAATCGGTGCAGCGCCGCAGGTGCGGCGTCGCACCGATTAGGACGGTGTCATTGCCGGCAATTGCCGCCGATTTGAGATGTGATTTCACATGTGAAATCGCATCTCAAATCGAACTAAATCGTACCCAGTGTGAACCTGGGCTTACTCATCTTCAAGCACATCCCTGTGCAGGACCCATGAATGGTCCTGAATGTAGACAGACTGGCTGCACACAGCTGCACGGACCATCTGTCCCATTCCTAATGCTCTATTTATACTTTACGATTTGGAATAGTGGGCTGGGTTGAGATTTTGCCCACAATTTCATGTCACACCATGATCGTTGTACGGCGCACAATGCGTGTTTGTGTGTGTGCTTTCACACCAGGGCAGTGCACTTGCAAGACAGGAAAAAAGGCCCTACAAGCAGCATCTTTGGCTCCTCCACCGCCCCTGCCCATTGAAACAAACTGCTGCTGAAGCTCCTGCAAAGCACTTTGGCAGTGGTGCTTTTTGGGCGTTATTAACCCTTTCCTCAACCACTAGCGGGGGTTAAAAGCACCCCGCTAACAGCTGAATAGCGCTGCTGTAACAACAGTAAAACTTGTAGCGCTTTAACGCTAAGGCCTCCTCCACCCCAGTGTGAAAGGGGTTTGTGACAGACTCGGAACCTCTTATGTCTAAAATCATCCTATGTCCACTAGGGGCATAGGATGACTGAGAAATGCTATCTTGGACTACCTAAGAGGGGATTATTATGTAATTATTATCCACAATATACTCCAGGATATCTGTGAGAACTATTTGGTGGTTTTTGATTCTGAACTCAAAGGGTTGGTTGTAAGAGTAACTCATTCATAGATGCTAATGTCCTCGCATCCAGCCATCTCTGTTCTCTGTGCTAATTGACCCTGCTGTTGTGTGAATATGTCCTGTGTTTACACTTATGATAATGTGTATTGTATAGCAGGTGAGAGGAGACGGGATGTCTACCTTGAAAGGTCATATATCAGAGTCACCTCATCTGGGTAAATGATTAGTTAATTATCTCATGTTAATTTATGTTCTTGTTACCCCTTTAAACTGTATATAAGGCTGTATTCTTGGTTCAATTAAACACTCCGGGCCAGATCCACATACATTGGTGCATATATAGACCAGCGTAGCGCATCTCCTTTACGTTAGACCGGCTCAATTTAGAGGCGCAAGTACCGTATCCTCGTAGTGTTTGCGCACAAATTTGCGCCGGCACAACGTAAATTCCGAGGCGTAAGGCGGTGTAATTCAAATTGGGAAGGACGTGGGTGTGTTCCATTGAAATGAGCCGTGACCCCATGCAAATGAAGGGCGGGCTGGACGCGCATGACGCAGACTATGGTCAGCACCTCTCTGCGCATGCACACAACTCGGCCTGGTGTAATCAGTGAGATAGGAACTAGGCCCGGCATACTTAGTGAGCTACGCCCAGGGCATAAATAGGCCCAGACATACTGAAGATGCGAGATGCGATACACCTCAGAATCACTCATGCCAAAGATGTCTATGCTTGTGCGGTATATCCTCTCCCGTGCCCCTTCCGTGCCCTCCTCCTTCTGCACTCATCTAAAGTCAGTAGTATAGCTATGAGCAAGGATGCCCCTGGCATGTTGGCATACAGATTGTTGTCCTGCAAGTGTGGCTGCTCAGCTCGTCCCTAATCGTGTTGCTTTAGCTGACATGTAGACGTCTTGTCCAAATTTAAAGCTGCTTTTATAAGGACTAACTTTTGACCGGACGTGCAGCTGATGCGCACAGCACGTAGCCTGCACCGCACAAACTTACTTTTGTGGATCGCTGTATCTCCCTCATTTTGCATATTTGCATAGCAAATCAATGGTGAGTCTAGCGCATTTTTGCACGCACGATGCGCCGGTCTAATATCCAAATTACGTTGGCCGAAAAATTCTGGATTTCAGGCGTATATCGTTTTGGGGATACGGCGCATAGATACGCAGGCGCATATTTAGACTTACGCCGCACATCTCGTGAAACGCCGGCTTAAGTGCTCTGTGGATCTGGCCCTCCATGTTTAGCACACAAACAAGTCTTGTCTCGTTGTGTGTTGAGAGCAACTGGAATATTCGATATCTATATCCAGACTGATAGGAAGCGGTATATGACGGAATCACTGAATCGGAGTGTGGGACGTTCCGTTACAAGTTTAATGGATTCATTATGATAAAAAAAAATGTGAATAAGAAAAAACCTCCCAAACAATTATTATGTAAAAGACATTTCACACTTTCAAAAGAAGCTAATTTTAGAAAATGAGATTCTGTCCTTATATGTACAATGCCATTAAAGAATATTTAGATTATGCCTATTAAATTATTAGTAGATCATAGCTATCTGTATGCCCTAATTTTCATGTTTTCTTTTTTTCATTATGACGTGTAGGGTATTAATTATGAACAGTTCAGAGTTCAGTAAAGAGACATTTTTACTTTAATGGAAAATATAATATCTTAAATAATTATAAATAAGAATCTGTATGTCAAAGTTTTTTTTTTTTTTTTTGCCAGCTGTCATAAAGATTAACTTACAAAAGAGCCTATTTAGATGGAAGGAAGGGCCAATTTGCCTCAAATCTCTGTTCCAAAAGTAGCATAATTTAATTAGGAAAATGATTATGCATTGCAAATTTGGTGCATGGAAATTGTAATACATTAATGATAATATAGCTAATTAAATGCAACAGAAAAGGGTAAAAGACAAAATGTGCACATCAATATGATGTTCTGTTAGTGACTAAATTACATATAAATCGTATTAATCACACTCAAAGACATAATAATTCAACTTTCTTGACTATCTTGCATAAAGGTTATTAATTTACCCTTTTTGGAGACATGGGGGGTTATTTACTAAAGGCAAATCCACTTTGCACTTTAAGTGCACTGCAAGTGCACTCGGACATGCAGTCACTGTAGATCTGAGGGGGACATGCAAGGAAAATAAAAAACATAATTTTAGCTTGCACATGATTGGATGATACAATCAGCAGAGCTGCCCCTCATTTCAGATTTTCCCCTCTGATCTACAGTGACTGCACTTCCAAGTGCACTTGCAGTGCACTTGTAGTGCAAAGTAGATTTGCCTATAGTAAATAACCCCCATGGTCTTAGTTTTTATAGGGTCATATAGAGGACAATCCTTTGACCCTATGGAATTATAGTGGATTCAGGCAATCATATTTCACACATACGGACTGTGCGTCCGTTTTTCTCCATGCTTTGATGGATGAAAAACGAACATTAATGCATTCCTATGGAAAAACGGATGATAACGGATGATCATTCGTTTCCATTTGCTTCCATCAATATATTTTTTTAAGGGATGAAAGCCCGATGTTTCATCCATCAAAAAAACGGAAAGGACGAGAAACGGATGTTAACGGACGATATCCGCTTACATCCGATCCGCTGACATCAGTTTTAAATCTTCCTTTTTTTTTTTCCCCCACTTTAAACACACTGTATAAGGCTGGTTGCTAAGGAAGGGCACGTGAAGTTGGCCGCCGTGTCCTTAACAACTGATGAGTTATCAGCTATCAGCGGGGTTTCAAGCTATTTTTATTTTAAATTCTGGCATGGGGGGTCCGCTCCGAACCCATACAAGTGGGACTTCATGCCATTTTTTTTTTTTTATTGGGATGTTTTTTTTTTTACATTCAACTGATGACTCATCATTAGTTGAGGATGCGGCAGGCAGCTTCCCGGGCCCCTCCTTAGCAACCAGCTAAGCTAATAACAGTGTTCGAAATTCAGTTCAGTCACTTTTTTTAGATGAAAACCTAATGAGCATGGATGAAAAACTGATGTTTTGACATGGCTGAACTGATGAAATGAGCAGTCCGTATGTGTGAAAGGGGCCATAGACAAATCAGTTGGGAATGAAATAGCACTCGCAGTAGGCATTTTGTAACCATACTTTGGCCCAGGCACACTTTTCTCATCCATTCCGCAGTGTCATGTGGCAGGAAGACGACGGCCATATTAGTGGAGGTACAAGCTCTAAGGGGCAGCTCTTCCTATTTTTACACCCACCCCTTGATGACATCAAGCCTGTGCTCGGGGACTGTCACATATTTACTGTAGAAGTTACCTGTTAATTCTAAAAAAGTATTATATGCTTAAAAACTTTGGTATCACATTAAACTGTGCTAATGAATCTTTGCCAGTCAACCAAAGCTAAGATTTTATGGACAGATCAGCTTTTTTTTTTTTTTAAACCATAGTTTTGATTGGAATTCTTTGTATTTACATACACACAACCAACCAAACATAGAACAATAAAAAAAAAAAAAATTAGGAAAAGACATTTCCAAAAAATTACGATGGAAAATACACTAATTTAACATGTCACATGCTGTTGCAATATGTATAGATGCAAATATTCTACCCTACAGTAACAGTACTAATCGAAAATCCAAAACACGCTGATCTGAATGCATTTACTCAGGGAGCAAAAAAAATAACTTGTAAGCATAATTTCTGTCTCCTCAGGGCCCTCCGGTCTCCAAAATACTCAACCTCCTTCAAATATATAACTCGGAATGACCCTCCATACTCCTTATGGTTGAGCAACCATATTATGATTGTATTAAGCAATGTGTTTCCGTGTAGCTGACTTGTTGACTTTTGAGAGACCAGCCAATAATATAGACCGCATTCATTCATCACAAGCTCGCAGAATCATCGGCTTTGCAGTATTCTGAGAGAAACCAATGCAAATGGAGCCAGTCCAGGCACCGTTAGCCATGGCTCCCAAAGTTTGTAGAATTTATTCGGTGTGCCCCTATTTCTATAAACCTGTTGTTCTTTAATCCGAGCCTCGTTTTGAGATTTGGTGTTCACAAGTTAAAAACATTTTTTTTACTAGAACCCCCAAACATTATATATTGTTTTTTCTAACACCCTAGAGAATAAAACGATGGTCCTTGCAATACTTTCTGTCACACCGTATTTGCGCAGCTGTCTTGTAAGCACACTTTTTTTGGGAAAAATACACTTTTTTAAATACAAAAATAATACAACAGTAAAGTTAATGTCACGCCGAGTAAATTGATATCCAACATGTCACACTTCAAAATTATGCCTGCTCGTGGAATGGCAACAAACTTTTACCCTTAAAAATCTTCATAGACAATGTTTAAAAAAAATCTACATGTTGTATGTTTTGAGTTACAGAGGAGGTCTAGAATTATTGCTCTCGCTCTAAAGATCGCGGTGATACCTTTTGCACACAAGCTCGGTGGAACGGGGTGCATTAACATTTTTTATTGTTTATTTATTTTAATAAAAATGCGTCACTTTTTTTCCTATTAAAAGGAATGTAGACTGAATAGAATAACTTAATTCAATGGATACATCTTTTTCCGAGACCAAACAACCCCAAAACCTCCCACAGGTATGTCCACTCGACGCTTTTTGAAAGCTTTCGCAGCATCGAATCACAAGATGGCCCGACTCCCAGGGTTATCAGATGGTAGCTGCATATTCAGAAAAAGTCTCCGTAGATTTTTTGCCGTGGATCTAGTGGGGATAAAGCTGGATTAGTCCGAATGGACCAACCCCTGCATCACCTTGTTACGTCTTGTCGCCAGTACAAATCCGAGTTCAGAAGTGAAATGGGACGATTGGACTCTGGTTCCAGGAAATCCTTACCCGGTTTTGGAAGTACAATGATGCAGGCAGCATTCATGGAATCCGGGGGCTGAAAGGATTCAAATGCCTGATTAAGGGTCTGCAACAGTTTTGGAAGCAGAAGCTCCCCATATTGTTTGTAAATTTCAGGCAGTAAGCCATCCAGACCCGGGGCCTTTCCATAAGGAGATTCCGCTACTGCCTGGCTGAACTCTGCCAATGTCAGGGGGCATTTAGTTCCCATTTAGCTATATCAGAAAGACAGGGCAGTTTTAAAGGGTCTAAGAATTCCTGCAGCCGTGACATTGAGTAATCTTCCTTACTCTGGTATAAGTTGCTATAAAAAGTACCAAATTATGTTAGTATTTCATTCTGATCATTTGTACAGGTACCCTCTGGTGTTACAATAGAAGAGATAACATTTGGGGCGCACTGAGAACTTGCTATCACCATCATGTGGCCCATTCTTTCTCCCTCCTCAAAACCATGGCATTGAGAATAAAATCTAGAGTGCTCAGCTTTTTCTAGAGCTGTTCACCTATAGTGTTGCTCACGAATATTCGCATTGCGAATATTCGTTACGAATATTGCATATTCGAGTATTCGCAAATAACTCGAATATCGCAGCGAATATTCGCTATTGCGAATATTCGTATTTTTTCAAATTTATTTTTAAAACAAATCACATCATAGTGATCTCGATCGACGTCTAAAAGCATTGCTGGTATGATTAGAGACCCTGGGCCGAGTAGCTGAGGCGATCCTTTTATGTTGCCAAATATTCGCAATGCGAATATTCGTATTACGAATATTCGCGAATACTTTCTCTGCCCTTCTTTTGCATCAGAGCCAATCAGAGTTCTCCTACCACAGTTGTCAGAGGTTAGCAACCTCCATAGCAACCAATAGGAACCTGCCTGCATGACCATTATATAAGATCACTCCCAGCAGTATTTCAGTGCAGATTCACAAGGTGGCTAGAGAGAGTGGAGTGTTTCTGTGCGTTTTTCCTGTGTATTGCGATCTTAGAGCTTAGCATTGTGTTTCCTATAGGAAATGATCTCCGTTTTCGTGTGTTGTTCGCGCGCATGCGCGTGCGCAGACAAGAATTTTGCAATCAATTTTGCATTCGCATTATTAACGAATATTAATGAATATTTCACGAATATTCTTCTATATATTCGTGAAATATCGCAAAATCGAATATGGCGTATTCCGCTCAACACTATCCTATACACCAATTGGCCATCTTTCCATGTTGAGCGATTGGAGGGGGTAGGGTCCTGAACATATTGAGCTTCCCTCTGCTGCACTTCAGTCACTAAAAGATTTTCCCATGTTGCATTAGACTTTTTATAGACACTAATGTCTTTGAGTAACATACCCCGCAAGTACCTTCATAAAGTCCCAAACCACTTGGGGGAGGCAGAGCCATCATTATTGTAGGGAAATTCAGTTAGAGATTTACCCAGGGAGTCCCCCTGGGGTAGTACCTGCAACCAAAATGCAGAAACCCGCCAATTAGGTTTAATCCCTGGCTTAATTCTGTCTAGAGTGACCAGGAGGGGAAGTGATCCGACAAACCAGATACTGTACATTGGACACCCATGGAAGAAATTAGTCTGTACCCAAGCAGAGGTCTATTCTCCACAGGGTCTGGTAGGGGCTGGATCAGCATCAGTAAGCATGGGACAGTGGGTTCTTAAGACGCCATATGTTAAGCAGTCCCAGTTACCTACATTGCCCGCGGGGTGCTTATCCATGCTGGTATTGCATAAACTATTAAAGTCCACCATAACCAGCAGAGGAATCCTGGGGTGACCTGCCAAAAATGCACCTATCCTCTGTAATACCTCACTGTTATAGGGAGGAGGAATACATACAGACCCCAAAATACATTGCATAGACAACAATTTGCATAGTAATAATATACATCTGCGGATCCACCAATGTCTGCGTGCAGGAAAATTGTAATTTGGAGACGATTAATATGCTAGAGCAGGAGTGGCAAACTCAAATTCATCAGGGGCCGCATCAGCAGTTTGGTTGCCCTACAAGGGCCAGTTGTATCTGCGCTCACACCAGTGAAATATTATAAAATAACCTACTGGGTAGTGAGTCCCAATCACCGCTGCTGCAAGAAACCTCAAGCTCATTGTGTAAATAAAGCAAATACATAAAGTACAGAAATTTTCATAAAACAATTTATCAAATTCAATAATTCTAAGATAGCCCTACTGGGTAGTGAATCCAAATCACCAGTGCTGAAAGAACACACAATTGCACAAATATATAAATAAACAAACTAATTCCATTTTACAATTAAAAAAAAAACATTCAAAAAACAACAACATGGCTGTGAATGAACATTTTATTAATAATTAAATAAAATTAGTTTGCTTATTTATATATTTGTACAATTGTTTTTTTTGCAGCAATGGTGATTTGGATTCACAGAGACAGTGGAGCTAAGAGAAAGGGGGAGGAGGGGGAGGCTGAGAGATGACAAGAGAGACTGCTAGCCCTACCTTCCATGGCAGTGTGTCTCCTTTGATGCTTCCAGCAGCTCCATGGCAGCGCGCCCGTCCTCTGGGTCCCCAGTCAGCATGTTCCCCGGGCCTCATTTCACTGCGAGGAAGTTGGAGCAATCCATGCTCTGGAGGCACGGAGATGCTGTGCCCGCCGCGTCTCACCTCTTGGGGGGGGGGCGGGGTCGGGGGGAGAGGTCAAGAAGGAGGCGACCGTGTTTGAGTTATTCTCCCAACTTCCGGGGCTCTCAGGCCTATCTGTCCTCGGCTCGGCCCCTCGCTGGTTATCACCATAAGAGGGATCCCCCTGCTGATGGGGGCCACTGCGCGGGCCACATGACAAGGTCTGGCGGGCCGGATTCGGCCCGCGGGCCTTGAGTTTTTCACCCCTGTGCTAGAGCCTCTGGCATAAGCAGAGTATACAGAGTAGTATTGGTTGGGAAACATTCTATTCTGCAATAGAGAGACGGTGTTATTGTGTTTCCTGCAAGCAGACAATAGATGGAGTGTGTTAAGACAGTGCTTTACAGGGCACGCTTTTTAATTGGGTCCTTAAGTCCTCAGCTGTTCCAGGACAAATTCACTAGCCATTCTCATAAATGAACATATGACCAAGGATAAAAGACAGGGCAACACTTTTGCAGGCCCTGTGACCGGATGTCCTCTGATCCCGCTCTTGTAAAATAGCAGTATTCAGAAAAAGTAGGAGCATGTGTAGCACAGTACTATAGTTAGTATAGGTCCAGTCAAATAATGCCGGGATCATCTTGTAGAAATCTCAAGACGAAACATGTGAGTAAAGAAAAACAAAACAAAAGAGAGAACAAAGAAAACAAAGTTAAGAACAAACCCAGCCAAACTCGCATCCCAGAACTCTGGATTCTAAATGTATTCCCACAGGAAAAACAGGGGGGAAGAGAAGTCCATACAGTGCATACAGGTAACCTTAAAGCAACCGGCTTTAGCTAGGTGTGATAAAGAAGGCATCTCCGATCGATAGATCATCAAATGTATAGGATATCTCCATATTCCAAGAAGCATCATGAGGAATTACCGCTGTGAGGAGGATGGGGTAGGTGTTGCTCGTTCCTGTCAAGTTATATGGCAGCTGCCTTAGGATTTGTGAAGAATATCGTTTCTCCCCTTTCAACGATCCAGCGCTTAGCAGGGTATAGCATGGCGTATTGGATCTGAAGAGATGCAGAAGCGCCTTTTAACATCCACGTAGTGAGCTCATAGCTTTTGGACTTCAACATAATTATCACGGTTAGTAAGGATAAACTCACCAAAGCCAAGATGCTGAGGGCGGCTCCCTTAGCGACCTAGTGCGGTCCGCCCCCTAAGGTGGGGACAGAGGGACGGACGCACCAGGAGGCACCGGTACTGACAGGAAGGTGAAGACTGGATTTGTCTAACAGAGACTGATCCGGAAGTAGCTTGCTGAGGTCAGCTGGGGAAACACACAGAGGCAGTTCGGGAGTTCGGATGGCTGGAACAAGGAGCAGGCAGAAGATTAGCCGTGGTCAGGGGGTTGGAGAGAGCAGGAATTCCGAGGTTCAGAGACAAAGGTCAAGGGCAGGAGAAAACAGCAGTCCGGGAAACAATAGCCAAGGGTCAGATCAGGAACAAGGCAGTAGATATCAGCAGAATACTCACTCAAATGCTTTGACAAACCAGCAACACGACAGGAGGAAGAGGGCGGTTTAAATAGCCCGGTCAGGCCACTGATTGGGGAGAGGGGAGAGTGCCTGTGCGTGTCCATGCCGCGCATGTGCGCGCCTGATGTAAATGGCTGCGATAACGCGGCTCTATGGGATCGAGCCGGATTGGTGCCCTGATAATAATAATCAGTAAAAAGGGAGATTTTGGATCTGTTCACATCAATATTATCCTTAGTGCATGCTAGAAAGAGGAAATTGTCTCTGTCTCTGTAACAAAGCATTTTTAAGATAAACGGACGTGGCACATTACCTGGAGGCAGGGGTCTTTCGCTGGGATTCTGTGTGCCCTTTCCACCAAAAAAAAGGGTGGGTGGTGTTTCGCTTATCAAATACATCCAGCAACCATTGCCCATTAAACTCAATAGGGCTCCTTTCCTCCATGCGCTCAGGAAGGCCCAGAATGTTCACGTTATTTCTCCTGAGTCTATTTTCTTTATCGCCAATGCAATAAGTGTGGTGGTTATGAGCAGTGCCTGGTTTTCTCCACACATACCGCTCAGAATTAAGGCCAAAAAGTTCTATCTTGGTCTCATCAGACCAGAGAATCTTATTTCTCACCATCTTGGAGTCCTTCAGGTGTTTTTTTTAGCAAACTCCATGCGGGCTTTCATGTGTCTTGCACTGAGGAGAGGCTTCTGTCAGGCCACTCTGCCATAAAGCCCCAACCGGTGAAGGGCTGCAGTGATCTTTGACTTTCTACAACTTTCTCCCATTTCCCAACTACATCTCTGGAGCTCAGCCACAGTGAACTTTGGGTTCTTCTTTTACCTCTCTCACCAAGGCTTTCCCCCCCTGATAGCTCAGTTTGACTGGACGGCCAGCTCTAGGAAGGGTTCTGGTCGTCCCAAATGTCTTCCATATAAGGGTTATGGAGGCCACTGTGCTCTTAGGAACCTTAAGTGCAGCAGATTATTTTTTTGTAACCTTGGCCAGATCTGTGCCTTGCCACAATTCTGTTTTTGAGCTCTTCAGGCAGTTCCTTTCACCTCATGATTCTCATTTTTGGTCTGACATGCACTGTGAGATGTAAAGTCTTATGTAGACAGGTGTGTGGCTTTCCTAATCAAGTCCAATCAGTATAATCAAACACAGCTGGACTCAAATGAAGGTGTAGAACCATCTCAAAGATGATCAGAAGAAATGGACAGCACCTGAGTTAAATATGAGTGTCAGCAAAGGGTCTGAATACTTAGGACCATGTGATATTTCAGTTTTTCTTTTTTAATAAATCTGCAAAAATGTGTGTACAATAATGAGGAAAAAAATTAAGTTAAATGATTTTAGCAAATGGCTGCAATATAACAAAGAGTGAAAAATTGGATGTGTGTCTTTTTTCAACCTCACCTACTATGTAACTATGTAACTGAGTATTTATTTCCTATAATAATCATCTCTGTCCAATTGTCCTAATTAAGTATTTTCCTGAACCACTCCATTATTATTCCTAACCACACTATTCTTATCAAGGAAGAACATCTTACCTATAGAGAATATAGCCTAGTAACATTTAAGTTTTGTTGGCATTGGCATAGAGCATTTATAAATATATACCTTAAAGCTTATTCAATAAGACAATGTGCAATATACACAGTCCAGCAAATCCCTAGCAATTACCTGAATTAAACTTTTAACTGATCTGACCTTAGAAACATAAACTTTTGGTAGTTATGCTTACTATAATACAACATATGTTATTGTACTTTTTTTTGCACTGCTTAATTAAATAAGCCCATAAATGTACGCACACTTTCTGTACCGAGTAATTAAACATCGCCCACTGTTACAGTTTATTTCTTCAAGTCATTTCGTTTTCCTTGTGTTTATTTTACAACACTTATTAATTTATCATTGCCATGTCTGTGCTGGTTTTTCCTCCTGTTTCCTTGCCCATGGATAGCTCTTTATGAGTTTGTGAATTGTCTGTTCTCTCAGCCATCTGCTGCTCTGTGGTTCAACACATAAAACTATTTGCATAGTATTTATTCTTTTTACAGAAATCAATAAGCACTAAAGATATTTATTCCTTAACCCCCTTATCAGGCCTCACATTTCCATTTCATAACCAGCTTATAGCAATAAAATAGACTTCTCTGACAGAAAAAGTGAACAATGAGGAATTTTTATTCCTGTCCAAATGAGCCCTGTGCTTGCAATCTAAAGCTTTCCTTAACCACTTAATCACCAAGGACGTCCATGGACGTCCTAGGCTTTGTGCAGTGATATCTGAATGATGCCTGCAGCTACAGGCATCATTTAGATATCGCCGTCTTCAGCCGGCGATTTTGTGCACCATAAGAATGATCAAAGCAGCGATTCCACCACTTTATCATTCTTATAGGTGGCATCCGGTGTTCTCCGGGCTCTCCCATGCCATCTGGGGGCCCGGAGAGCGAATCGGCCGGCGCTAGTTGGTTAAGCATAGAGATGACTGTGACCAGATGGTCACCAGTCATCTCTATGACTGTAGGAGGCCCGGGAGCGACGTTATGACGTCACGCCCGGTACCCAGAAGTAAACAAAGCCGCGATCGCGGCTGTCGTCATGTAATCAGTGATTTTTTTCACCGATTTCATGCTTGCAAGCCTGGAGGAGAGATGTGGGGTCATATTGACCCCACATCTCTCCATAAAGAGGACCTATCACACTGATTCCTATTACAATAAGTACAATAAAAAAAAAGTTCAAAACGCCTCTGTCCCCGTTATCTTGTGCGCAGAAGCAAACACGCAATATAGTCCCGCCCACATATGTAAACGCTGTTCAAACCCCACATGTGAGGTATCGTTGCGTGCATTAGAGCGAGAGCAATAATTATAGCACTAACCCTAATCTGTAAGTCTAAACTGGTAACCTGTGTGACATGTTAGGTATCTATTTACTCGGCGTAACATCGTCTTTCACATTATATTAAAAAATTGGGCTAACTTTACTGTTTTGTTATTTTTTAATTAATGAAACAGTTTTTTTCCCTAAAAAAGGAGTTTTGATTTTTTTTTGCGCAAATACCATGCGAGAAAAAAAGTTGCAATGACCACCATTTTATTCCCTAGGGTGTCTGCTAAAAAAAATATAATGTTTGGGGGTTCTGATTTATTTTCTAGCAAAACAATTGTGGTTTTTACATGAAGAAGAAAAGTTCCAAAATAGGCCCAGTGATTAAGTGGTTAATCAAATGGTTTATATCAAACAAAAAATGGGGCAATTAGGGTAACGGATTTGATACACAGAAATAGTAATTCTCTTAAATTAAATGGCTAAATAGATAGTCATTTGATTTTTGGAATTAATCCTTTAAAGTTGAAGTGTGGGATTAAAAAAAAAAAAAAAATATATATATATATATATATATATATATATATATATGCATACTCACATCTATGCTGCAGCATTGCTCTGATGCTGCAGTTGCCCCCAGCAGGCTCTAAACCTGAGAACTGATCGCCGATAGCTGAGTTTTGGGTTCGCTTGGAGTTGAGAGTGATGACTGTCAGTCACCTCTCTCTGTCCAACCCTTCCAGCGCTAATTGGAGTGCCAGGCAGGAGAGTTGGCAGTGCTAGCAGGTTAGCTTGTGTAAAGATAACATCTCATCTAAACCCAAGTACAGTACAAAAGTGATATATTGTATCTTAGCATTCCTCAGATGGGATGGCTTAATTAGGTTTCTTTCTTAGGCCTCGTACACACAAGGGGATATGTCCGCTGAAAACGGTCCGATGGACCGTTTCAGCAGACATCTCCGCTCGTGTGTATGGGCTAGCGGACAGATTTCTCCCCCCGACAGATTTCAAAGCATGCTTTGAAATCTATCCGGTGGAATCTGTCCGCCCGACATGTCTGCTGGTTAGTACACTTACCAGCAGACATGTCGTCCCCCACCACCGCCGCGCCGCCGCCGAATGGATTCGGCGCATGCGTGGAAGTGTTTAACTTCCTGGTGCGGTGACGTGGCGGTGACGTGGCGGCGTCAACGTCACTGCCGCGTCACCGCCACGTCACCGCGCCGTCCGGCGGCGGGGAATTTGATCCGATGGTGTGTACACGCCATCGGATCAAACTCCCGATCGGACATATCCGATGGAAATGGTCCGCGGACCGTTTTCATCGGATATGTCCGATCGTGTGTACGAGGCCTTAGACTTTTCTTTATCACTTAGTGATCCTGCCGGTAACACATGTTCGGTACTAGGGTGATAAAACTCACTCTCTGTGCCATACATCTCAACTTCTTGAGATAGGAAAGAGGGACACATTTAGCACAAAGAATGAAGGCAAACAACGCACCCTGCATTACCCCCAGTTGAGCCCACAAATGCGTTTCTCATAATTATGTCTCTTCTATAGTCTTTTTTTTTTATGTGATATTAGAAAGGTTTGTGTGAACAGTTGAGTGTAGTTCAACCATTCTCAACCAGGTTGCAAGAAACCCTAGGGTTTCTCCAGAGGTTGCTAGGTGTTTCTTGAGCTCTAGCTGATTGACCTTCCATCTGATGGGGCGTGCATAGTTCCTGGGGCCATTCCCAGGGGCCAAAAAGACATGGCACAGCCAGCAGCAGGATGCAAACATTTTTTAGCTGACTGTAAGGGTGACATTCTGACCACCAATGTAAGAAGGGCATTTTTCCTACTGTTTACCAATGTAAGGATGGCGTTCTCCTTTAGTACCTACTGTAAGGGCAATATCTTCCCAGCTTCCCACTGCACCCTGATTAAATAATTCCCTGAAGCCTAAAAGTTATTTCAAGAGTTCCTCTGGTGTAAAATGTTACGAAAACACCGGTATAGTATAACACTTTTGGTAATTAAAGTGTAACTTCACTCTCTCAGTCAACATTGACTATTTTTAATCCTTATGCTGCTAACATTAGTAAATATATAGGAAAGTATATTTTATTTTCATATTTTAAGCTTTTTTTATATTTATTTCAGTTATTTCTTTTTTTTTTTTTGCCTAGGCAAATTATGTCATACATGCCAGGAGTCTTCAGGAGGAAAGGAGGGGTTTTCTCAGCTAAGCACACCCTCTTGCCTGCATGCCTAAGGTAAGGGCAGAAGGTTTCCAGGAAGTAAATGCTACATGAATATTCTGCCCTTACCCAAGATGGCCATGACCAGAAATGCTGGTGAAAGTGAGGTGTTTTTCAAAGTGAGTTCTCTGCAAAATAAAGCATGGATACATGAGTGAGTCAGTGAGTGAGAAACTTATATAGCGCAACACATACGAACTGAATCGCCTCTGGGCGCTGGTCTTCATTCCTTAGGTTGTCCTCAGAAGAGATGGGTTTTGATTTTTCTTCTAAAGGCCAGGTGGTTCACCTCCAACCGAATGCTGGTTGGTAGAGCGTTCCACAATCTGGGTCCTTGGACTGCAAATCTGCATTCTCCCTTGGACTTGTATCTGGCTTTGGGTATCTGGAGTAGATTTTGGTTGGTGGATCGCAGAGCGCGATTGGGGTTGTGAACTTTTTGTTTTTCGCATAGATATTGGGGGGCATTTCCCAGAATACACTTATGCGTTAGACAGAGTGCCTTGAAACGAATTCTGTCTTTTACTGGAAACCAATGAAGGGATCTCAGTGAAGGTGAGATTGATTCCCATGTTTTTTTTACCAGTAACAAGTCGAGCGGCCGTATTCTGAACAAATTGCAGACGAGAGATTTGGTGTTTGGGGAGTCCGAGATAAAGGGCATTTGCATAGTCAAGTCTGGGGTTGATAATTGTTCCCACTACGACTGCTATGTCTTCTTTTGGGATAAAGGGAATGAGTCTGCGTAGTACGCGCAGCAGATGATGTGATCCGCTGACTATTGACCCTATTTGTGCATCCATTGTCATGTAGGTGTCAAAAATGACTCCAAGACTTTTAACTTTGGTGCAAGGGGCAATAGTTTTACCCAGAATGAGCGGGGGTGTCCATGTTGTTGCCAGTTGATTCTTTCGCTTGGCGTGAAACAGACGCAGTTTTGTTTTTGAACTGTTGAGTTTAGGTAACTCTTGGTCATCCAATTTTCTATCAAAGTAAGGCATTTCTCTAGTCCGAGATAATAATCCTTTTTATTGCAAATGCGAAAAAATAGTTTTGTGTCATCTGCATGTCAGGAGGGATGAGAGATCAGACCCGTGTGACTGCACAGAGAGACCAGACAATATGATTAGTGAAGTAAAAGGTGTTTAAGTAAATAAGGACAACCAGTGAAGATAGCAAACAATATATATATAATCAAAAAGGGAATACCGTACACATAGGTCAAGCCAGGCCGAGGTCATACACAAGGGATATCAGCAGATGGGACAGGACGGAGCAGGGGTCGGATGGATGGACTAGCTGCAGGATACAGGCTAAGGGGAGACAGGGATCAGGAAGCAGGGCAGACAAGTCCAGGCGGGATCAGGGATCAGGATGCAGGGCAGACAAGTCCAGGCGGGATCAAGGATCAGGATCAGAACAGGATCAAGGTACCAAATCAGGATCAGAATACAGGTCAGGGTACAGGCTTAGGTCCAGCAGATATGAAGATACCAGGGCGAGCTCTGCTTGAGCTCGCCGGGTATAAATAGGGGGTGTGTTAATTACGTTCAGGTCACACCTGAACGTAGGAAAAGCTGTGAGCTCCAGAAGACCAGGAACCCCCCGCTGGTGGAGGCCGGTACTGCAGCCAGACTAACAGGCAGATTTACCAACAGGGGGGACCATTCCTGACAGTACCCCCCCTCAAAGGAGCGGCCTCCGGACGCTCCAACCAGTTGTTGCTGGGGAAGGCCCATGGTGTCAAGCCAGGCAGTGGATAAAGGCTCCGGGTCATCGAGCTGGGCAGAGGGCATAGGCTCCGGGTCATCGAGCTGGGCAGAAGACGAAGGCTCCGGGTCATCGAGCTGGGCAGAAGACGAAGGCTCTGGGTCATCGAGCTGGGCAGAAGACGAAGGCTCCGGGTCATCGAGCTGGGCAGAAGATGAAGGCTCCGGGTCATCGAGCTGGGCAACAGACGAAGGCTCCGGGTCATCAAGCTGGGCAGAGGGCATAGGCTCCGGGTCATCAAGCTGGGCAGCAGACAAAGGCTCCGGGTCATCGAGCTGGGCAGCAGACAAAGGCTCCGGGTCATCGAGCTGGGCAGCAGACAAAGGCTCCGGGTCATCGAGCTGGGCAGCAGACAAAGGCTCCGGGTCATCGAGCTGGGCAGCAGACGAAGGCTCCGGGTCATCGAGCTGGGCAGCAGACGAAGGTTCCGGGTCATCGAGCTGGGCAGCAGAGGGCATAGGCTCCGGGTCATCGAGCTGGGCAGCAGACGAAGGCTCTGGGTCATCGAGCTGGGCAGCAGACGAAGGCTCTGGGTCATCGAGCTGGGCAGCAGACGAAGGCTCTGGGTCATCGAGCTGGGCAGCAGACGAAGGCTCTGGGTCAGCGTAATCCATGTTTAGAGCAATGCACTACACCAGGATGGTTCCCAAATGCAGTCACATCTGATCAAGAGTGGCCCTGGTATACTGTCAGGAGGGATGATAGATCAGACCCGTGTGACTGCACAGAGAGACCAGACAATATGATTAGTGAAGTAAAAGGTGTTTAATTAAGTAAATAAGGACAACCAGTGAAGATAGCAAACAATATATATATAATCAAAAAGGGAATACCGTACACATAGGTCAAGCCAGGCCGAGGTCATACACAAGGGATATCAGCAGATGGGACAGGACGGAGCAGCGGTCGGATGGATGGACTAGCTGCAGGATACAGGCTAAGGGGAGACAGGGATCAGGAAGCAGGGCAGACAAGTCCAGGCGGGATCAGGGATCAGGATGCAGGGCAGACAAGTCCAGGTGG
This sequence comes from Rana kukunoris, assembly GCA_029574335.1. Classification (NCBI taxonomy): domain Eukaryota; kingdom Metazoa; phylum Chordata; class Amphibia; order Anura; family Ranidae; genus Rana; species Rana kukunoris. Next base: position 93,455,512 of record CM056052.1, read on the forward strand.
GATCAAGGATCAGGATCAGAACAGGATCAAGGTACCAAATCAGGATCAGAATACAGGTCAAGGTACAGGCTTAGGTCCAGCAGATATGAAGATACCAGGGCGAGCTCTGCTTGAGCTCGCCGGGTATAAATAGGGGGTGTGTTAATTACGTTCAGGTCACACCTGAACGTAGGAAAAGCTGTGAGCTCCAGAAGACCAGGAACCCCCCGCTGGTGGAGGCCGGTACTGCAGCCAGACTAACAGGCAGATTTACCAACAGGGGGGACCATTCCTGACACTGCATAAGAGTGGTAAAGTAACTTCTGGTTACTGATGATTTCAAAGAGAGGGCGGAGATAGATATTGAACAGAACAGGCGACAGAGGGGAGCCCTGATGGACTCCGCAAGGCGTTTTTCAGAAGTGAAAGGACCAAGTTTCACTATTTGTGATCGGTTCTCCAAGAAGGAGGAGAACCAAGATAAATCACCTTCCGCGACTCTGGCTACTTCAGTTAGCCGAGTCAGTAATAATTTGTGGTCTACGGTATCAAATGCTGTGCTTAGATCCAGCAGTACCACAAGACAAGATTCTCCTTCGTCTGCTGCTTCGAGAGCGTCATCCCATATTTTGAGAAGTGCTGTTTCTGTCCCATGACCAGCGAAGAAAACCCGATTGAAATGGATAGAGTAATTTGTGGGTGTCTAAATGATGTTGTAGCTGTTGTACAACTTCTTTCTCCATTACCTTGGAGAAGACATTTAGTGCTGTTATGGGGTGATGGTGGTTTGGATCTTTGGGGTCAAGGGTGTTTTTTTTTAGAATTGGTTTGATTATGCCTTGTTTCAGCAAGGGTGGCACCAAGCCCTCCTTGAATGATTGGTTTATGAGCTGCGTGATAGCTGGTGCCAAAATAACGGCACATTCTTTAAGCAGTGAGGTGGGGATGATAACATTGGGCGCTGTGCTATTTCGCAAAGTACTGATGATATTTTTTGTGGCATCGATGGAGATGGGTTTTAGAGTGAACTTCGTTGATTGCGGCGGATTTATGTAGGTATTTTCTTGGTGATTTAGGGGGGGGGGGGTCGTTGAAGGTGATATTTTGCTGAATACTTGCATGGATTTTTTCAATTTTGGTAATGAAATAATCCGATAATTAGTTGCAAAATTCTTGTGAATCAGAATTCGGGGCCTCTAGACGGACTGGATTCATGGTCTGAGTGACTAGCTTGAAGAGTTCGCAGGGACGATTTAGGGCATTTGTGATGATATTTGAAAAATCCAGCGTTCCAGCGTTTTGGCGCTACTATGGCTGCTGACTGTAGTAGAGCCTTGTTGACGGCGTAAAGAGTTTCGGTGGCTGTTTGCTGTTGTTGGATTGTTTTTATTTTGTTCCCTAATGTGATTTTCAAGAGTTCCGAGTGGAGCTTCTTCTGAGATCTAGTCCAGTGTGTTGTCACCGGTTTTGTCGTTTTTTTTTTGCTGGGGCATTTCTTGTAATTGAGAATTTAATTGCATGGTGATCTGTCCATGGTAGTGGCTCATTTTCCAGAATGTTAATTTCCAGATCTTGTCTGAAAATGAGATCGAGCGTGTGACCTGAAGCATGTGTGGGTCCACATACTAGTTGCTGCAGACCTACAGTAATCCTTCCAAGTGGTCAATGCAGGCATCGGCGACGGGGTCCTGTGAAGAGTTAGCCCAGAGGTTGAAATCTCTGAGCAGCAGGAGGTGTTTGGTGTTAAGGGTATAGGTGGAAATGAATTCTGTCAATGAAGTGAGGAGCTGCGTTTTTGGACCCGTGGTCTATAGCAGAGTAAGATGTGTACAGTGTCCTGGGGGCTAGTTTGCAATTGCAGAGTGAGTCCTGAAGGTCTGGTTTAGTGATCGAGAGGTGAGTCTTGTGGATCACCGCCAGGCCTTCTCCTCTTTGCCCCACTCTGTTTTCTGTTAGAATGCGGTAATTCTCTGGTACCAATTCTCCTAGAATAGTGTTACAGTCCGCTGTTAGCCAGCTTTCTGTGATGAAGAGGCAGTCTAAATCATATTTAAGGATGAAATCGTGGATTTCTTGTCAGTGTTTTACTGCCGATCTTGTGTTGACCAAGGCGCAAGATGTGCGCCTTGGCGGGCAAGTACAGGTGTGATTTTGACTGTTGATCGTGGATCGATTCTTAACAGTTGCTCATTCCTTAGAGCATTTTTTGGTGATGGCTGGTAATAATGAGGCGGATGGCTTTAGACCCCAAATAGTTTTTGTGGAGTATCTCAGTTTAGCCATAATCACAGAAAAATGCAGAGACTGGTGATAGAGGTTTAAGACAGTTGATTGGGGAGGTATTTAATGACGGTGGAAGAAGAAAGGTTCCCGGTGGGTCCCTAACTTGCTAAACCATCCCTCCCCGTTTATCCAGAGGAAGGCGAAAAAACAGGCTGTCAGGAGCTGCTTGAAGGCACGTCCGCACATGGATGGATGGGAGAGTTGGTTTGAATATTAAAAATTAATTAAAGTAGAGTTCCACCCATTTTTTTATGTTTGTCTGTGCTGCATGCCCTAATCTCATAGAGCCAGATTCTCTAAGATCCTGCGGCGGCGGCGGCGCGTAAGCTATTTACACTATGCCGCCACAACTTACTGGAGCAAGTGCCGTATTCTCCAAGCACTTGCTCTGTAATTTGTGCGGCGTAGTGTAAATGGCCCGGCGTATGGCCGCGTAATTTAAAGGGGGCGGCTTGTATTTAAATATACATACGATGGACCTTCGTAAACGTATCCCTCATATAGCAGGGGTAGGTTTACGCTTACGGAAACGACGTAAACGACGACGAGGCGGCGCAAAAACATTTGGGAATCGGCGTATCAGGCTCAAAGTCAAATGAGAAAACAACGTAAACGCCACCTAGCGGCCAGAGAAGAATTACATCAAAGATCCGACAGTGTAAGCGTCTTACACCTGTCGGATCTACGCCGTATCTATACGTAAGTGATTCTAGGAATCACACGCATAGATACCCGGGCCAAAAAACAGAGATACGACGGTGTATCTTGAGATACACCGTCGGATCTCTTTTGAGAATCTGGCCCATAGTGTTCAGACTGGACAATTTTTATTTATTTTGTTGCTTGTAAATACCTTTATTTTGTAGTCCTTCATTACTTCCTCCTCCTTATTAGCCTAGGCTATTAAGTCACAAGGCTATTTGCAAGGGTTTCTGGGATAGGCATCATGTTTCCCAGTAGTCCTTGCAAACCTGACTGAAACCTAGTGTGCAGCACTGAGCATGTGCGAGATATGCAAAGCTGAAATCCAGGAAGTCATACAGTCTGGCTTCATGATGCCTACACTTAAGATGGTCACAGTCTATTTCTAGATTATAAACTATCTAAATGTTGTAACAACCTAACAAAACGGACCTTAGTTTACAGACTAACTTTACTAGAATACATTAAGCTTGTGTATTACAGGGGTATTTATATTTACCACTTGAGGCCCCGCTTATCGTCAATTGACGGCAGCTTAGTGGATCTGAATATCCAAGCTGCCGTCAATTGACGGCATCGTGTTCTCCGGCCACCCGGCGCGTCCCCGAGATGCCGATGCGCGTGCCTGGCGGTCGCGATGTCCGCCAGGTACCCGCTGATCGGCAGTTTTAGAGCAGGGACGTGAAGCTCTGTGTGTAAACACAGAGCTCCATGTCCTGTCAGTGAGAGGAGACAGATGCTGTTTCTCTTGTACATAGGGAGACAGCATCGGTCACCTCCCCCAGTCACCCCCCTCCCCCCACACAGTTAGAACACACCCAGGACTCACATTTAACCCCTTCCTCACCCCCTAGTGTTAACCCCTTCACTGCCAGTCACATTTATACAGTAATTAGTGCGTTTTTATAGCACTGATCGCTGTATAAATGTGAATGGTGCCAAAAATGTGTCAAAAGTGTCCGATGTGTCCGTCGCAATATCGCAGTCCTGACAAAATTCGCAGATCGCCGTATTACTAGTAAAAAACAAAAATTGACAGAATTCTATCCCTTATTTCCTAGCCACTATAACCTTTGCGCAAACCAATTACTATATGCTTATTGCGATTGTTTTTTTTACCAAAAATATGTAGAATACATATCGGCCTAAACTGAGAAAATGACCCGGCACAGGAACAGCAGGCTGGCAGACTGGCACAGGAACAGCAGGCTAGCAGACTGGCACAGGAACAGCAGGCTGGCAGACTGGCACAGGAACAGCAGGCTGGCAGACTGGCACAGGAACAGCAGGCTGGTAGACTGGCACAGGAACAGTAGGCTGGCAGACTGGCACAGGAACAGCAGGCCGGGCAGCGGACTGGAAGTCATCAAGCCGGGCAGCAGACTGGAAGTCATCAAGCCGGGCAGCAGACTGGAAGTCATCAAGCCGGGCAGCAGACTGGAAGTCATCAAGCCGGGCAGCAGACTGAAAGTCATCAAGCCGGGCAGCAGACTGAAAGTCATCAAGCCGGGCAGCAGACTGGAAGTCATCAAGCCGGGCAGCAGACTGGAAGTCATCAAGCCGGGCAGCAGACTGGAAGTCATCAACCTGGGCAGCGGACTGGAAGCCATCAACCTGGGCAGCGGACTGGAAGTCATCAGGCTGGGCAGCGGACTGGAAGTCATCAGGCTGGGCAGCGGACTGGAAGTCATCAGGCTGGGCAGCGGACTGGAAGTCATCAGGCTGGGCAGCGGACTGGAAGTCATCAGGCTGGGCAGCGGACTGGAAGTCATCAGGCTGGGCAGCGGACTGGAAGTCATCAGGCTGGGCAGCGGACTGGAAGTCATCAGGCTGGGCAGCGGACTGGAAGTCATCAGGCTGGGCAGCGGACTGGAAGTCATCAGGCTGGGCAGCGGACTGGAAGTCATCAGGCTGGGCAGCGGACTGGAAGTCAGGCTGGAAGTCATCGTACTGGCAAGCTGGCACAGGAACATCAGGTTGGCAGGCTGGCACAGGAACACCAGGGTGGCAGGCTGGCACAGGAACACCAGGGTGGCAGGCTGGCACAGGAACACCAGGGTGGCAGGCTGGCACAGTGTTGAAAGGTTGAGCAACTGGCACTGAAACGGGCAGAGCAGCTGGCACAGGCAGAGCGGCTGGCACCGGAGCAGGCTGGTCGGATGTCACAAGCTGGGCGGCTGGCACTGGAACAGATAGAGCAGCTGGCACAGGAACAAGCTGGGAGACTGGCACTGGAACAGGTGGCACTGGAACAGATGGCACTGGGACAGGTTGAGCAGAGGGCACTGGGACAGGTTGAGCAGAGGGCACTGGGACAGGCTGGGTAACTGGCAGGATGGTATGGGTTGGGAAGTACTTCCGTTTCTTTTTAGATTTAGACACTGCAGGTTTGCTAACAGAAGTGATGTATGAAGAGGATGGAATAAAGTAGGAGGAAGGATTGGAATATGGCAGAGACACAGGGATGGTGACTGGAGGAGGTTTTTGTGGAGTTGTTACTGGTGAAAAGGAAGAAACAGGTGGATTAAAGGCGGGGTAGGTACAACAAGTAGAGACTGGGTAATAATACTTGGTAGGAAGTGGAATTAACTGGGCTATAGCTGAGGTTGTCATTGGCAATGGACGGCTAGATCCTTGGTAAGGTAAGTGGTTAATGGCAGGGCTGGGATGCAGTGGCTTGGCTAGGATCAGGAGATCTGACCATGCCTGCAGCACAGGTTGAACAAAGGCTGGTTCACACACACCTTGTTTAATCAGAGACTGCACTGAACTAATGCAGTCAGATAACTTCTGCTGGGAACAAGAGCAATAGTGTTCATCAAATGAGGCTGGATCATCCTCCATCAACCATACCAGGGATTCAACTTGGTCAGGACTGAAGGGGGGAGAGAAGTCGTCACTACCATCAGGAATAACAGACGGAGCCAATTCAACACAACTGAATCAGTGAGTGAATATCGTCAAAAGACATATAACCCCGATCCACCAAAGAATGAGCTGATCGGATGGTTTCCATCAGCTGATCCCTTGTCCACCCCTCAAAAACCTGGCGACAATACTCCCCATCCTCCTCAGCCAGTAGGGAAAAGTAACAGATTTCATTGAAATCCATGCTTCAGAAAAACGCACAGGGTGGTTCCTTAATGCAAGCACGTCTGGTCTAGGATGGCCCTGGTATACTGTCAGTGATTAGAAATAGACCAGTACTATGTGATTGCACAGAGGAATCCAAACAGATATAGGTAACAAGGGTGATTTATTTAAGAAGAGGGGGTAACACCCCACCACCTTCAACAAGTTCAGTGCAAAACAATCAATGACCCACAGTGACAAAAACAACACTAAGACAATATGTACAGCAATGGGAAATACCAGAATCATAAACAGGCCAGGCCGAGGTCATACACGGGGGATCAGGAAATAGCTGCAGATGGGGAATAAGCAGGAAGGGAAAGTCCAGGAGAGGGATCAGGTCGAGTTCTGCTTGAACTTGCCGGGTATAAATAGAGGCGTGCTGATTGCATTCATGTCACACCTGAACGCAGGAAAAGCTGTGTGCTCCAACATACCAAGAACCCCCCGCTGGTGGAGGCCAGAACTGCAGCCAAAATAATAGGCAGATTTACCAGCAGGGGGGACCATTCCTGACACTTACTATAGACACCCAGCAGGTACAATATTTAAAGGATTTTTTTTTTTATTATTATTTAAGCATCATTAAAATCACTGCTCCTGAATCAAGAGCAGTGATTTTAATGATGCTTAAATAATAAAAAAAGAAAAAAGAAAAAAATTCCTTTAAATATTTTACCTGCTGGGTGTCTATAGTATGCCTGTGAAAACGTCTTTAAATAGCACAATCACCTGCCTGTCAGTAAATTAGGAAGAACTGATCTAGCTAAACTATACAGTGTATAAATATATGTACAGCACCTGGAATGTATATATATCCTCTACACACTGTAACATTAACTGACTAGCCTGCCTGCAAAAAATAGCAATCTCTCTCTCTCTCTCTGTCTCTCTCGGTTCTCTCTAACCACCGCCGCAACACACTACACAAGGCCGACTAAACCCCCTGAGCCATAATTGGCCAAAGACACCCTGGCTTTGGCCAATTATGTCTGTCCGTTTTTTGCGCACTGTGATTAGCCAAGCATGCAGGTCATAGTGCATGCTTGGCCAATCATCAGCCAGCAATGCCACAGTGAATTATGGTCTGTGAAACGTAACTCGAATTTGGAGCGAACGATCTGTTTTGTTCGTATTTCGACGAATGGTCGAACATGAGTTCGACTCGAATGCGAAGCTCATCCCTACAATTGAGAAAGAAAGAGGGACAGAGGGATTTGGTTTTAAATGAGGGACAACATGGAGACTTGCTGTACTGTATCTAGGCAGGGCTGTCTTAATAGCATCATGGGCCCCTGGGCAAAGTAATGCTCTGGGGCCCCTACAATGGAGACGGTGCAGGTAAACAGACATCAAGTAGGTAGGAGGCACTCAGACAAGCGGAGCTTCCCCTTTGGGGTAGAGCTTGGCAATAACTACATGAACAATCATTCTGTACAGCAAAGAAACAGTGGGAAAATACTACATACATAAAGTAACAACGCTGTCCTGTGCATATAATATAGCTGCTAGATTGATGCCGCCCCAGCACTATTGCCCCTCTATACCCTAGATATCCCTCTACCACTCTGACCCCTTTACACCCCAGATACCCCCCAGCACTCTGACCCCTCTACACCCCAGATATCCCCCCCAGCACTCTGACGCCTCTACACCTCAGATATCCCCCCCACCACTCTGACCCCTCTACACCTCAGATATCCCCCCACCACTCTGACCCCTCTACACCTCAGCTATCCCCCCAGCACTCTGACCCCTCTATACCCTAGATATCCCTCTACCACTCTGACCCCTCTACACCCCAGATATACCCCAGTACTCTGACCCCTCTACACCCCAGGTATCCCCCGCCCAGCACTCAGACCCCTCTACACCCTAGAAATCCCCCCAGCACTCTGACCCTTCTACACCCTAGATATTCTCCTACATTCCTGATACCTCTAGCACTATAGCCACCCAAGCTACCCCAAGCATTGCTACCCCCTATATACCCCAGATCCCCCTCAGCATTGTTTTTCCCCATACACCCTTGATATACCCCAGCACCATTATTCCATCCATGCAGTACCCACTTTTCCAGTGGAGATACAGTGCATGTAAACTTTTGGCTCTGTGCCCACCTCCAGCCCTGCACTCACCTATACCAATCAAGCAGGCAGAAGGAGAGGCCAAGGAGGCAGCATCCCTCCAGGCATTCCAAGCCATTTGGTACAAACAGTGCTGGACAGCTGGGTTCACCATAACATCATACATAATGCTACTTCCGCAGGTAGGCTCTCAGTGCTGCCGACTCAGCAGCTCCCACTCCAGCTCCTACCCCGCATCCTTTGAGTCCCGAACGTTCAAGCTGCTTGGTGGGGTCAGAGCATCACTGGCGCTGCCCCTCCCTGCTGGCTGTGAAATAATAGGTATCGTTCTGCACAGCACAGCGCACGGCTGCCAGCCTGCCTCCCCTGTGTATTCATCACTCTCAGTGCCATTTGGGGCAGTGTGGGCTCATGGACTAGCTGCTTTGGGGAAAGTGTAGGGGCCCCCCATGCAGATGGGGCCCCTGGGCAGTGACCAGGTGCGCCCTCTCATTAAGACAGCCCTGTATTTAGGTAGAAACAGTATTGTTACCCTAGGCTGCTGCCCCGATTTGGACTACAAAACCTTACCTTTATTTTTACAGAAGAAAATTGTTAACATTGTTTGAGATTTAGGTTCAGTGCACACAATATTGCAAAGAGACAGGTACTTTGGCAAAAGCATTTTTGCAGGAAATGTACTTAGCCTGAAAAATTAAAAATACGGCAGCAATCACCAAATCTGAGGCGCCGTACACACGGCCGAGGTTCTCGCTGAAAATCAGCGAGAACCTCGCTGGAATGCACATTCCAGCGAGGACCTCGGCCGTGTGTACGGTCTCAGCGAGCTTCCCGTCGGGAAGCCCGTCGAGCCGAAATAGAGAGCACGCTCTCTATTTCCTCGACGGCCCGCCTGGAAGAATGGCTGGTTGCCATTCCCGACGGGCGGGTCGCCGAATTCGACGGCCGGGAGAGAACCTCGACGGGCGGAACGATGTGTTCTGCCCGTCGAGGTTCTCTGCCGTGTGTACGGCGCCTAAGGACTGCTTTTTGTTTATAGGTTTAGGCTCAAAGTGGAAGATAAGGCTAATACTACATATTCTTCAAAATGTTCCCTTTCCCTTCCTACTACCTATCCTGCATACCCTGTACAAAAAAGGTCTGTGTACTGACCTATTTTTATTCTTCTCCGGTCTGGTCACATAATTCAGCAGCTCCAACACCCTTGTGTCAGTGAGCGATTAATAATGGCAGTGGATTCCCAGAACTGTGACGTCGCCCATAGGTTCCCATGGCCAAGCCGTTGCTGCACTTCTTCCTCACCCCTGCACCAGTTGCTCACTGACATAGAGAAGCCAGGGGCGCAGGATCACATGATCGGAGGAGGGGATAAATAAAGAGTAAGTACAGTATACAGATCATTTAGGTAGGAGGGGAGAGGGAACTTTTCTATTTAGTAGAGTAACAATCAGAACTGTGACTATAGGATAATCTAAACATTCAATCCTTCAACCTCACATCATCAAATCCTCCAAAACCAGGGAGCTGTGGTGGCTCAACGTGATTGGCACTGCGCTGACAAGCCATTCACCTCTGCAGCCAAGGGTTCGGCTCCCGGTCTCGGCTACATGTGAATTGAGTTTGGTGGTCTCAGCCCGGCTCCCGGTGGGTGCGCTATACAAGGTACGCCTGTTCTTAGTACGCCCCCCCCCCCCACAAAACCACCACACTTGCACGCACACGAAATTGGTTTAACACACACGCACTTTGGCCATGCGGTCTCCTAAAATAAAGAGAGGCGAAGGACCTATGGGGCTGGCTGGGTGGGCTAGGCCCCCTCACTCCCTCATAGGGGGAGTCCCTCTGCCCTGTTGGGCTCCCAAGAGGAGCAGGTAGGGCGGGGTGAGTGGGAGACCCCCCTCACACCCGCCATTGCCACCAGGGGCATGGAGAAGGATGGCGATTGCCTCCGGGGGGAGGGTCTGCCTACTCCCAACTCCTGCAGTCCGGCTCCTCTCTCTCCAGTTCACGCACAAAAATACACTTTAAAAGAAAAAAAAAATCCTCCAAAACCAACTATTCACAACATTTTTAAAACTCTGCCACAGTTGTTTTTTTTTTTATGTTTTTGCTACTTTCTGCGATTTTGTATGACATTTTTCATTTCTTGCAGTTGAGGGTCATTACCTTTGTAAGCTGTAAATAATTAAATGCATTTAAGACCCTAAATTCTTCATCAGTACTGCCCTTGGCTTGGATACAACTAGAGCATCAATTTTTTTGTAAGCAAATCATCATCCTGCTTGAGCAAATTCAAATTTTTAGGCTGTACCACAACAATATACACATGCATACAAACATTCATATCAAATTCTTTTGTGGCATATTTCTTTTTTGTATTTGGGTATAACTGATCTCTTTGCCAGTGCCACTTGTCTGGATGCACCAAGTGGAATTGAATGAATGAATGAATGAATGAAAAACTTATATAGCGCGACACATGCGAACTAAATCGCTTCTGGGCGCTTGTTGTTCATCTCTCTTGACATCAAAAGAGTAGAGTTTTAATCTGTCTTCTGAAGGTCAGGTGGTTTTCCTCCAACCGAATGCTGGTTGGTAAAGCGTTCCATAGTCTGGGACCTTGGAAAGCAAACCTTCTTTCTCCTTTGGACTTGGCTTTGGGTAACTTGTTTTCACAAGTCAGAGTATGCTAATAGTCAAGGAATATTGTTTCATTTTATCCTATGCCTCATTTTGTAGACATTCCTACCTAAAGTCAAAGTTTTTCTGGTGAAAATCACATCAGCAAGAAATGGGACTAATTTTGCCAGGTAATTGGCCATTCGTGAAACTGCTTCCAGCTGTGTTTTTCAGGGTTTCTCAAGTGAAAAATTGCTATAATTTCATCTCAATCTCTTTCTAGGCTTTCTGATGACAATATATGCTTACAATACTTGACTTTGCTTGCCTGTAGTACATGTTGTATGTGTTTTTCTGGAGTCAATTTAACTTTTTTCAAGGATCTTTCACAAGTGGCTTTTACATTGAAATTATGATCTTGAAAAGTGATGGCAATCACTAAATGATCTTCCATATAGCTGGCTACTTTCCTTTGGAACACTTCTCTTGCATACTGAATGCCAAATACTGTAGTAGGTGAAAAAATGGTACTGCTTTATGGTGTGTTACATGCTGCAAGTTTAGAACTGTCTTTGTTTTTGCTTTATCTGCCAATGTCCAGCAGCCTGGGGGTGAGGTCATATCTAAGAAAGCAGAACATAGCAGCCATTTTTATTAGATGGTATGATTACATCTGGCAGACAGAGGGGACATGCAGATCTAGAGCTTGCTATAGAATTTAGGGGTTTTATGTTTAAGCAAGTTGTGGTTACTGCTGCCTCAGTGGGAAGTTAGGGGTTAACTAATGTAATGTTACTGTAAGCAGTTTTTTTTTGGTGGGTTTTGCTGAGTCCAATCCCTGGTCCGTTGCAATATAAAAGGGATAGAGGTCCAGACCTAGAGAAAGATGGTGTGGGGAAAGAGAAGAAGGAGTTCAGTTTAGGCCTTTCATTTTGGGAAGACTACTTGCTGAAACACCCCTTTTTATCTTCCGTAAGGCAACATCAATTGCATCAAAATTCGCCAGAAGTGAGTTTAAGGGGGATCACGAAATTGAGCACTGCAAGTACAAAGACACTTTCAAGTACGGATCTTGTGGGTACAGCAAATTTATGTACACCAACAAAAAACTCACCTTTACAGATGGCAGTGTTTTTACACCTAAACACTTTGCCAACTGCAAAATGTCTGGTGTCATCTACATGCTCCGATGTGATTGTGGGTGCTTCTATGTCGGGAAGACCAAATTGTAATTCTGGCATAGAGTATACCGACACATCAGGAGTATGCAGACCTGCAATCCAGGCCTACCATTGGGAAGACATACCTCCCTGGTACACCAGGGAGTTTTTCCCAAGATCAAATTCTTAATCCTTGATCGAATCCACCCCAATCCGAGGGGAGGCGATTGGAATAAGAGCCTCCTACAACTCGAATTACGGCGGATTTTCAGACTGAAAGTGACAAAGTCACCAGGGTTGAATGAAGCTCTTTCTAGAGGGCTTCAACTCTGGTGGGATGGAAAAATAGGTTTCCTCTTTCTCAGTCTCATTCCCTCTCCCCTCTCTCCTTCACCTATTGAAAACTTCACTGCGTGTGGGTTTGTGACCAGCAATGCATTTCATACGCTGTGTTCTACCCTGTTTCCCTTTTTTCTCTCTACATGACGTTGGTTCTGCCCTTTATATACTAACTTTTATCCCTTTCTTTTGTTTTTTGTTTTTGTTTAATAATGTAATATATGATTTTTTGTTATTTGTATATTTGTTATTGTTTACATATACACATCACTCTCTCTGGTGGCCCTTGATTGTGTTTTTCCTATGTACACACTGCAACGCATGTCCCACTGCTGACCACCCACAGGTCATTAAATATATATTTTTTTTCTACCTCTTCTTTATTTTTTACTTACCCTAAGTGTTTTTTCTACACAGGGGTTCTTTACCAGGATTGCTGTGCCTTTTCGCATTTGCAATCTGTAGGGGATTGTTTTTTTTTGTTTTGTTTTTTCACAATCAAAGAAAGGGGATTTTTTGTGTTTTTATGATTCAGACAATGGGGAGGTTTTCATAGACATATTCAGATTCAGAAAGGCTTTACGCCGGCGTATCAAAAGATACGCCGTCGTAAGTACAAATGTGCGCCATCGCATCTTTACGCCGATTCAGAAAGCAAGTTACGTCGAAAAACATGGCTTCGGTCGTCCGGCGTAACTTGCCTACGCCGGCGTATCATGGGCGCATAGTTACGCTGGATGCATTAGACATTCCCATTAAAAATATGCAAATGAGCTAGAAACGCCGATTCACGAACGTACTTGCGCCCGGCGCATTGATATACGTCGTTTACGTAAGGCGTATGACCGGCGTAAAGTTACCCCTGCTATATGAGGCGCAGGCAATGTTAAGTATGGACGTCGGAACAGTGTCAAATTTTCCGTTGTTTACGTCGTTTGCGTAAGTCGTACGCGAATAGGGCTGTGCGTAAGTACGCGAAAGCATTGAGTATTTGCGACGTGATTCTGAGCACGTGCACTGGGATATGTCCATGGACGGCACATGCGCCGTTCGTTAGACGCTTCATTTACATGGAGTCACGATTCATTTCCATACAACACACCCACTACCAGCCTAATTTGAATTACGCGGGCTTACGCCGGCCATTTACACTACGCCCGCGTAACTTACGGCGCAAGTTCTTTCTGAATACGGTACCTGCCTCTCTAAGTTACGGCGGCGCAGTTATCTTAAACCTAATGGTTCAAAAACACAACCTGGACCCCCCCGCCCATTCTGGATAAAACTATCACCCCTAGCACCAAAGTCAAAAGTCTCTGAGTCATTTTTGACTCCTACATGACAATGGATGCACAAATAGGGTCTGTAGTCAGCGGATCCCATCATCTGCTGCGCCTACTACGCCGACTCACCTCCTTTATCCCCAAAAAGGACATTGCAGTCGTGGTGGGAACAATCATCAATTCCAGACTTTACTACGCAAATGCCCTCTATCTAGGACTCCCCAAATACCAAATCACTCGCCTGCAAGTCGTTCAAAATACGGCTGCTCGATTAGTGACTGGCATAAAACCATGGGAATCAATCTCACCTTCGCTGAGATCTCTTCACTGACTGCCAGTAAAAGACAGAATCACTTTTAAGACACTCTGTCTTACTCATAAGTATATTCAAGGAAACGCCCCCCAATATCTTTTCGAAAAAATAAAAGCCCATAACCCAAATGGCATTCTGCGATCGACAAATCTGCAAATACCCAAAGCAAGCTACAAATCCAAAGGAGATCTGAGATTTGCTGTCCAGGGACCTCGGCTGCGGAATGCACTACCACCATCCGACTGGAGTCGGACCACTTGGCCTTCAGGAAAAGGATTAAAACTCACCTATTCTGTGGTCAAGTGGTTTCCTTACCAAGGAAATGGAAACAGCTCCCAGAGGCGATTCAGTTTGCATGTGTTGCACTTTATACGTTTTTCACTCACTCACTCAGTGTATACTGTATGAGATACGCTACGCCCGCCGAAAATTACGCCATTCTTTCTGAATCTGGCCCACTGTGTATATCTTACACTGGTCGGGCTGAAAGCATTCTCATGTCCCACATGATGACATCAGGATTGTGTTTGTGGGCCTGGCATGGCCAAGACTCCATCTTTTAGAGTCTTTGGGAGGAGCCAGGCCATTTAAAACTTGTCTGCCGGAAAGCCGTCTGTCGGATATGTCAGCTGGTTAGTACGCCTAACCAGCGGACCGAAATCTCTCGCATGCGTCAAATGGATTCGACGAATGCGTGGAAGTATTTTACTTCCTGGTTTGGTGATGTGGCGGCGTCAACGTCACCGCCACGCCACCACGCTGTCTGTCCGTGGGGATTTTGGTTTGATCGTGTGTACACAGATCAAACCAAAATCACCCAGGAGACATGTCCAATGAAAACGATCCGTTGGACCGTTTTCATCGGATATATCTCCTCGTGTGTACGGATAAACAGAGTGAACCAGAACTGCTGTTAGCAAGGATTTCAATGCGCTTCTTTATGTGACAACTCAGTATTGGGCCCCAGGCATCACTCCTCACAAACAGGAGTTTGGGGGATCTCTACATCATCTCTCTGTCACATAAAGAAAGGCGTTGAGCTACTAAGAATGGACGCATTACAACATGCGACCAAGGCTTAGCGTTTAAAATTATATCATATTTTTTTAGAAGTCAAGATTCCAATACACCTCTATATGCAAGTGATTATCAGTACAGGACCCCAGGCGTCACTAAACACAAACAGGAGTTTGGGGGTTCTCTACATCATATCACCTTGAGCATATAGGGATGTATTAGGCCACTAAGGGAGATGCTATAAAATAGCATCAACCCCTAGCATAGAAAAGTTAGAGTGAACATGTTCAAACAATTAGGACAAGGCCTATAAGGGATTTGTACTTATGTCAACTCATAGTAAATAGGAGTTGTAGTGACAACTAGTAGACACGTATGAGAGGCAATATAGCTTAGGTAATAGTAGCTCAGGTTATTATAGTTGCGTATATGAGGTGAATATTGCAGACACAATAGTACTTGCATGTGAGAGGCAAGATAGCTCAGGTAATAGTAGTTGCAATATAGCTTAGGTTATTAGTTGCATATATGAGGTAAATATTGCACATGTATTCGTAGATGTATGTGAGAGGCAATATAGCTCAGGTAATTATAGTTGCATATATGAGATGAATATTGCATAAGTAATTTGAGGGTAGCTGACCCTTTAAGGTACTTCTTAGCAAACAGTCCTTAGCACAGCAGTATCTCCCAATTAGTATGTTGATATCGACAAGGCACATTAAGTAACTACAAATGTATTACATGGAACACAAGCAGCAGATCTTCTTATAGGACTACAAGTGATACAATAGCTACTTATCCGTTTGCAGGCTTCAATGTAGGAGATAGGGATTCCGTGGTGTAGGATGTTCATCAAAGGCCTCAAGGTTGTCCCCAGCAATGGCTTTGTGTTGTAGCAGGTGCAATAGCACTAAAGTAATAGTTGTTGCCTGGAGCGATGTTGCAGCATTGGGAGCGATGGCAGCGGTATGAGTAGCGTGGCCGAGCTACGGCTGACAATAATAGAACAGGGATTGAGTGTAAGACCAATGCCTTTATAGGCATGTAACCAGCTGTAGTGCATCGCACTAAATTTGAAAGAAGTGCCGTTCGCCGGGGCGCACTTCTGCGTTCCATGGTGGAACCCAAGCGGCGCTGTGTGATGACGTAATTGCGCGGTCACCGTAATGCGATCCAGGGTGGAACACAAATGGGAAGTAACAAGCGCTCGGAGCACCTGTTACAGGACCCCAGTACGCAAACACACTGTGTCTGGTTACAGCACACAGTTTTTCCTGAGGTGTCTAAGACAGAGATCCTCCCAGTGCCATCTTCTGAGGTCTTTTGTATCCCTCCTCTCCTGTCTGCTAATTACCAACATTGACACTGTGGATGGACTGCATGAACGGACATGCGCTGCAGTGTTAAAACTCTTTTTAACCTTTTGGATACTTATTTGCATTGCCAACAATAAGGATGTAAGTGCCAAGTACTTTGATGGGCTAGATACACTATAGACGTCGTCAATAGATGTATTGTTGTACAAATTGTCCACTGATTGCATTTTCTTATAGATGTGAAATTCTGTTACTACTTTGATGAAGGAAGAAAAACCCTGTTTTTCGAAACGCATTGATTTTAAGAATCCATATCTGTATTGCAATCTTTATGTATCCAGGCTTTTGTACTATTTTGTACTATTTATATATGTGTTATCAATAAATATTATTTATTTACTTCAATACTATTATTATTTTTTGCGGTAGTGCCTTTAAAGTCCCACTCCAGTTTGTTTTTCTCTTTCCAATAGTTTTTGGGAAGTGGCACACCCATCTTTAGTTCCATTTATCAGATCCCCTTTTCACTTTGGTTTAGGCCTGGTCCACTTTTCCAGGACCACCTGATGCTGGCACCAAAGTCTGAATGGCCAGTATCATGCCAAAGTCATAGCTAGATTCCAGACATGGACTCAACCAGTATTGGACTTTCGCTTGAACAGATATGCTGGGGCAGTCACAAGCCTGACTTAGGGACTAGGAATGTTAGGAAATGTTGGCACTTTATCTTGGTCTGTCAATTGTCTCAGTCATCATGTTAATTTTTTCTTCAAGTGAAATGCTTGAAACTTTGCCTTTGTCTGGTCTGAAGTTACCAACGAGATGCAATGTAAGTAACCAGCACACATAGGGGTTGATTTACTAAAGGCAAACAGACTGTGCACTTTGAAAAGTGCAGTTGCACTCTGCAAGTGCAGTTCCTCCAGAGTTTAGTAAAAGAGCAGAAGCTCTGCTGACTTCCATCATCCAATCATGTGCAAGCAAAAATTCATTTTTTTATTTTATTTTCCTTGCACTTGATTGGGTATTCTTTTCAAAGTGAAGTTTTACCTCATTTACTAGCCCTGGAGCAATTGCACTTGCAGAATGCAACTGCACTTTGCAAAGTGCACAGTCTTCTTACCTTTGATAAATCAACCCCAAAGTCTACTGCTTGGGTCACTAGACACACTGGGGTATGAAGTCAGAGTTACAAGGAGTTGACACAGTATGAAGTTTCAAATGGTTACAGGGTAATAGAGGTTTATCTAGCAACCTGTTTTTAAGCATATACATAGTTACATAGGAAGTCAGGTTGAAAAAAGACACAAGTCCATCTAGTTCTACCAACAACAAAATAATACAATCCTGTATACACAATCTTTCACTCACAGTTGATCCAGAGGAAGGTGAAAAAAGCAAAGCATGCTTTAATTTTTTTAACAGCAGGGGAAAAAATTCCTTACTGGTCAACCGAGAGGCAATTTTCCATGGATCAACTTTATCTATAAAGGTTAGTACCCAGGTATATTATGAACATTTAGGAAAGAATACATGTCTTTTTTTTAAAGCAATCTACTGAGCTGTAAAAGTAGGGGGAAATACTGTGCTAACTATTGGGAGGTAATCACAAAACACACAAATATGTGAAAGTAATACATATGAATAATATGAGTAATACATAATACATATGAATGTGACAAATATTCAAGTGAGAAGATGGGTGAAAATGTAGCGCTAAAATTAAGTGCATAGAGAATGAATATTCTAATAAACATTCAAAGAAAATGAGTCAAAAAGTACCACATGATGAACATAAAACTAGTCCAATGACATGTATCAAACCAAAAGGAAAAGCACAATCACAGTCCACAAATGACAAGTGGTGATCCTCAGGTGAGTGAATGTGAAGAGCAGGTGTATGTGACATCCAACGAGTCAATATAGCAAGGGTCGACAATGAGTCAATATAGCATGGAAATCCAGAAGGATGAATCACCCCAATGATGGAAGAAGTCCAGGATCTCTGATGGTATCTCAAAGGGATCTCGTAGGTATCAGCCAAACTGGAAGCGTAAGTTACCAAATTGGACAGCCAAAAAACTCACATCCAAGCAGGGTATGTAGAGGAAAAAGAGGCTCCAACAGTGCAGGTCAAAAAAGTAGGTTTATTATAAAAACCAACATACATGAATTAAAAAGTGATCACGGATAAAAAGCAATGTGGAGAGTGATGAACCTTTCCCAACGTATTTCATCTATAGGGGTATCTGAGCTGGCCAGAAGCACATCTGGAAGGAGTCTATTCCACATTTTCACAGCTCTTACTATAAAGAAACCTTTCCATATTTTTTTATGTACATGTGACTGGTGAGCTCTTGCAGAGAGGGAGATGTTGTCAGCACTTCTTTGGCCACAATCCATCTCCCATAGCAATGGGAACAGGCCTGCACAGCCCGGGCTCTTATCCTGTACACAGGTACGGAAGAGAAAGATAAGTTAGGGGAATAATGGAATCCACGCTAAGTTGCAAGGCAGGACCCCATACCGTTAATGCGAGTGAGGTAGCAGTGATACACTGGACAGGTGGAGAGGGCAAGGGCTCTGCATTTCCCTCCTAAATGTACAAGTAACTGTGGTGATGTTTAGTACATAAAGAGAGTTTACGAGAGTTCCATAATGTTTAGTCATCTGTCGGGGTCGTGAGCGTGGCTCAAGTAAAGGTACCCAATGTGTAGTGCGGTGGCCCTGTATAAAGTGTCTAGCTTAGCCCAGAAGAACCCACCCCGGGGTAGGCCTCCTATGTGACCCACACTTGGTGCCCAACAAGGAGGGAAGCATGAAGGAGGTGACGACCACCCTATCACCCCGTTCTTACATCTGCAACCTACCTACTTTACTTACATAATTAAATGGTTGGTGGAAGCTTGACTTGTTTTTTTCTTCCTTTGCAATAGAAAAGTTTAAAAACTAGCAAAACATGTAGGTGTATTCGCTGTGCTCTAAGTTCATAGCTGTAGTGTAGATGGATGCCTCACTTCTTGTTTTTAGTTTTGTGAGTGTTTTAAATTGGAATATTTTATAAGGTTTAAAAGTAAATTTGAGTCCGCTGCAGCGTTTTTTCCCCTTGTTGGACTTACTTAGAAGAAGACATTACAGAACAAAATAAAAACCCATGGGTAAAAGACATATTTACAACAAAAGTGCACTTTGATCATCTTGTAATAGAGAAATTAGTCTCCAAGGATGAATGTTGCTATTTCTTTGGGTGGAGAATAACACAAGCCTGAACAATATGCATGTGGTTTTATCTTTGCTTTGTTGCACATAGCTTTTGATGTTTGTATGAGTGTACTAGATGCCTCAATAATGCACACTGTGACTTTAGATCTGAAGCTAAAAATCTATCCTACCCTTTTCTTCCAACTCCCACCAGCAAGTGAGGCCCTCCATTACATTTATGGACCAATAATGATGAATGCTTTGAAAAATCCAAAAATATTTGGATCAAACATAGAGAGGGACATTTTAAATACCTTTTATAGACATTTATGTGGTACAGCCGTTTTTTTCAGTCACACTCTAGGCAATCTACCATACTGTAGCCAAATCCAGGATGCTTCTTCTATCATTACCTCACTAAAAAAAAAAAGAGAAAGGAGTACAATTCTTACTGAACACAGAGCCACATGATACAGCATAAGCTGATATAAAGAGACAAGGCACAGGTCTGCAGTCTTTTTGGTTTCCTACTACTTTAGTGCAGATAGTAACAGATATGGACTGTTTGCACGGTCCTATACTATAACAGGCTCATAACTGAGGTTGAGAATGTCGCAGCACACCGACATATGTTATCATGTCCAATTCCAGAATTTTAACTTTGCCCAAGGACAGGGTCTTTTTAGGAGCCAGCCCTTACATTGCTCAAATACGGATCACCCCAGGATTGGGCAGGAGACAGTCCTACCACTGCTCGAATTACATACATATTCATTATGCAGATGGAGGGGAGGGTATACTCCATAAACTCAGTGCCAATGTGACCCTTTCTACCAATCACCACTGCCAACCAGTCAATGACACTCTCTGAACATGCTTCCTGACTATCGACAGTGGCCAGGTGGCTCCTCTGCAGTAGCTTCATTCTAAGACCTAAAGCTGGACTGAGCCTAGGATGGTGGTAGGTGAGAAGATGAAAAGTTTGCCAGCATATTAATGGTTAGAGCAGTGGAGGTTAGGTAAAAAAGATGAACTTAAAATCCGACTCCAGGCAAAATTTAAATTTAATTCCTTCCCACCCTGGAAGAGAAAGCCATATGATGTCCTCTCAGATGGCACTGCGCAGCAGAGTAATCATTTTGCATGAATTACTGCATCAATGCGGAGTGACGCGGAAGCGGTCAGCCTGTGGCACTGCTGAGGTGTTATGGAAGCCCAAGTCGCTTTGGTAGCAGCCTTCACCTCATCTGCATTGTTTGTTCTGGTGTTTCTCATCTTCCTCTTGACAATACCCCACAGATTCTCTATGGGGTTTAGGCAGTGTTGCCAACCTACCAGATTGAAATTTACTGACACAACAACCAAAATTTATTGCCACAGCCAAGTTTTTACTGGCATTTCCAAAAGTTAAAAAATTACAGTTTTAAGTGCAAATTACAGCATTTAGGCTACAAACAAATACAATATGCAATTAACAATATGATTTAAGGTAGATAATAAGGCAAAAAACATACCGTATTTATCGGGGTATTGCGTGCACCCACGTAAAGTGCACCCCCAACCTAGAACGAAAAATCCTGAAAAAAAAAGAATATACTTACAGTTTAGATGCCCCTCGTTGCTGTCTTGCCCGGCGTCCATCTGTGGCCTTGTCCAGTCCGGCTTCCGTCTGCGGCCTCGGTGGTGTCCTCCCCACTTCTCCCGCACTGTCTCTGAGTCGAATCCCTGCTTCCCGCTCTTAGTTTGAACGCCGCCGCCAACATATACCGAGCGCAGTACACTCGGGCATGCTCGGCTTCTCACACATAAAGGCTAAGAGCGTGTACCCGAGTGTACTGCGCTCGGTATATGTCGGTGTTCAAACTAAGCGCAGGAAGCGGGTATCAGCGTATATCGCGCACCCACGAGTTTCCCCTTATTTTAAGGGGAAAAAAAGTGCGTGGTATACGCCAATAAATACGGTAGTTCTTATTTTTTTTTCCGATATAGTAAGTAGTTTAGGGACAGGAGAATGGAGGGCAAGAAATTAGAATGGACGCACACACACATAAAATTGACTCTCCTAGTGACCCTGACAGCAGTGTGCAGTAGCACAGATGATCATAAGACCTCACTGACACATCACGTCCCAGTGACCGTCTCTCTCCAAGCCTAGTGGTCCCTCCAGTCCACTCCAGTCTAAACAGCACTGATGGTCCCGGTCCCAGCCTGCCTTGCTCCTATACTGCAAACCTGCATATGCTACAGCTTGGCTCCATTGCACGACATTCTCAGGCACCGCCTCCGACAGAGACACTGTAGCAGGCATTTGGATGGTCTCAGCCAGCTCCGGACCAAGCCGAGCGTCACAGCCATATTTTTTACTGGCACCTTGCCTGTTTTTTACTGGCTGGCAGAAAAAATACTGACGGTTGGCAACACTGGGTTTAGGTCAGGAGAGTTTGCTGGCCAATCAATCACAGTGATACCATAATCATTAAACCAGGTATTGGTACTTTTGTCTGTGTGGGCAGGTGCCAAGTCCTGCTGGAAAATTAAATCCACATCTTCATAAAGCTGGTCAGCAGAGGGAAGCATGAAGTGTTCTAGAGTTTCCTAGTACACAGCTGCACTGACTTTAGACTTGATGAAACACAGTGGACCAACACCAGCAGATGACATGGCTTCCCAAATCATCACTGACTGTAGAAACTTCACACTGGACCTCATGCAACTTGTATTCTGTGCTTCTCCACTCTTCCTCCAAACTCTAGGATCTTGATTTCCAAATGAAATGCAAAATGTTCCACAGTCCCCGATGATCTATATCATCTGCTGGTGTTCCCCCACCAAGCATTGAGTGAATACTATACTTTACATGGACATACTTTTCAGTAAGCTAACATTATTGTATTAATTTTTTCTTTATTATTGGTCTTATTTAATATTCAAATTTTCTGAGCTACTGAATTTTTGGTTTTCACTAGCTGTAAGCCATAACCATAAAAAAAAAAAAAAGAAGAAGAAATAAATGCTTGAAATATATCACTCTGTGTGTAACGCATCTATATAATATAGGAGTTTCACTTTTTTGATTGAATTACTGAAATAAATTAACTTTTTGATGATTTTCAAATTTTATGATATGCACCTGTAAACCATAGTTTGTGAACTTTCCTACAGACTGATAAACACTGATTTGGGTTATTTTTTACCAAGAAAATGTAGCAGAACATATTTTGACTTAAATGTATGAAGAAAGATTACTTATTTTCAAAATTTTATAACAGCAACAAAGAAACACACTTTTTTTAAAAAAATATTCTGTCTTTTTTTGAATATTTAGCAAAAAATAAAAAAAAACAAGTAGTGATTAAATACCACCAAATGAAAGCTCTATTTTTGTGAAAAAAAATTATAAAAAAGTTCTTATGGGTACAGTGTAGCATGTAGTGCAGTGACAGCACTGAAAGCTGAAAATTGGTCTGGGCAGGAAGGAGGCAAAGGTGCCTGGTATTGAAGTGGTAAAATGGTACATTGTGTGTCAATTATCTTACTCATCAACAGTGGTGGCTATGGCGTTTTTATTTGGTGGACGGCAAACAGCCCCCCCCAGGGCCACCAGTGGTGCAGGACTAGCACAACTGCCCCTACCCCCTAGCGGCGCGGCGCGGTGCGGCACTAACACCCCTCGCTGAACCCCCACCCACTGTCTGCTGGACAGTCCTTACCCTGGATGCGGGCGGTGAGAGCAGCGGTCAGATCTTTATGGAGTGTGGAACTGATGCAGCCATCTTCCAGCATGGTCGCCCCTGTCTTTAATTTAATTAATAATTCCACGCCATGGATTGGGTGTATGGGCTGCTGCCCCCTAGGATACTCCCCTAAATAAGGAAGCAGTGAAAATATTAAATAAAAATTGTGATTAGGGTGGTGGCGCTGCCTAAGTGTAGGAGCAATATGTTGCTAATAGTGATTGTAAATACGTGTTGGGCTCCTCAGTGTGGCAGGTTCAACAATTGAAGAGCCTCCAGTGATACGGTTGGTGCCCTTATTAATGAAGTGCAAAGCCCAAAAAAACAATCAAAAAAGTGGGCCAAATGTCCAAAGTGTTTATAAGGCGTCCGGTGTCTAGAAAATCTAGAACCCCTAGGATGCGTGTTAGTGAATGATAAATAATATATAGTAATTAATACCGGTGAGGTAGCTAATAGTGAAAAAAGTATAATAAAATATAATAAAATATCACAGAACCATAAAAACAGAAAGTTTGTGAGAATACCCTAGTGAGGGCAGATGTCACTGTATAGATACAGGCAGTCCTGATTATGGCACAACCTAATAAGGGAATATGCCTATTAATACCAATGGGTTGGCTAAATCAAACCATAAGAGGTAGGTATAATATAGGATGAACCCATGCAAGTGAATAATTGTAATATCTGTATATGTTAGGCAAAGAAGTCCATCACCAATGTAAGTAAGTCCAATTAATCATGCATCAAAACTAGTTAGCTGAGTGCATGTGGATCCAGATCTTGATCTTCACACCTGCTTCCGTATTCCCCTTCTCAGTTCCCCACTCACCAGATAGTGGTCCCCTCCAGGGGGTATTAGACCTTACAAGATGTGTGGGAGATGTGTGGCAGCTTCCAGCCTATTGTTCTCTTGGTGGATATCAGCGGCGTGCCCCAGGAACAGCGTGAAAAGGTTTGAGTGCGGTGAGACAGAGAAAAACACCATAGAGTAGTAGGTCCGGTTAGGCTATGGCCGTTTATTTATAAAAATACCAAGCCACTTAGCCAGTATAAAAATAATAAGTTTGCTCGCAGGCAAGTAAAAACAATAAACAAAAAAAAATAATAACAAAACAGAGCCGAGCGGTAAGCGGTAAAAAAGTCCCGGGCTGTGTTGCGACAGCTGAGATGGCGAGGAAGAGCGATGGTCAGCTTGCGTTGCACCGCCGATGCGCTCACTACCCCGGAACTTCCGCTGACACTGGACGTGAAAACGTATGACGTGTATTGCGGCCAAGTCATCTGTCTTTAAGCGTGGCGGACTCGGAGAAAGCTGCTCCGGTGTCCTCTCCTGGAGCAGATTCTGCAGTGCATCTCCTCTCTGCTCCTCCCGGCATTAGGCATCCAATAGGATCGCCTGATGCTTTGGCCAATTGACAAATTCCATACCTGCTTCCCGATTGCCCGGGAGGAGGATCAGTGTTGCAACACACTCATTCACTGTTGCAACACACATGGGTGGGCTCCAGACGCAATGCTCTGTTCCCCAAGCCCATCCTATTTTGAAGCCTATTAGAGCCCCTGGCTTGAATCAAGTGCATCAAAACACAACCCCCCCCCCACCTATCCCCGCAAATGTAATTCATGTGCCCGGTGTCCTGAAAGGGAACGGGCGCATGGATAGGGAGGGCGGTGTTGGGAGGGGGGCAGCTTGCGTGCACCCACAATGCACAGGCTACCACTTCTCATTGGTCTTGGTTCCAAACACCTCTTCCTAAGCCATCCTGCAGTATAACAGATCAAAGTCACGGTTTCCTCTATGATAATTTACTGCCCCGGGGACCAGTTATTTTCCCTGCATATTATCTTCTTGGGCATTGGGTCCCTATGAATTCTCCTACCTCAAAAGCCTACACAGTCAGTGATTCTTGAAGAAGAACCCCAGGAAGTAAACAGAAGAAGAGAGAAGTGGGCATTTTGATAGGTCTATTTTGTTTATCAAACCAGCAGTTATTTAGAAGGGTTTAGCCCAACTATCATGGTGTTTTGCTATGCTCACAAAAAACACTGTAGAGTTATTAAGTAGGACCTAATAATGTGTTCCTTAGAACTGTCTTATTGGAATAATGTCTCCTAATTCTCATTATCCAACTAAAATCAGCACAGCAGCAGAAGTTGTTTCCAAGTAAGAATATGCAGATCAATGCATTTCTTTTCAGTCATCTTGCTCATTAGTTTTTATAATTTTCAATTTCTGTTTTCCTATTGGACCTAATAACAAAGAGAAATGAAACTGTGGGCACATTAGAGTCGGTGTGAAATGATGCAATAGGATTTTTCATGTGGTTAGTTACTTTTTTGATAATATAATAATGTGATATGAAAGTGGGAGGGGAAAATCGTACAACTAGTGGGAAGCAGAGCTCGTACATCTTAAATAGAAGAGATTTTTGCAACTTCTGTAAATTGCCACCAATATGAATAGGTGGATTAGTCATGCAGATCGATTTTGCAATTTCGTGCATAATTGTACTGGGTTACTCATTTTCTGTTGTCCATTTAAATGAATCAAAGTTTCCAACATGCTAAAATCTGAGAGTACATAATTATAAGCACTGAATTATTTAGGGAAAAGCAGGTCTCGGTTCCATATTTGAATATTGCTCTGATGCTTAATTAATGCCGCGTAACAGCTCTCATGATGAAATAGGACATTAATACCATCATGAAATGGAGTTTAAAGACAGCGATACTATGGTGACAAAACACAGCTAAGTGTCTGTGAATGGTTTATTTTTTTGTACACATGATAATTTAAGTTGTTATTACTGCATTTATCAAAAAGTAGAACTAAAGGCAAAAAATTGTTTTAATTTCGATCAGTTATATGTTTGTCATCTGTGTCCCATTGGGGAGATTTCCCTTCATTTCATAGTTACATAGTTAATCAGATTTTTTTTAATATAAAACCCCCATATACACAATCCTATACCCACAAATCATCCAGAGGGCTTCCTGTCTCATACCCAAAATAGGAAGTGACAGGTGATCTCTCAAAAGTGATTGACTCCTGGGTTGTCACCAATGTCCCATTGGAAAAGTTGTCCTCATATTCCTGTTCTGGTGAAGACCCCAAATTTAGAATTTTCTTTTACTATTGCTTTCAATAGGGTAATCTCCCTACTAGGGGCACAGACAGAAATAAAAACCTGACGAGTGCTTTAATCTCTTTCCACTCCATCCAAAACTTAAAAAATGCCTTTAGTTGTAAATGATATAAAATCTTAATGCAGCAGTATGCAAGAAGTATTGCTTGTACTAGAGAAAGATGAGCCCTTATGTGTAAGTAGTATAGTGCAGTGGTTGTAATGCAGAGGCATGGAACATTATGTTTATCTGCTTGCTGACCACCCCATGCATATGTACTGCGGAGTGACGGGTCCTACAGGCAGGAGCCAATCATCAAAAAAAGCTTTGGCTATACTTCTCCTTTAATATAGAGCAGCCATTCTCAACCAGGGTTCCGTGGAACCCTAGGATTCCTCCAGAGGTGGCTAGGGGTTCCTTGAGCTGTAGCTGATTTGCCTCCTGTTTGATGGTGTCTACATAATTCTGAGCCTGTTCCACTTGGAGGAGCCAGTGGTATTACACCAATTATCTTCATAGTTCTCTGTAAGAAGGGCATTCTTACCACTACTGTAAAAAAAGGGCATTCTTCTCACTGACCACCAAAGTAAGGGGCATTGTTCCCACTGACCCCCAATGAATGGGTTTTATCAGGGGTTCCCTGAAACCTAAAAAAAATTTTTAGGGTTCCCCAGCGGTAAAAAGGTTGAGAAAGGCTGATATAGAGGGATGATTAAATACAATTTATAGAAGAGGTATAAAGCTGGGTATACACTTTGAAGCTTTTTTTTCTCATTCAACTAGTGGGTTTAAAGATAAAACCTTATGCCGCGTACACACGATCATGTTTTTCGGCATGTAGAAAAAACTTTTTTCTACAACTTCATCATTAAAACGACGTTGCCCACACACGATTGTTTTTAAAAAATGCTCTAGCAAAGCGTGGTGATGTACAACACGTACGACGGCACTATAAAGGGGAAGTTCAATGCGGATGACGCCACCTTTGGGGCTGCTTTAGCTGATTTCCTGTTAGTAAAAGATGATTTGCGCTTTTCTGCCTGTTACAGCGTGATGAATGTGCTTACTCCACTACGAATGGTAATTTTACCAGAATGATCGCTCCCTTCTCATAACTTGCTTCTGAGCATGCGCGGGTTTTTAACGTCGTTTTAGCCCACACGCGATCATTTTTTACAACCCGAAAAAGGACATCGCTTAAAACGTTGTTAAAAAATGCAGCATGTTTAAAAAGAAAATGGTCGTCTTTCAGAACCCGAAAAATGATGTGAAGCCCACACACAGTCATTTTAAATGACATTTTTTAAAACGTTGTTTTTTTCATGCCGAAAAATGATCGTGTGTACGCGGCATTACAGTTTCCTGCAACCACACAAGTAATGTGGATGTAGGGAACTCCTATACTGTATTCTGACAGCATGGGCTCTTCCCCTGTCAGAATACATTGATCAGCAGTGCTGCCATTGGCTGCAGGGGCTGATCGAATGCTGGTTTTCCAGCAGGACCACTTCACAGAACCCGGTCTAAAGATTGGTGTCTGTTGAACAGAGAGGGCTACACATGGACCATAACTGTATATCAAGCCTAAGGTACTATATGTGATAAAAATATTTGAGGCGCTGTGTGTCCTTCAAAGGCATAAGGAACTTAAGGTAATAGAGGAATGTAAAGCATTAAAAGGTAACCCATGGATTGGAAGTGTAGGCTTAAGTTGGCCATACATTATATCATTTTCATATTCAATTTCCTTTAGATTTACCATCAACTTACTTGTGTAGTGTAATGCCGCGTACACACAATCACTTTTTGTGATGAAAAAAAATGTCATTTTTAAAAATGTCATTTAAAATGATCGTGTGGGGGCTTTACATCATTTTTTGTCTTGTGAAAAACGACAATTTTTTTTTCGAACATGCTTCAATTTTTTATGTCATTTTTTAAAATGTCATTTTTTGTGTCATAAAAAATGATCGTGTGTGGGCAAAAACTACGCTTTCAACCTGCACATGCCCAGAAGCAAGTTAGGAGACGGGAGGTAAAACTACCATTCATAATGGAGTAAGCACATTCATCACGCTGTAACAGACAAAAAAGCACAAATCGTCTTTTACTAACAAGTAACCAGCTAAAAGCAGCCTCAAGGCGAATAGAACTCCCCCTTTAGAGTGCCGTCGCTTTGTTCATCATTTTTCAAAAATGATGGTGTGTGGGCAACATCACTTTTAATGATGAAGTTGGAAAAATTTAGTTTTTTTTTCATGATGAAAAATTAAAAAAAAATTCAAGACAAAAGGTGATCGTACAGGGGCATAATGCCGCGTACACACCGTCGTTTTTTGTGATGAAATAAAACGACGTTTTAAAAAACGTCATTTAAAATGATTGTGTGTGGGCAAAAAGTTTGTTTTATGTCTTCTGAAAAACGACAAAAAAAATTCGAACATGCTTCAATTTTTTATGTTGTTTTTCAGAATGTCGTTTTTTGTGTCATAAAAAATGATCGTGTGTACGCTAAAACGATGTTTAAAACAACGTTTTTTAACCTGTGCATGCTCAGAGGCAAGTTATGACGCGAGCTTAAATGGAACAGAGTGCTGTCGTACGTGTTGTACGTAACTGCGCTTTGCAAGAGCATTTTCAGAAAACGATGGTGTGTAGGCAACGTTGTTTTTTAAAATGAAGTTTGAAAAACTTTTTTTTTATATGAGAAAAAACAAAGTTTTTTACAAGACAAAAAACGACCGTGTGTACGCGGTATAAGGGTCTGAAAGTGTTTAAGACTGAGTTTAAGTTGGACTTCATATTAAATGTTTGTAGCGCACCCCATGTAGGAGACGCAAGTGATAAGGGATCCCCCACCCTGCACTGCCAGGCACTTTTATTGAGGCGATACAATTTGGATGGGGAGTAGGGGTATTATGGGATGCCCAGTTGACTTCAGAAAACTTTTCAGGAACAACTCTTCCTATTTACAGCTATACACAGTCTCTATGTACACTCCTCTTCTTCCTCTGGCACTCACTTGACACTTTAAGGGCATCTGGCAAAGCATTCAGCACAATCAAAGCAAAAGCCCCTTACAGGCATGGGCCCCTGGACCCTTTAGCTGTGTAGCAAAGTCTAGTGTCCAGCTTACATCCCTGTGGAAACTTATCCCAGCACCACCTCTTCGGCACTGCCAGCTGCCTGGCTGCAGCTGCCCCTTTCACTAGCCCTCCTGGCTAATTCACCTCAGTCCTCCCAGACTAATACCACAGTCCTCCCAGACTTAACAGTCACCAGCCCACCTGGCTGACTCTCTTTCGCTGTCTTTTCACTTGGTCCCAGGAAAGATATCCTCTGTGTGTTGTAGAGGGTCCCTCCAGCACCAGAGTCCCAGGCCCAAGGTCATACCCCCAGACTAGGGGGCACCCTCAAGGGCCACCAACAGCCTCCTCAGCACTCCTTCTCTGTCTTTCACCAAACTGCTCCTGCTGGCATGACCCAGGAGTATTTAAGAGGTGCCCGTCTCCTGCCAGCCCACCTTGCTGGGGATTGGCTGGGGCCCTCCCCAATATTCCCAAGCAGCTTCTCCTAGACTCCACCCTCTCCTCCAAGATTCCAGAAAGCAGGGAGAGTTACCAGAGGTGCTGCTTGCTGAGCCATCCAGTCTCCCTGAGTCA
Source organism: Rana kukunoris (assembly GCA_029574335.1). NCBI lineage: Eukaryota > Metazoa > Chordata > Amphibia > Anura > Ranidae > Rana > Rana kukunoris. Next base: position 93,485,471 of record CM056052.1, read on the forward strand.
CTCAGCCCTTGCCCAGATTCAACCCAGGCTAGGCTGCCAGCCAAGCCAAATTTACCTATTCTAACGACAAAGTACACTAGCACACTAAGCTAGAGAGTGCTACATGGTTTTGGTAAATTTAAAGGAAAATGTACAAGAAAGTTGTATATTGTATGGCTAGCCTTAATTGGTGTGCAAATGTGTTTCTCCTGTACACAGGAAGCAATACAGGCAATGGAAGTATACATGCAAAACAATTACTAGGAGAAAAGATGAAATTTCTATAAAAGAGACATGCACTGGGGCTGATTTACTAAAGTCAAATAAACCGTTCACTTTCCAAGGGAATTTTTACCAGAGCTTTGCGTATGAGGTAAAGCTCTGCTAACTTCCATCATCCAATCATGTGCAAGCAAAATGCATTTTTTTATTTTTCTTGTATTTGATCGAGTATGCTTTGCAAATTGATATGAGATATACGAGCTACGAATGAGAACCGCGGGGCACCATTCGACTACCCGATACGCATACAGCCTCAGTGCCGGGCAAAGGCACTGCACATGCAAGCAGCCATTTGGCACCATTTTTATTGCTTTTTTGAAATAAATAGGGTGATCACCGATTAATTGCATTTAATTTAAATTAGGGTTGTCCCCATACCCTTTTTTTAGGACCGAGTACAAGTACCGATACTTTTTTTCATGTACTCGCCGATACCGAATACCGATACCTTCTTCTTAAATGTGTCCCCAAATGCAGCCATATGCCTTCACAAATGCAGCCATGTCCCCCCACAAATGCAGCCATGTCCCCCCACATATATCCATCCATGTCCCCCTTAATATTGCAGCCATGTCCCCCCACATATTGCAGCCATGTCCCCCCCACATATATTCAGCCATGTCCCCCCACATATATCCAGCCATGTCCCCCCACATATATCCAGCCATGTCCCCCCACATATATCCAGCCATGTCCCCCCACATATATCAGCCATGTCCCCCACATATTGCAGCCATGTCCCCCCACATATTGCAGCCATGTCCCCCCACATATTGCAGCCATGTTCCCCCACATATAACCAGCCATGTCCCCCCATATATTGCAGCCATGTCCCCCCACATATTGCAGCCATGTCCCCTATAGCTAGAAGATGATGATGCCGCCGCCGCAGCCGCGTTAATCCCCGTGCGGGAACATTACAGGCAGCTTTCGTTTGAATAGTTGTAATCCCTGCCGTGTATAGACACTCCCCCTTGCTCGGGATTGGACAGATCCGTCCAATCCCGAGCAAGGGGGAGTGTCTATACACAGCGCGGCGGGGATTACAACTATTCAAACAAAAGCTGCCTGTAATGTTCCCGCACGGGGTTTAACGCTGCGCCGGCGGCTTTGCGGTATGCAGCGTTTCGGCGGTGGTTGGCGGGGGTTGGACAAGTATTCTATTCAGGCTTCGGAGGCATTTGCGGGAGTACTCCCGTACTCCCGCAAATACTCGGTATCGGTCCTGATACCGATACTGGTATCAGTATCGGGACAACCCTAATTTAAATGACATGCAGCTGGAAATGGGAGGGTGGATGATGCAATGAGGTGTGCGCTAATGAGGTCAGCTGGTCAACTCCTTCCTGTGTCAAGACCTAAAGTCTGATCAGGAATTAAGACATTACTAATGGAATTATTTGGATACATGGACGAGGACTAGAAAAGTAAGTGACTGTAGATTTAATGGAAAGCTTTGATATTTTTGGTGCATAGAGGAGCTGGAATTTAGAAGGAAAAAAAGTGTATAATGGTGAAATTACCCTTTAAACACAAGGGAAGTAAACATTTAGAAGGAGGCTTGGGCTGAATTTTAATCTGCATCGACTTCCATATGAAACACAATGGGCCAGATCCTCAGCGGCGCTACGCCTGCGTAAATGGATTTGCACGGCGTAATTGTAAATGTGTGCCTGCATATCGATGCGCGGTAAACACAGAACCACATACGCGAGAATTTTTTTTTCGCCTGGCGGCGAAAATGCTTTAAGCTAGCGCGGCGTAGGCGCATAGTTACGCATCGAAAATATTCAGTTCCCATTGAATTAGCATGCAAATATGCAAATGAGGGAGATGTGCGGATTCCCGAAACTACGCGTGTTCGGCGTTGGCTACTCGTGGTGCGCGTAACACAAAAGCCTTGAGTAAACCTACCCCTCATAAAAGCACGGGCAACTTTGCTCAAGACCGTGTGCAAGTCAGCTGGAGAGCAACTACAGCAGCACCATAACGGACGAGCTGAGCAATCACACTTACTGGACAAAACATTTGTATGCCAACATGCCAGGGGCAGCCATGGTCTTATCACTACTAATGTATGCAGAGGAAGAGGAGCATAGAAGGAGGAGTAGGAGGAGGGGGGCACGTGAGAGGATCTACCGAGCGCGCATGAGGCTCTTTGGCATGGGTGATGAGGAGGTGTATCGCATCTTCAGATTCAGCCCTGCTGCCATCCTGGAAATAACCACAGCCCTGCAGGATGACATCAGCAGCCAGACACACCGCTCACATGCACTGCAGCCACTGGTGAAGGTCCTGGCAACACTCCATTTCCTGGCCAGTGGATCATTCCAGCGTACAAGTGGAGTGGTGGCTGGGATGTCACAAACCAACATAAGCAGATGTCTGCACCAGGTTGTCCCGCAATCCTCAGACGCATGTCCCACCACATCATCAGACCCACGCGGATTCCCACGCACCATCGGCGCCATTGATTGCACACATGTGGCACTCCAGCCCCCCAGTGCCACAGAGCACATTTACCGCAATCGGAAGCACTGGCACTCCATCAACGTACAGGTGATAGCCGATGCCAAATACCTCATATGAGTGAGTGACATGGGTGGCAGGCATGACTGTCCCCCCCCATGATGCTGACATCACAAGGGGCACATGCATGACTAACATCCTCCTGTCTTTTCCCTTACAGGTGACTCTGCATATGTACTGGGACCCCATCTCATGACTCCTTTCCGGAACCCCCACACCAGAGGAGAGAGAAGATACAATGAAGCACACATCAAAACCCGTGCAGTGGTGGAGCGCACATTTGGCCTCCTGAAGTCCCGTTTCCGATGCCTGGATAAGTCTGGGGGGGCCTATTGTATTCCCCCAACTTTGTGGGTCAGATCATTGGTGCATGTTGCATTCTGCACAACTTTGCCATGAGAAAGGGCCTGCAGATTGCCCTACGTGATGACCTGACCCCCCAACCACACAACCCCCCCCTGCCAGAGGAGACCCCGTCATCTGATGGAAGAGCAGTCAGGAGGGTCCTCGTGTTTTGTATCTTTGACCGTTAAACACACACATACAGCATGGCACACAGACAATGCACGCGTGTACACCACTGTGGTCCCTAGCACACACACCCCACATCCACATCACATTGGATTAGCCCAAGTCCAGCATGTCGGACTTGGGAGCAGCAATGCCACGTCAAGGCCCCAATGATGTTGCTGTCCATTCATACACCATTCACACAGCCGTGGGGATAGCTTCTCCCCAACGGCCGAGGGTGACACCCCTTACTGGCAGGAGTGCCACCCCCTCACATTCACACACCATTCACACTGCACCGTGTGCAGTATCCAAAAAAAAAAAAAAAAAAGCTCTTACCCAGAGCATAATAGAAAAAAAAAAAAGCTCTTACCCAGAGCATAATAGAACAAAAAAAAGCTCTTACCCAGAGCATAATAGAACAAAAAAAAAAAAGCTCTTACCCAGAGCATAATAGAACAAAAAAAAAAACTCTTACCCAGAGCATAATAGAACAAAAAAAAAAAAAAAGCTCTTACCCAGAGCATAATAGAACAAAAAAAAAGCTCTTACCCAGAGCATAATAGAACAAAAAAAAAAGCTCTTACCCAGAGCAAAATAATAAGAAATCAAAACATTAATGGGCCTGGCGGGGGCTCCGCCTGGTGCCATGGCTCCTGCCCCTCACTTGCCTGGGGGCAGCCACAGGTGGGGGGTAGCAGGTGGAGGAGGAGCATCCCTCCCTGGCTGCCTGCATGCCCTCCAGGGCAACCGCTATGCGGGTCTGCACAGCAGTCTGCTCCTCGACTGCAAGGCGCAGGGCATGAACCTTCCCCACAAGGTCAGAGGTGTTCGCCTGCAGCTCCCCCAGGCTGGTCAGCGTTGCTGCGCTGTTGACAGCAAGATCTTGGATGGCATCTGTAATGTGTCCCGAGGATGCCAGGCTGTCGGCCAGGCGCCTCATCTCCTCCATGACCTCTGACAGGTGCCGATTTTGCTGGTCCTGCTGTCTGGCCAGCTGTTCCGGCAGGACCTTATGAACACCCCTGGTCTTGCACATTGCCTTCCGGGGAGTGGCAGGGGACCGGGCATAAGGGGAGGATGTTAAGGGGCCGGAGATGAGGGGGGGGAAACAGAGGGACTGGAGAGGTTGGGGGGGACACTGAGGGGTTCGCTAAAGATGAGGGGATAGCCTGGGCTGGTCCAGGCAACCCATCATCCTCCTCCAAAACAACATACAGGTCCTGGTCCTGGACTACGACATCCTCCTCAACCACCTCCTCCGTTGAGGTGTGCCCACTTCCCTCCAAGTCCTGTTCCAGGGGGGAGCCAGAGGGACTGGATGTTCGGGGGATGGATCCTGACGGGCCCTGGCATCAACAGATGGCCCCGCTCCCTCCTGCACATCTGTGGATGGCACAAAAGATGCCCATGTTGGTGGACCCACACACTTGGCACATGTTCCCTTCCACCCCCATACATGCTACACAACAGATAGAATATAAAACACACTTACCTGTCCTCAGGGCTGGCTTTTGGGACTCATAGCCCCCAACTCCCTCAACCTGCTCCGTCTGCAGGCAGCGGGCAACCACCTTCTCCTCCTCAGTCAGGCGGACAGTGCAGGGTGGGCCCCCTCCAGTGCCCCTGGCATGCCGAGCTATGGAAGCCAGCTTGCCCTTCACGAGACGCCACAGGTCATTCATTTTCTTTTGAATGTCCTGCGGTGTCCGGACCTCATGAGAGAGGGCATTGACTTGGCATTAAGATCTGATCCCTCCGGGACTTGCTGGTCCGCGCACTGTCAGCACCATGGAGCCGCGAGTCATATTTCTCCATTGCCCTCACAACAATGGCCCTCTCCTCTGGGGAGAAATTTTTCTTCCTCCTCTCCTTAACAGCAGTTGTCATTTTGTCTTGCACAAACTTTGGCCGTCACTATCAAGAAAATGGGAGACGTTTGCGCTGCACGGGCGCATGTGTGGGCGCATTATATACCCTGCGCCGGCGAATCGTAGGGAGGCTTTGCGCATGCGCAGAAGGCATCCACGTCACGGCGTGGGTCAACCACGTCACGGCGCGGGTCATCCACATCACGGCGCATGCTCCGTTCGTCCCGGCCTGCATTTGCATGGGGTCACGCTTCATTACAATGCAACACGCCCACTTCCCTCCTACTTTGGAGTTGCACCGGATTACGCCGATGATTTTACGCGACGCAGGCGCATCTTGGAGCGCATTTATTTATTAATATTCCTTTAAATTTCATACCTGGGGGGTGTATAGTATGCCTGTAAAGTAGCGCTTGTTTCCTGTGCTTAGAACTGTCCCTGCACAAAAGTTTATTTCTGAAGGAAAAAAGTAATTTAAAATCACTCACCTTAGGGTCTGGTATGGATATTAAGGGGAACCCTGCGTCAAATAAAAAAAAATGATGTGGGGTTCCCCCCAAATATCCATTCCAGACCCTTCAGGTCTGGTATGGATTTTAAGGGGAACTCCACCCAAAATGTAAAAAAAAAAATGCCGTGGACCCCCACACATTTTTTTTTTTAGGAATGACTTTTCTCTGTATTGCCGGGAGTCGACAATTTATTATAGCCGTGAGTGATTTTAAATTACTTTTTTTCTTTCAGAAATGACACTTTGTGTAGGGACAGGTCCAAGCATGGGAAACAAGCACTACTTTACAGGCACGAAATTTTAAGGAATATTTCACTTTTATTGTTTCACTTAAAGGAATTATTAAAATCACTGCTGCCAAAAAAACTGCAGAAGAGCGAAGATTACAAGAACAGGTAATTATCAATTCTTTTCCTTTATAGGGTTTCTTTTCATATTTTTAGGTCCGCTTAAAGAGTTAAAGAATATGTAAACCCAACATTTCGAATGCATGACATGTGACTGTTATACCCTGTATGCCTGTTTTCTTTGTATTGTTTCCTTTGTGTAAAATCACTGGAGTTCTTGCCAGTCCCTCTGCATTCCTATTTTTTTTAACTGACCACACTAGACATGAGAGCGCAGTATGGTCAGTTCTCTAGCTGTGCTGGGAACTCAGCCTACTCTCCTCCAATAATCAAACTTCTGCTGACCCCCCTCCCCATGGTGGAGATTTCCCTTCACTTTCTGTGACTGTCCCATAGTCAAACAGGAAGTGAGAGGAAATCCCTGCCTAAAGGGAACCAGAACTAATGGCAAGATTTCTTCTCCATGACTTTTCTGGGAACAACCCAAAATTTTGGATTTTCTTTTACTTTCACTTTTAATGACAATGGTAAACAGACTGAATTTAGAGGGTGAATATCCCTAACGGAGGCACAGAGAGCAATAAAACCTGACAGCTGTTCTAATCCCTCTCCACTCTATCCAAAAAAAAACAAGTTTTGCCTTTAATTATACTTTAACCACTTGCTTACTGGGCACATAAACCCCCTTCGTGCCGATGCGAAATTTCAGCTTCCGGCACTGCTTCGCTTTAACTGACATTCGTGCGGTCGTGCGACGTGGCTCCCAAACAAAATTGACGTCCTTTTTTCCCCACAAATAGAGCTTTCTTTTGGTGGTATTTGATCGCCCGTGCGGTTTTTACTTTTTGCGCTTTAAACAAAAAAAGAGCGACAATTTAAAAAAATATATATATTTTTTACTTGTTGCTATAATAAATATCCCAATTTTTTTTTTTTTAAAAACTATTTTTTTCTCAGTTAAGGCCGATTCATATTCTTCTACGTATTTTTGTAAAAAAAAAAATCGCAATAAGTGACTGCTTTGCGCAAAAGTTATAGCGCCTACAAAATAGGGGACAGAATTATGATATTTTTTTACTATTTTTTTTTTACTAGTAATGGCAGCGATCTGCGATTTTTATTGGGACTGCGACATTACGGCGGACACATCGGACACTTTTGACACATTTTTGGGACCATTCACATTTATACAGCGACCAGTGCTATAAATATGCACTAATTACTGTATAAATGTGACTGGCATTGAAGGGGTTAACACTTGGGGGTGAGGAAGGGGTTAAATGTGTATTCTGGGTGTGTTCTAACTGTGGGGGGAGGGGGGGTGACTGGGGGAGGTGACCGATGCTGTGTTCCTATGTACAAGGGAAACAGCATCTGTCTCCTCTCCCTGACAGGACGTGGAGCTCTGTGTTTACACACAGAGCTCCACATCCCTGCTCTGTCACCGCCGATCGCGTGTACCTGACGGACACCGCGGCTGCCGGGTACACGCTTCGAATCCTTAGCGATGCAACGGCACTGTTTTTCCCGCTGCGCGCCACCCGCTGGCGTGCGGGGAATTACAATGACATCCAAAGACGTGATCCCAGCACTTCAGGTCTGCGTTGTTGACGTCTTTTGTCTATAGCGCGGATCTGAAGTGGTTAAGGTGATTGTACAGGCATAAGTTTGTTATCTTAATGCAATCCATGCATTAAGATAGAAAACATTCTGTGTGTAGCAGCCTCCCCAGCACTCCCTAATACTTACCTGAGCCCCCTCTCTGTCCAGCAAAGTCCACTTATCCCTCAGCTACCCGGGACTCTCCCTCCTGATTGGCTGAGACACAGCAAGGCGTCATTGGCTCCTGTGGCTGTCAATCAAAGTAATTTAGAAACTCTGGGCCAGATTCAGAAAAGGGGGGCGTAATTGTGTGCGGGCGTAGCGTATGCTCTTTACACTATGCCTCCGCAACTGTTATGGGCAAGTGCCTTATTCAGAAAGCACTTACTCCATAAGTTGCGGCGGCGTAGCGTAAAGTGTCCAGTGTAAGGGCGCCTAATTCAAATTAGTAATGTGGGGGCGTGATTCATGTAAATTAATGACCCCACGCTATTTACGTATTTTCTGAACAGCGCATGCGCCGTCCATGGACGTATCCCAGTGTGCATGCGTGAAATCACGTCGCAACTAGTCAATGTAATCGACGTGTACGTAAATTACGTCCAGCCCCATTCCCGAACAATTTACGCAAACGACGTAAACTACGTTCAATTCGACGCTGTCCCGATGTGCATACTTAACATTGGCAGGGGTAACTTTACGCCGGAATAACGCTTGCGCAAACGACGTAAACTACGACGCCCGGCCGCAAGTACGTACGGGAATCGGCGTAACTCCCTAATTTACATATTCAACGCGTAAAACGATGGAAGCGCTACCTAGCGGCCAGTGTAAAAATGCAACTAATATACGATGGTGTAACAGACTTACGCCGCTCGTATATTAGCAGAATTCCGGCGTATCTTCTTTTCTGAATACAGAAAAAAGATACGCTAGCTATTCTTAGTATTTACGCAGCGTATCTCTAGATACACCAACGTTAATACTTTCTGAATCTGGCCCATTGTGTCTGAATGTACACATGGAGCTGCAGCTTGACGTGGCTACCCCCATAGCAAGCTGAGGGGCCAAGAGCTCTAGTTAGGGAGCCAAAAAGAGGATCGGGGCTGCTCTGTGCAAAACCAACTACACAGAGCAGGTATGACATTTAAAAATTAAACATAACATTACAATCACTTTAAGAACATATTTGTGCAGAGAAGGCAAACATGGTTACTGTCCATGGTGCTGAAGCCATGGTTTGTGTAAAAATAGATAGCTTTGCAAAATCGAAATTAAATTTGTTCTTATTTCTCTTTCTGGATTGTAATACACTACCAATGTGTATTGATCATTAGTAAGAGAAGGCTTCAAATCAAACGTATGTCAACAGTGTTCTACTAAAAAGAAATCCAATAGCTTTAAATGGCAGAGGATCAATATTTGCCAGGACTCCCTAAAGTTCAGTTCATAGTGAACTCTTATGTGGTCTATAATACTAATAATAATAATTAAGAATGTTTTATTTAACCCCTGTCTGGCATATGGTATATGTCATAGCTACACTGTGTGAGAGCATATGTAAAGCTGGACATACATTATTATACAGCACAAATGGGTGAATATTCCTGCTGGACAGCTGTCAGAATACTCAAACAGCAGCTCAATCTAATTGGATGCAGCTGCTGTTGGGCTTACGATTTGCCACTTGGCTCCTTTGATTTTTTTTTAACATAATGCTGTCAGGCAAGAAGGTACTGACAGGGCCATCCACTAAGCAAATTGTGCAGGTTCATCGGGAACAGGGCAAAATTTGAACAGTGTGACTAGCTTAAAGAGTTTGTTACCCCAACACTTCATATTCCTGATATGTGTCTGCTGTATCATGTACTTGTATGAGAAAAAATCCTGTTCTCTTTGTATTGCTTCCTTTGTGTTAAATCCTTGATGTTCCTGCTAGTCCCTCTGATTTCCTATTGAAAATTGACCACACTAAGCAGGAGAGCACACTGTGGTGAGTTCCCTAGCTATGCTGGGAACTCAGTATTCTCTCCTCCAATGATCAGATTTGTCCTGACACGCCCCCGCTGCACAGCCATTCACTGGAAAGCTCAGTGTGCTACTGCTCCTTCCCCCTCTTCCGAGCTCTTATGCGGCTGAGAACAATATATAAAAAGTAAAAAGGTAAAAAAAAAAAGGTATTTTAATTAATTAATGTATTTTTTATATCTATGCAAAAATGTTTTGCCTTTTATTTCTATTTTCAGTACAGAAGAATACAAACATTTTAACCACTTAACCCCCGGACCATATTGCTGCCCAATGCACAGAGCACTTTTTGCTATTCGGCACTGCGTCACTTTAACTGACAATTGTGCGTCCTTTTTTCCCCACAAATATATAATTTTCTTTTGGTGGTATTTGATTATCTCTGCGGTTTTTATTTTTTGCGCTATAAACAAAAATAGAGCAACTATTTTGAAAAAAATTCAATATTTTTTACTTTTTTCTGTAATAAATATCCCCCAAAAATATATAAAAAAAAGTGTTTTTTTCCTCAGTTTAGGCCGATACGTCTTCTTCTACATATTTTTTGTAAAAAAAATCGCAATTAGCGTTTATTGATTGGTTTGCGCAAAAGTTATAGCGTTTACAAAATAGGGGGTAGTTTTATGGCATTTTTTTTTTATTTTTTACTAGTAATGGCGGCGATCAGCGTTTTTTTTCAGTACTGCGACCTTATGGTGGACACTTCGGACACTTTTGACACATTTTTGGGACCTGGGTGTGTTTTAACTGTATGGGGGGGTGGACTCACTAAGGGAAATCACTGATCTTCTGTTCATACATTGTATGAACAGAAGATCAGCGTTTCCCCCGCTGACAGGACCGGGAGCTATGTGTTTACACACATAGCTCCCGGTCCCCGCTCTGTAACGAGCGATCGCGTGTGCCCGGCGGCGATCGTGCCCACCGGGCACACGCACAGGACTCGGGAGCGAGCGGGGGCGCGCACGCCCGCGGTGCGCACGTGTCCCCCTAGCGGCCGCAGAAGTGCCGACGTAGAGCTATGGCTCTCGCCCAGGAGAGCCGACCTGCCGTTGTATAACTGCGGCGGCTGGTCGGCAAGCAGTTAATTCTTTATAGATCCGGTACTGTTCCTTTACAGATGAACATCCTGCTATCTATAATATACTGCCCATTTTCCCTTTACTATTCCCCATAGCAGCAAATCACTAGAAAGGCTTGTGAATATTTTTACTGTGTTGATGTAGTTTGGAAGGCACAGCCAGAATCTGCAACCAAGACATCTCAGAGCCCATTTACATTTGTTTTATTTATGCATTGTTTATATGGATCTGACATGAGAGCTTTATTAAGAAATATCTCCGGTAATATATTCTTTCGGTGTCAAAGCAAGCAATTTAAATAATTGTCAGATCATCCATCTAAAAAAAACAGTACTTAGTAATTTAGACAATCTGGATGAATATAAATCATTCTTTTAATGTTTTTTTTTTTTTTTTAAGGTGAAGTTTAGTTATTGAATTTTTTGCATAGTTACATTGATCCTATGCCATACCTGCGGGATCCCTGTGGATTGCTACCACTGTGATCACCACTATCTTCCAAATGTCAAGCCGAGTAGTTGCCCTGCTGCATTGTGAACATGAGAGGTTGTGCACTTGGCTTTCTCTGGTTGGATGAGGTGAAAAGGCGTGACAGTGGTATCACAATCTTCACCTTATCCAATCTGAGCATGGTTTGTATTCATTGAGAAAATACAAAGTGTTCTCTGCATGGCACCTGTGCTGAGCGCATAACTTTCTGTGTTCACAATGCAGAGCAGAGAAGGCATTCAGCACAGGACCCTGAAGTTAGTGCAGATCACTGCGGTATAAGTGTCTAATACAGCGTCTTCTAGCTTCCACGGGGATCCCATAGGTATGACAAAGACATACTTGCGTTGGTCCAAATTGAACCAATGTAACTATACAATATATCCCATGCCTAAATTCAGCTTTACATAAAGCCAGCATGTAAAGACATTCAGCACAGGACCCTGAAGTTAGTGCAGATCACTGCGGTATAAGTGTCTAATACAGCGTCTTCTAGCTTCCACAGGGATCCCATAGGTATGACAAAGGCATACTTACGCTGGTCCAAATTGAACCAATGTAACTATACAATATATCCCATGCCTAACTTCAGTTTTACATAAAGCCAGCCTGTAAAATACTTAATAATTGCCTGTCCTGTTATGCTTGCCATCTATATTTATACACTTATTCAACTTCCCCTGTAATTTGGAGTCGACTGTCCGTAAAAACAATCATAGTGGCTAACTAGCTGCTAGGTTACTCTTACAAGCAGTGGGAGGGGATGTCCCCCTCCTCCCGCGTCTTCATTGGGCTGTCCTATTCCACCGGGAAACCCAATCAACCAGCCAGCACTCATAGAGATGAGCAAAGACCTCGTACACACAACCGTTTTCCTTGGCAAAATCCATCAAGAAAAATGCTGGCAGATTATTTTTGCAGAGAAAAACGGTCGTGTGTATGTTTTTCGTCGAGAAAACTGTTGTGGATCTCCATGAGAACATGTTCTTTTTTTTTCTCGACGGGAGTCTCAATTTCCTCGTCTGGTTTCTTGTCAGGCTGGTTTACGACGAGAAACACGTTCGTGTGTACGCTTAGAAACGCGTGCATGCTCAGAATGAAGTATGAGACGGGAGCGCACCTTTGGTAAAAGTAGCGTTCGTAATGGAGATAGCACATTTGTCACACTGTAAAAATTATTGCATCGTTTAAATGCTGCGCATTTAAATCATCTTTAGAATGGTACATTAATGAACAATAATGAACTTCTTTTGCTGCTGATATTCACACAGAGTTCTGACTAACTTTTTGTAACATTTTTCATGCTGATCTCATTAATATTTTTTAATAATTTATATAGCAAGATATTTTTTTCTTTAAATAAAAATCTGCATTTTTAATTATTATTTAATTATTAATCATCTCCATGATTTATTTTTTCATTTTGTTGTGTCAAGTTATCACAATTTTAACATTATTGTTTGGTGTTATCTGATCTGTCCCTTTATAATTAGACCTTCTGTAGTTTTTTTTAAAGTTAACCTGCCTACTCACAAGCTAAATTTTTGGGTTGATTAAAAACACATAGGCAAGTATGAACTGTAAAACAAAATGACCATTTATTCTGGTAAAGAATAGAAATACAATAAATAGAAGGCAGCACTGAAGAACCTGCTGCCATTTGTGCAACTCTGTGTGGACACTAATATTGGGACATTGAGAAGCACATACAGGAAGGAGCCCAATCTGGTCCTGGACTCCCAGAGGTCAGAAACAGCAGCAGGTCGGATATATGTCCCAAGTTTGTGGTACTACAGCAGGCTGCCTTCTGTCAGACCACCTTGAAGCAAGGCCATCACTTTCTGGTCTTCCTGGTAGCCTTACCTGCATCCTTTCTTGCTGATTTCTCTGCAGCCTTCTCTGCAGCCTTCCTTCTCCACTTGGCTGGAGCCTGTGCCTCTGGAGGTGTACTCGTGCCAGGTGGAGGAGATGAAGGTGGAGGAGATGAAGGTGGAGGAGATGAAGGTGGAGGAGATGAAGGTGGAGGAGATGAAGGTGGAGGAGGAGGAGGTGGAGGTGAAGAAGGTGGAGGAGGTTGAGAAGAAGGTGGAGGAGATGAAGGTGGAGGAGGTTGAGAAGAAGGTGGAGGAGAAGGAGGTTGAGAATAAGCTGGTGGGGGAGGATGGTCGTGGCTACAAATGACTGTGTCCTCTGTAAGTACCCCCCTCACCCCCTTAATTATCAAACTTATTATGAGGGGCTCAAATATGAGGCGCTGTTCCTCAGACATTTGGCTCATTTTGGCCATTACAAGGCCAAGCCCTCTTCAGGGGTGGTAGGCTGCTGGAGGGTGGCCTGTGCCTCTCTAATCAGGGCCAGTGCTGCCTCGCTCACCCTCATATCCCTCCTGGCCCTTCTTGTTGGAAGGCGGATGGGAGGCACCTGGCACCTTGTGCTGCCACTTGGCCCTGCAACCTCCTCTGTACCACTCACTCCTGCCACCTCCTCTGTGCCACTCACTCCTGCCACCTCCTCTCTGCCACTCACCCCGGCCTCCTCCTGCCTGAAACTTTCCAGACCCTCGTCCAGGCTGATGTCCTCCTGTGTATAAAAAAGGGCCAGTTTGAGTTTTGGGTTCAAAAATCACGCACCATTTTCAGCTCATGACTGTTGCAAATTGATTGAAAATGAATAGAAAAGACTATCATTCTGACCCCAGCAGTTTTCATTCTTTTCTCCCCAACTTTTTGGGCCACTACTGTCTATTGATATGGAAAACACTTTTGGATCAAACATTATATATTTTTTACATATTAACATCTATTTTACAGCATTTTTTTCCCACAATGCATAAATTTAAAATACTATACCTGGCTCCAGACAGCCACATCTGGGTCGTCCTCCAGGATGGAAGGCTCCTCTTGCTCCTGAGAAGGATCAGCTTGGCTGCAGGGTAGGCTGAAGGCTTGGCTGGAGGGAAGGCTGCAGGGAAGTCTGGAGCTTTTTCTGGAGCTATTTCTGGAGGGTTGTCTGGGGGGAAGGCTGGAAAGTGATGGCCTTGATTTAAGGTGGTCGTCAAGAAAGGACAGTCTGCTGTAGTACCACAACGACGGTACATATACCTGCCCAGCTGCTGCTCCAGACCTCTGAGAAGCCAGGACCTTGTTATGCTCAGTCCTGTATGTGCCTCTCAAGGTCCCAATTTTAGTGTCCAGCTGTTCAGTGGTTACATGGGGCATGGAAGTGTGCACAAATGGGAGCAGGCTCTTCAGTGCTGCTGTCCTTAGCTCTTTTTTCCAGTGGATGGGGTCACACAAAGAGAGGGAAGCTCCCTTAGTCTATGAATAAATTCCCCAAGGAACTCCCTCTCATGAAATAGATTCATATTTTTTGCAAGACAAAACAAAAGACAAATATACTAATGTCAATCACAGTCTATAAACTGATGTCCCAAGTTCAAATGATACCTTCGTTCACACGTTTGTCGATTTAAGGACTTTCTCCGCACACCGAACGTAGGTTCGACACATGTGTGTTAAGCTTTATATACACTACGGATGTGTGACACTCTGCACACGTCACCCGCCCATGACGTTCTTACTCGATGTTTCCCTGCCCCTTCTCTTTCGGCGCACAAATGACATGGCGGAATCAGATGAGCAGGTGTCTGAAATTAGGCCTAGTTTATCCAAAAACGATGACATGGCAGAATCAGATGAGCAGGTGTCTGCAACATGGCTAGAAAATGAACGTCTATTTAGAACGAACAAACTAAACAGAACGCACTGAAGAACAGCAAGTCCTATAAAGAACGACCTGAAAGTCAGAAACGAGCAGACAGGAACGCACTGTAATACAAATACGACCTGACCACAAGCCCTAAAAGACAAGATACGAACCCACAAGCACAAACTGAACCGCAGAAAATGACCTGAAAGCACGAAGACTGAAAAACGCAAATCGTCTCTCACCAAACTTTTACTAACACGCGGTAACACAAGATTAGCAAAAGCAGCCCTAAGGGTGGCGCCAATGGAATGGAACTTCCCCTTTATAGTGCCGTTGTACGTGTTGTACGTCACTGCGTTTGAGAACAACGAGATTTTGTCTTGACAGTGTGTATGCAAAGAAAGCTTGACAAGATTCTCGACAAGCCTGACAAGAACCTCGTTGAGGAAAACAACGTTTCATTTACGATGAGATTCTCGGTTGTGTGTAGGAGGGCTCAGATATAAGGAACTGGAAGCAATGATATTACATCCCTTCTGATTTACCCAGATATAAACTGACTATTTTTCTACAGTCTTTGTTTTACAAATATCTAATACATGACAAAGGATTCACAAAGCACTATGGGTTATCTAAACAGACAGCAAAGCAGAAATAGCTTCTTTTCAGCTATCTTTCAGTGAAACATTCGAAGGAGCCAACCTATAACAGAGGATTCTTTGCTCTGAATCGCCCAGGTTTATGGGACAATTTACTCTGATCTACTAATGTCTGTGAAAAACCCTCTTTTGTCAGCATTTAGTAGGTGGATTTTATTTTTACCTAACTAAAAAAAGGGAAAAAAAGTAAGTACAAAATGTACAAACCACTATGCATTTCTTGTGTATCCTTTAGGGTTTGTTTACAGCAGCAGCTGTGTTTGATAACTGGCGAGAAAGCTGTGATGTGAATGCATTGGAAACCACACATTGCACAGCAATCTTTTTTTCCCCCCAAACTTTAATGATATGTCACAAAATGAATTTTTTTTTTTGGGTTCCATCAGCCACCGTGTGATTAGGCATATAGTGCCGCATCACTCCCCTGGTGTAAACAAGCTGTACTGGAAAAAATGCCGGGCAATGGCCATCTAGATTCCTCCTTAAAATGGAAAAAAACCTTATGCCCTGTACACACGATTGGACCTTCGTCCGACCAAATGTACATAGGAATTCTGACGGAATTAGATTGCAGGAAAAGAGAACATATTCTCTATGTAAACTCTGATGGAATTCATCGTAATTTCCTATGGAATTACTCCGATGGGGCATACACACGGTCGGAATTACGATCGTGTGTATGGGGCATAACACTTACCGTTCTTAATAAACATTCCCTCCCCTATCCTCCTACCCATCTTGCATACCCTGTGGAAAAAAAGATCTGTGCATTTACCTCTTTTTAATCCACTCCTGTCATGTCATGTGATCCTGCAGCTCCAGCTCTTATGCCTCAGTGAACAGCTGCTACAAGGAGACGATAGAGCGTGGCCAATGGCTGAGCCATGGGAGTCTATGGTTGATGTCATGGCTTCCAGAACTCACAGCCATTGTGGAGCGCTCTCCTACAGGAATTGTAACTCTGTCTATCCAAAACTAATATAAAAAATTGGCTGAAGTTAGGCTTTTCATACAAGCTTTCCATATGATGGCTGATGCTCTGGGTTTGTGCGTGTTATTGTCATACATTGTTGAGCAAACCAGATTTGTTGGATTTGGTTTAGTCCAGATTCTTCAAATCTGTACATCTTAAATTACTTTCTCGCTCATCTCTGCATATGATCTATTACATTTCTGGATTATAAATGTTTTCAACCAGACTAGCGGCTGATGACAGAGGAATGCAATTTGTGTGCAGTAGAGCGTGTATATTCGTTCTTTGAAGCACACCTAACAATTGATGAAATGTGTCCACTTTGGCCAAAGCAATCAAGTTATTCTGTTTTCTAATCAGAACGGAAAAATTGCAGATTTCCTTAATTATTACAGAATTGTAACATAATGTTTAAAGTGCAATCCCTTATTGTCAGCTTAACCTCTCTAACCTATGTTCTGGGACTTGCTTTTCTAATGCAGGCTTTCTTTTTTCTTTTTTATCTGTTGACCTATGGTAACACTGCTCCCTTGCTAGTAGGGGGAAATTTAATAAAATTGGAGCACTCAGAATCTGGTGCAGATGTGCATGGTAGCCAATCAGATTCTAACTTCAGCTTGTTCAATTAAAGCGGAGTTCTACCCAGATTTTGCACTCTCCAGTTTTAGTAAATCAATGAGGTTGGTTTACTAAAACTGGAGAGTGCTTCTAACTTCAGCTTGTTCAATTAAGCTTTGACAAAAGGCTCCATGCACACTAGCATTTTTCGTAAGCTCAAAAAAGCTAGAAAAAAAGCTGGATGAAAAATGCTGATAATAACATTTTTGTCCCATCTTCTAGTAGCATTTTAGTAGCTTTTTGAGGCATTTAGAAGCATTTATGAGCATTAGCATTTTATTAGTACATAAGGAGAAAAAAAAAAAGAGCTAAAAAAAAAAGCTTTTAAGAGCATTCTGCGTTTTTTTTTTCTGCTGGAAATACGCTCTACAAAAACAATTTTTGTTTTCTGCTCCTAGATGCTGAAGCTCAAGAAACGCTAATAACCTAAATTGGTGTGCATGGACACATAGGATAAAACAATTTAGCTTCTAGAAAAATGCTAATAACAGCTTCTAGGAGCTTAAAAAAATGTGTGTGCATGAACAGATTTTGCACTCTTCAGTTTTAGTACATCAACCTTAATGTGTCCATACAAAACCAGCGTAGTTATCCTAGTTAGACTGTCTTTGTGATTAAGTTCTTCAATACATTTTTTTAAGAAAAAATATAAAAATGCATTTATAAAATCCATGCTTTTAGAAACCATAGCAAAGATTTTTTTAGATCAAAGGTCTTTACTGCAAAGTAAAAAAAAAAAGGAAGCTATTAGTCCGAGGTATCTTGTACGTTTTGGCCGATCCTTTACTGATGGGAGTTCTTGCAGTCACACTGGACATATCCAGCTCCTGCCCTTTGTTTTTTGGTGCCTTGTTATCTCAGAGCTTACCATCTGTCCCACTGTGTAACAACCGCAGTGTAGGCCAATTCCATCCCTGCCATGTCCCCCTCATGGTTCATTGGTGATCGGCTCATGCAAGTGAGTATCAGCCTTCCATGCCTATTTTTTGTACTTGCATGGATGTTCAATTCCATGCAATAGGTTGATCAATGTTAAAAATGTTCTTTTATATTAATGTTTAAATATGTTCACTTTATAGATGTATGTATGGTTTAGATGACCTTCAGCCTATGAAGAAGGACCTAGGGGTCTGAAACATGTCAGGCGTCATCTCCTACAGCTACGTGAAACACCTCTTAAAACCAGAGGGCATTTATATTCATGACTGTATTTTTGGGGCATGTGCAAAGGGGCGGACGTCATATGATGGCATCCCGGCAAAGTAGGTCCACGCTGTAGCCATCATTCCGCTATAGCACAGACGCAAAGGAGTTAAAACATCTTCTTTCGTTGACATTAGAGTCTTCTCATCAATCAACACATTATCATAATCTTCAGTTCGCCCTGGGGGTGTGTAAACCACACCAATTCTAAGGGAAGATCCATTGTTGTAAGGGTTTCGAGTATTTCATTTGTTTTTATTGTTATTTTAATGTTATCCTTATGCGATCTTTCACATATATGGCACCTCCACCTCCCCTCTTCCCTACTCTGTCATTCCTGTATAGCGTGTACCCTGGTATAGTTATTTTAAACCTGGTTTCTGTAATTGCAACAAGGTCCAAGTTGTCTGTAGATATAAGAGCTGTCAGCTCGCAAAGCTTGTCTCCTAAACTATGTGCATTAGTGCGACAAACACTGCTATTTACTGCTTTATTTTTAGTATCAGAAACATTAACTGAAGTAACTACCTCATCAACCTAGCCCTTAGTAACACAAACCTTCATATTTGTTTTAACCTGCGGGGGACAGAAATGCTCCTAGATACGCTTTCTCACTAAAACTGTGTGTTCAATTTTGATATTATGCATTTTCAGGCTTGCTGACAGTGGCGGAATTATATGGGTGCTGAGATCGCCATGGCGACCGGGCCCCTTTCTGCTGGGGGCCCTCGAGGGCCCCCTGTACTCTTCGATAGGAGGCGGCTGAGATTAGCTCCACGATCGTCAGCCGAACTATGCAGGGAGCTCGTCACAATAACCTAAAGTGAAAGTAGTGAGTGCTGTGCTCTTTGTCTCCCCCTAGAGTGCAGTACCTGGCAGGAAGAGCCAAAGTAAAGGTCTGCCGTTTTTTTATGACTTTCTATCTACTGTATGTGTGTTTATATGTGTGTGTGTGCGTGTGTGTATGTATGCATGTGTGTGTGCACATGTATGTGTGTGTGTGTGCATATGTATGTGAGTGTGCATGTATGTGCATGTGTTTATCAGTGGCGGTGCGTTCATAAGGGCACATGGGTGCCACCCCCTCTCTGCAGCCACCCCCTCTATGACCAATGGATAGATTCATGCATAGCATGAATCTATCCGTGACCACCGCTGCCACCCCCATATTTAGGTGTCCGGCCCCTTTTCGGGTGCCAGGTGCCTGAATCACAGTGGGTGGATGTTTTTGAGGCACCTGATTAGAGCCATAGGCTCTAATAGGCTTCAAAATAGGTGAACTGCCAGCGCCATGCTGGGCGCTCACAGTCCACCCAGGTGTGTTAGAAAGGGGAATTAATATTCACTTTCCTAACACTGAACCACCTCTGCGGGTCTGTTACCTGTCACCTGATTGGCTTAAACGATCAGGAGGAGAGGACAGGAGATGAGAACAGCAGGAGACTAGTGTTGCTCACGAATATTCGAATTGCGAATATTCGCTACGAATATTGCATATTCGAGTATTCGCGAATATCGCGAATATCGCGGCGAATATTCGCTATTTCGAATATTCGAATGTTTTAAAACATTTTTTGGAACAGATCACATCCTAGAGATCCCCATCGACGTCTAAAAGCATTGCTGGTATGATTAGAGACCTTGGGCCGAGTAGCTGCAGCGCTCATTTTATATTGCCGAAAAATCGCAATGCGATTATTCGGCAAATAGCGATATCGCGCGATTATTTTATATTGTAATATATCACGAATATTCTGAGCCAATCAGAGTACTCCATTCCGCATTTCTCGAAATTTCGAAATTATTTTGTATTGTAATATATCACAAATATTCTGAGCCAATCAGAGTGCTCCATTCCGCATTTCTCGAAATTTCGAAATTATTTTGTATTGTAATATATCACGAATATTCTGAGCCAATCAGAGTGCTCCATTCCGCATTTCTCGAATATTCGCAATTATTGTGTATTGTAATATATCACGAATATTCTGAGCCAATCAGAGTGCTCCTTCCGCATTTGCCGAATATTCGCAATTATTGTGTATTGTAATATATCACGAATATTCTGAGCCAATCAGAGTGCTCCTTCCGCATTTGCCGAATATTCGCAATTATTGTGTATTGTAATATATCACGAATATTCTGAGCCAATCAGAGTGCTCCTTCCGCATTTGCCGAATATTCGCAATTATTGTGTATTGTAATATATCACGAATATTCTGAGCCAATCAGAGTGCTCCTTCCGCATTTGCCGAATATTCGCAATTATTGTGTATTGTAATATATCACGAATATTCTGAGCCAATCAGAGTGCTCCTTCCGCATTTGCCGAATATTCGCAATTATTGTGTATTGTAATATATCACGAATATTCTGAGCCAATCAGAGTGCTCCTTCCGCATTTGCCGAATATTCGCAATTATTGTGTATTGTAATATATCACGAATATTCTGAGCCAATCAGAGTGCTCCTTCCGCATTTGCCGAATATTCGCAATTATTGTGTATTGTAATATATCACGAATATTCTGAGCCAATCAGAGTGCTCCTTCCGCATTTCTCGAATATTCGCAATTATTTTATATTGTAATATATCACAAATATTCTGTGCCAATCAGAGTGCTCCATTCCGCATTTCTCGAATATTCGCAATTCGCATGCGCAATTCGCAATCGCAATTCGCATTCGCGATAGCGAAAATTCGCAATAATTTCAATTCGAAAATATATCACGAATATTCGTATTTAGCGAATATCTGTCGAATATTCGACTATATATTCGAGATATATCGCGAATACGAATATGGCATATTCTGCTCAACACTACAGGAGACGCATGGAGGACCCCGCACGTGGCCGTCACCCGCTGCCCCACCGAGACAGGGTAAGTGCCGGGCGAGCAGGCGGAGGATATTCACAGTGGTAACATTAGATTGCCATAATTGCAGCATTTGATGGCACACTGGCAGCATTTAATGGGCACACCAACATTTGATGGGCACACTGGCGGCATTTAATGGGCACAGTGGCAGCATTTGATGGGCACAGTGATGTCATTTGGGCACAGTGGCAGCGTTTAAATGGGCACAGTGGCAGCGTTTAAATGAGCACAGTGGCGGCATTTGATGGGCACAGTGGCGGCATTTGATGGGTACAGTGGCGGTATTTGATAGGCACAGTGGTGGCATTTGATGGGCACAGTGGCGGCATTTGATGGGAACAGTGGTGGTGTTTGATGGCACAATGGCAGCTTTTGATGGGCACAGTGGCTGTAAATGATGGACACAGTGGCTGCAATTGATGGGCACAGTGGCTGCAATTTATGTTTTTTTTTTTTTAGTTTGCTTGTGCCATCCTAAAAATGTGGAGCACCATCCGCCACTGGTTTATATGTGCGTGCATATATATATATGTGTGTGTTTTTATGTGTGTGTGTGTTTTTACATGTATGTATGCGCTTTTAATCCTGAACCCCTATATGTGTACAATCAGAAACAATTGTTTTTTAGTTCATAGTACCAGCAAAAAATGCTGTGCCTCCAAAAAGCGATCCATGCTCAGATCGCTTTTCAGAGGCATTTGACAGATGGTAAAGGGGCCGCCTGTTTTAACCTCTTAAATGCTACATCACTATGAAGTGTAGCCCCATTCACCTAGGTGTATACTTCAAGGGTGCCCTGACTGGAAAAAGGATTTGTGAAACACTGACATAGAGGAACCAATCCCCCCCATTTTCCCCCTGCAGCCGCTAAATGCCTGCGGGGGGAAACTAAGAGACGCAGGGGGAAACGGGGCCCTGTTCCGCCACCGGGCTCGGCGAAAAGAGCTCTGTTACACCACTGCTTGCTGATTGTCTAGCTTAGAAAGTCTAATTTGAGCTAGACAATCATCAGTCTTCTGTAGGATTGAGCGAACCTGAACTGTAAAGTTCGGGTTCGTACCAAACTTTTTTTTTTTTGGACCCAAACCCGAACCCGAATAATTTGCTGAAAGTTCGGGTTCGGAATTCAGCTATGTAACGGCGCGCTGCAGGGCAGCCAATCAGCATTTATTTTACTTGTGTGACCTAGAAGCCATCACAGCCATGCCTACTAATGGCATGGCTGTGATTGGCCAGTGCAGCATGTGACCGAGCATGTGACCCAGCCTCTATATAAGCTAGAGGCACACAGCACAGCTCGTCACTCTGCTTTTGCTAGGGTAGGGAAAGGCTGCAGCTGCTCTCAGGGACAGATTTAAATCGAAATACAATACTCAGCGATCGATCTACATAGCATATTTGTGTACACCCAAGGAGGTGTGTTTTCCTCGGCGGGACTTTGGATTGGGAGACTGGGTTTAGTAAGTAACAATAATTAGGTCATAGAAGGTATCAAAACATTTTATGAATTTAGACTGCAGCAGTGACAGGACCCGCTCTGACCCACTGACTGCTTGTTTCTCATGTGAGGACCCACTAGCATACTTTTTCCTTTGTTTTTAATAACCCTATGATCTTGGACACCCTTCCACGACCGGCAAGATACCAACCTCTATCTCTCTTTTTGAGAAATATTACAAGTATTCAAACTGATTATGCTGCGACAATTTGCATTATCCCTGCCCTGAAGAAGAGGCCCTACCCCTTGAAGCCTTGAAACGTTGGAAAATCTGTCTTCATCCTATAGACAGTTTTTTGGATTTTTGCAATCTTATACCTTTTTTGTTGCCTTTGTAATCTATGTTTTGTTACCATTTACATTTTTGCTGTCGACAATTGTGTGTCCCAGGTTTATTCCCCCTAGTCACTTGGATGCTATTTCTAATGTCAAGCTCTGGCCGCTATCTTTTTTTTATATAATTGCTTTTTATTTCTTTTTCCATTTTAGCAAACATTGTATATAATTACAAAAAAAAAAAAGATTTGGTACAAATTATTTATACAAACCATTATACAATATACATCAATTGTCTACAAAAAGTGTCCTTCCCCCCTCCCCGGCTCCCAACCCTTCCCCCCCTTTTGATAGAAGAGCCAAAAGTCCAACAGGTAAGAGGAGAGACAAAGATGCAGCGACAAGTACCATATTCTAATTTATCTAATTGTTCGTTGAAAAGTGTCCTTGAGGAGCAGGGGATACGGTCCGAGAGGCGGATCGGGGAGTTAGATCCAGCCCGGACAGAGAGATAGTATGACTTTGTCTCTTCCTATTATTGTTGTCTACTAAGCTAGCCTTTGAGCCTACTTGGGGTCAAGGGACTTGCAGTCTCCCCAGGATGTCACCATCTAACGGGAATCCCATTTCTTTTAACCAGGGCCCCCATACTCTTTTAAATTTTTTATAGTTTCCTTGTTTAATGAGGGCTACCCTCTCACACCATATCAGGGCATTGATATTTTCAGCCCAGGTCTCGACAGATGGGGGGGCCTGCGATTGCCATCTTTGTGCTATCAACTTCCGAGCCTGAAACAGGCACTTAAGCACACTCTCCAAGACTCCTACCGGGTTTCTATGATCTTCCATGATTCCTAGCAGGCAAGTCCTAACTTCTGGCTCCAGAGAGGTCCCAAACACCCTATTAATCCCGTTTATCACTTCTATCCAGTATCTAAAGAGCTTGGGACATCTCCAGAACATATGAATAAGATCTCCTGATGCCTTACATCTAGGGCATTCGTCGCTCTGTTTCCACCCTAATAAAAACATTTTCCTGGGTGTATAATAAACTCGATACAATAGAAACAGATGAGACAGCCTCTGGGCTGGGGCAATTGATACCAGTGTCCCTCTATGTAAAATCTCATTCCATTGTTCCAATGTCAATACCCCAATGTCTTTTTCCCATCTTTCTCGGCTCTTATCAACCCCAGTTTGATTTATAGTTTTAGTACCCAGTTTATAATATAGTGCAGATATTTGGCCTCTCGTGGCAGTATTTTGAATCATTTTAAGCAACCCAGGAATAGGAGTCCTGACTAGTGGATGGATCTTAAACTGAGTTTGGAGGGCATGCCTTATCTGAAGGTAGTTAAAGAAGGTTTTATTTGGTATATTCTTCCCTCAATTTGGAGAACGTTTTAATAAGCTCTCCCTCATACATATGGAGCAATCGTGTTATTCCCTGGTTTTCCCAGACTCTAGGGATTTCAATATCTCTGAGTTCTGTTAGATTTTTATTACGCCAGAGGGGAGTAAATTCTGTTATACCCACATAGCCCATAAGAGCTTTCGTATTCTGCCATAGTTTATTAATTATTTTAATAGTCGGACATTGATGATAGAATGAGGCTGCTTCCAAAGCTTCTATCTATTATGTGGGGCCCTTGACAACATTAACCTAAAACAGCTGTTCTCTGGGTTTTGGTTACCACAACCCACTAAGTGCTGCAGCTGAGACGCCAAGAAATACGTTCTTGGGTGTGGTACCGCCACCCCCCCCTCGCCCAGTGGGAGCTGCATCGTCTGCAATCTGATTCTAGACTGACCCCCCTTCCACATCAGGTCCCTGAACAGCGTTTCGATTCGTCTAAACCACATTTGGTTCACCCAAACCGGGGAATTATGGAGAATGTACAGTATCTGGGGGAGCCAGATCATTTTTATCAGGTTGCATCTCCCAGCTACCGAGAGAGGAAGGCGGTTCCAAATATCTTTTTTCAGTTTAAGTTTTAACAATAATGGAACTATGTTATTGGTAATATATTTCTTAGGCTCCTTAGTTATCCAAACCCCCAGGTATTTTAATTTTGTTGAAATTTCCAACTGGGGTACTTCGGCTATTGCCTGTGTCCCTAACGGATCTATTGGGAGTAGGGCAGATTTCTCCCAGTTAACTCTTAGTCCCGAGAATCTTCCGAACTGCTTCACCATTTGGACTACAGGGGCCAACGAACTATCATCCGCAAAAAGCGAGATCTTAACCTCCTCCACACCCCTTCTGAACCCTTGAATATCTTTGCTTAGTCTCGCCTTGATAGCAAGAGGTTCCATGGCCAGTGCGAAGAGGAGTGGAGAGAGGGGACACCCTTGTCTCGTACCTCTCTCGAGATCAAATGTCTTTGAGGCTACGCCGTTAACTTTTATTTTGGCTCGTGGTTCCCTATATAAGAGCTTGACCCTTTTAATAAATGTTGGCCCAAAGCCAAAGCTTTCTAATACCCTCCAGAGATATGGCCATTCAATGCTGTCGAACGCCTTAGCAGCATCTAAAGCCAGCAATGCTCTAGACCCCTCATTATCAGTCGGAATTTGTATATTTAGAAAAGCTCTTCTAATATTTATACTAGTTGACCTATTTGGGATAAACCCTGATTGGTCCGAATGAATGAGATCCTCCATGCACCCTTTAAGGCAATTCGCCAACACTTTGGCAAAAAATGTTGCATTGGTGCAAAGCAATGAGATTGGCCTATAGGAAGACGGGTCTAGTTTATCTTTTCCCTCTTTGTGTATTACCATCAAGATTTTACCTAGCCGCCTATAAATCTCTATTGGGAGGCCATCAGGGCCAGGTGACTTGTGACTAGACATCTCCCCCACTACCAACTTGAGTTCTTCTAATGTAATAGGGGACTCTAGTTTTTCCCTATCAACTGCTGACAATGTTGCAACGGGAAGATCGTGAAGGAAGAATTCAATACCCTCATTTCCTCCCCTGGACTTATAGAGGGATTTATAGAAATCATAGAATACCTTTCTTATCACCTTACCATCCGAGGAGATATCTCCTGCGGGAGTCCTAATTGCCGAAATATTTGAGGAGGGAGAATTAGCCCGGACCGGCATGGACAGTGCTCTCCCCACTCTCTCTCCCTCTCCAAATTTAATTTGTTTCTGGAATATCTGATAATTTTGTGTTTTCTTCATAATAGCCATCCTGTACACCTTCTGTTTATCTAGCCAGTCTTCCTGCCTACTTGGGGTTGGGGCCTCAATATAGCTTTGTTCAGCTGCTAAGGCTTCACTTCTAAGTTTCTCCTCCACTGCCCTAGATTCCTTCCTGACCCTTGCCACCCTCTGGATCAAAAGGCCTCTTAAGTAGGCCTTTAGTGAGTCCCAGACCACTCCAGACTCAGCCGAGCCTACATTAATTTGAATATATTCTTCTAGACTGTTCAAAAGTTCTCCTAGTTCACCCATTTGCTCGAGCCAATATGGACTAATTTTCCATTCTTTTGGAGCGGATTTCTCATTGCTCCTAATAATTAAGTCCAATGGGGAGTGGTCTGAGACCCCCCTTGGTCCATACTCTATCTCTGTGACGTTATCTAATGCCAACTCATTACCCAGAGCCATGTCAATTCTAGAAAGAGTGACGGGTGAGGTGGATAGGCATGAGTATTGTCGGGTGCAGGGATGGCGAATACGCCACATATCTTTTATTCCTATTTCCTCCAGGAATTGGGAGAGACGACTCCCTTCCTCCGGAGTTTGCTTCTGGGGCGAGGGAAATCTATCAAAGGCTCTATCTAATACTTCGTTGTAGTCTCCCACTGCTATTAAAGGTACATCAGTTTTATCCAGCATAAATTCCACCAGTCTCTGAAGAACATCAAACTTAAAAGGGGGGGGGATATAGATGTTAGCTAATACGTATGGCCTACCCCCGATGGAGCAGGCTAGAAATATAAACCGACCCTGATCATCTATCAGAGTTTCTTCACAAGTAAATGGCACACCTCTACCCACCATTATGCTCACCCCTCTAGAGTATGAGGAGTGAATCGAATGGTATCGAGAGGGGAATTTCCGTGAGCCCAGCTGGGTCATATTGTCTTTAGTTAAGTGTGTCTCCTGTAGGCACAATATCCCTGGCCCTCTCTCATCCATTGATGCCAGTATCAGAGCTTTCTTAACGGGGTCCCCCAATCCCCTTATGTTCCACGACCTAATCCTCCAACTCATAATACATATAGATATGAATAATTGAAGGAGGCAGCAGTGAGGGAATTCCTCTCCCCGCTCCTCCATCTCTTGTTGTCGCTCCAGACTAATGCCTCTCCTATGCCCTACCGGACCTGATATGACTTCCTCTATCAAACTGCCCACCCTTCTTTTCCCTCCCTCACCCACCCTCCCTACCCCTCCCCGCCCATAAGGGCTCCCCCTTGGGGCTTCACCTGTGACATTACCCCTCACATCTACCCACCTCCACCCACTCATTCTAACACTCATTGACCTCTCGGTCATACTGAGTGGCAAGAACCTCATCTCTCCCTCCTTGCCCGCCATCTCCCACTCTAAATCCCAATTGCCACAAAGAAAGAATTTGGAAGAGGAAGAAGAAGAGAAAGAAAAAAAAGGAAAGGAGAAAGCAGATACACCATTCAAAGTTATTCCTTCCTCCCATGCATTTTAAAAGTATTGACAATTCAACAATCATTATGTAGAAAAAGCCTTATATACCAATTTCACCCTCTCCCTCCCCCCCCTCCAGAAAAAGAACAGAGAGGAGAAAAAAAAAGGGGGGGAACCCAACGACCCCCCCCCCCTACCCCCTCAGACTATTAAAGTATTTAGCAATATTCTTATTTTGCCATTATTTAAAAAAAAAAAACTCCAAACTCCTAAGAGAGAGAGGAAAAAAAAAGGGAAAAAGATAGAGGGAACAAATGAATAGGTATAATACCTAGCTTTTCCCCCCCCCCTGCAATTATTACAAATGTTTAAGTTAATTTGTTTTTTGAGTTAGGAGGAAAAAAAAAAAGGACTCAAAATACAGTGGAAGAAGGGGGAAAAAAATAAGTAGACAAATAAGATAAATAAATCATTACAACTATTTTGCACTCATTGCAAGTATTCAAGTGGATATGTTGTTTAAGTTGAGAAGAGCAAAAGAAAGAAGAAAAAAAAAATAGAGAAAGCCCCCCCCCCCCTCTTTCCCTCCCCCTCTCCCCCCTCCCATCTCAATCAAAGTGATCGTGCATTTAGCGTCAGTGATTAATTATTTAGACAAAGTCCATTTCCAGTGTTATTCAATGTCCTTTTTGTTCTGATTCAAATTCCCCAAAGTTATGGATTATCAGTGCAGCTTTTATAATCAAATAAAGTCCATGTAAGAAGACAAATAAAAAAAACAAAGAAATTGCTGCCATTGGTTCCCCCACTGACCATACAGCAATAAGTGCAGTGCAGATGTAGAAGTGCCAATAAGTACATATTCTTCCCTCCACCCCCCCATCCCCTCCCCTCCCCCTCACAAGAGAGGGGGAGAGAGAGAGAGGAGATAGAGAAAGAAGACAGAAACAAAACAAAAAAAAAAACCCAAGAGGGGGAGGGAGGTCCAACTATAGTAGCCCCCAGTCCCAGATGATATTATTCAATATCTTTTCCTCCCCCCTCCCGTTCCAATTCAAGTTCCCCAAAGTTGTGAACTATCAGTGCAACTTTTATAAACAATTAGTGTCCATAATCTTATAATATTTTTATAGGAGTACACACAATGAGGGGGAAAAAAAAGGGAATCACATAGATTGCTGCCATTAGTTCCCCCACTGACCATACAGCAATAAGTGCAGTGCAAGTGTACCAGTACCTATAAGTACATATTATTCCCTCCACCCCCCCTCCCCTCAAGAGAGGGGGGAGAGAGAGGAGAGAAAGAGGAAAAAAAAGAGAAAGAGAGAGAAAAAAAAAGGAAAAGGGAGAAGGAAAAAATATCTTTTAGAAGACCTTCCCCTCTTCCTCCGTTCAAAAGGGTGGTGAAGGGGCTTTAATGAGATTTTAGTGTGTCCAGTATCCTTCATCTTATGCATTCACTTTCCCTATGTAGAGGATACAATTATAGGTGAATAGATGAGGGGGATTATATAGAGTCCCTTGGGACTTCTATAGGGTACTTGTATATAATCCAAAAAAATCAGTACAAAAAACCAATACAAAATCTCAAAAAAAAAAAAAAAAAGGGGGGGGGGAAGGGAGAGAGCACAAAGTCGTATTGATATCTATATTTCTTTGCTGTTTGCATCAAGCCATTAAACTCCCTCTGCCGGTGAGTTGAAAATAAAAGTCCTGCCCAAAGCTGTCACCCGTAAGCGAGCTGGATACAGCAAGGCATATACCACATTGTGTTGCTGTAGGGTGCGCTTTATCTGTGTGAATTCAGCTCTGCATTTTTGAAGCTCCGGAGAGAAATCAGGATAAAAGGTAATTCTGCCTCCCTTATACATGATGTCTCCCATACCCCTGGCTTTCTGGAAGAGGGTGACTTTATCCCCATAGTAGAATAATTTAAAAAGGAGTGATCTAGGGCGCCCTCCTTCTTGAGGGGGCTTAAAAGGAACTCGATGAGCTCTCTCAATGGAAAAAAAAGATGAAAAAGTATCAGGGCCAAAGATCTCCTTAAGCCAGCCCTCCATGAAGGATATAGTGTTAGACCCTTCACTCCGTTCCGGCAAACCAATCACTCTGACATTGTTCCTTCGTAATCTGTTCTCGATTTCGTCTAATTTAGCTGTTTGTTGGTTCGTTTTCTCCTGTAAGCCCTTGAGCTCTTTTTCAAGCGGATATAGGACATCCTCAGTCGTGCTCATTCGTTCTTCCAGGGTGGTAACCCTTTCGGCTATTTTACGCATATCCTGATGTATTAACACAAGCTCCTCACTAAGGTTTTTTAGCTGGTTGTCGAAGCCCACCATGAATTGTTTACAATCATTGACCGCCCGTAATACATCCTTCAATGTAGGCTCATCTATTAATTCAGGCCATGGTAGGGTGGCCGGGTCTGTTGTTGAAGGCACAGGCATAATTGACACTGATGCGGTTTCATTTACCTCCCCTCCCAGCCCTCTGCCAAGCTGGGCTTTAGCCCCAGTAGAATTTGTAAGGTTGGTTAATTTAGAGGCCGCCGACCCTTGGCTCTTCCCAACACCCGATGCTGCTAAAGGGGCCTTAGTCTGTGTAACTGATGGTGGTTGGCTTCCTTTATTAGGTGATTGGGATGTAGTCTGGACGACGGGAAAAAAACGATCCAGCTTGGCCGCTGCAGCCTGACTACCTTTCTCCTTTCCTTTGGCGGAGCGTGTAGTGGGAGCTCCCTCTATATGCTGTTGATCCTCCAACCCACGTAGTCATGGTAAACATGGAGAGAAGGGGTAGAGATGAACACCAATCCAAATGTCCCAGCAGTAGCCAACACAGGGGGAGGACAAACCTCTTGAGAGCACCTGTAGGGTGTCAAGGAAAAGTCACCAAAAAAAAAAAAAAGGAGGGGAAAAACCTTGACCACTTTCTCCTATTAGTTCCCCTTTATTCCTCTTATTCCTTGTATAGAGAATAATTGGGTCTCTTCTTCATATTAATCTCCTCTCTCCCCCTCTCTCCTTCCCCTCTCTCTCCCCTCTCCTTTACTAACAAGTATTTTACAAATACCAATAAATTGGACAGTCAGTCAGATCAGGGAGATAGGGGAGATAAGGATATTAAAGACCACAAAGAAGAGCAGGTAAATCTTAATGTCAGGCAGCGTTGGGGGGCTAAGGCTGTATGCTGGGACAGATGTCCCCTTACCAGCTCCTCCACGAGCACGATCCCGACCCCGGGTTTCAGCAGGTAAGGCTAGCGTCTTTGCGTCCTTGCTCCAGTCGGCAATCAGCTCCCTCAGCTCCAGCCCGCTTGGTGACAGGATCCTCGCCGCTTCCCGTACTCTCGCGGGATCTCGGAAGACGCGTCCTTGCTCCAGTCGGCAATCAGCTTCCTCGGCTCCAGCCTGCGTGTTGACAGGATTCTCGCAACGTCCCATACTCTCGCGGGATCTCGGGAGACGCGTCAAGGAGACGAGGAAGCTCCAATCCCGCACCGCTCTCGCCTCTAGGCAGGCATATGTGCCTACTTACAATTTTTTTGGCAGGGACAGAGGGTAAGGAGCCATACACTCGGAATAGCAGTCTCAGGTAGCAATGGTCTATTTGAGCGTTCGATCTTGCAGCATGGCTTTTTCCCGGCAGATAGGAGGAGTGGAGAGAGGTCCTCACACACTCACGGTCACGCACTCACTCTCTCACTCCATCTTGCATCCGGTCACGCCCCTCCTGACGTTCTGGCCGCTATCTGAATGATTATTTATAACTTTACTTAATAAATGTATACAATTTTTTGATACCTTCTATGACCTAATTATTGTTACTTACTAAACCCAGTCTCCCAATCCAAAGTCCCGCCGAGGAAAACACACCCCATTGGGTGTACACAAATAGTTTAAATTCAGGGATGTGGTAAGACTGAGGTGCTCTCCTTACAACAAACTCTCTGGACACCTATATCCCTCTTGATCTACATAGCATTAGCTACATTATGGAAAGGTTCCCGATTGTGCTTATAGGGAAAGAATTAGTTAGGAGTCAGTCCTACTTCACACATCTAATTGCAGCAGCACTGCATATGTTCCTGTCAGATACTCTGCATATTGCACCAGAACTGCATATGTTCCTGTCAGATACTCTGCATATTGCACCAGCACTGCATATGTTCCTGTAACATACTCTGCATTAGCTACTGTAGGGAAAAGTTCCTGATTGTGCTTATAGGGAGAGAATTAGTTAGGAGTCAGTTCTATCTCACAAATCTAATTGCACCAGAATAGTGTCCCATCATTGGTATCATTGGCAGGAATAGTGTCCTATCATTAGTGTCAATGGGAGAAATACTGTTGCATCATTGGTATCAGTGGGAGGAATAATGTCCCATCATTGGTATCATTGGCAGGAATAGTGTCCCATCATTTGTGTCAGTGGGAGAAATAGTGGCACATCATTGGTATCAGTGGGAGGAATAGTGTCCCATCATTAGTATCATTGGCAGGAATAGTGTGCCATCATTTGTGTCAGTGGGAGAAATAGTGCCCCATCATTGGTATCATTGGGAGGAATAGTGTCCCATCATTTGTGTCAGTGGGAGAAATAGTCCCGCATCATTGGTATTAGTGGGAGGAATAGTGTCCCATCAGTGGGAGAAATAGTGCCGCATCATTGGTATCAGTGGGAGGAATAGTGTCCCATCATTGGTATCATTGGCAGGAATAGTGTCCCATCATTTGTGTCAGTGGGAGAAATAGTGCCGCATCATTGGTATCAGTGGGAGGAATAGTCTCCCATCATTGGTATCATTGGGAGGAATAGTGTCCCATCATTTTTGTCAGTGGGAGAAATAGTGACCCATCATTGGTATCAGTGGGAGGAATAGTGTCCCATCATTGGGGAAGGTTCCTGCTTGTTAAGATTTTTTTTATGTATTTTATGTTATTTTCAGTTATTTCCCTATCCACATTTGATTGCAGAGTACTTGCCATGCTCTTACCAACATTTTGCTGCCATTTGCAGCCCTCTAGACCTTTCCCTTAGTTTTTTTAAAACATTTTAGTAGTCAAAAATGTGGGTCCCCATTGACTTCAATGGGGTTCGGGTTCGGGTCAAGTTCGGGTCCCGAACCCAGACTTTTTTCCGAAGAACCCGCCGAACATTCAGGTGTCCGCTCAACTCTAGTCTTCTGTTCTTTACCAACAAAAGTTTCCCTGCTCAACTGGATTTGCCAGTTCACAGGCACTTCCTGAAACTGTTGTCAGTCGGTGTGAGAAATCCAGCCTAGCTTTCAATAAATCTGCCCCTGTCCTGCACATTCCCACCCAGCACCTCCCTCGAAGACTTCTGCAGAATGTGCAGCAGATCCTCTCTTCAAAGCCTTGTTTTGGCTTGGAGCTGAAAGAGAGACAGCAGTCATTGTAAGGCTGTAATACTCACTGCAGTGTATACACTAGCACACGATACACACACACACACACTACATGGTGGAATCTAGTGAATTATACTGCAGACTTTGTGTTACAAACTACAATGTTTGATCATGTGGAGTTTTCAACATGTTGTGCGTTAAAATAGCACTACAGGGGCAAATTATGTGGAGTTTTCTGCTTGTTGTGTGTGACAATCACACTACAAGGTGGAATCATGCAGAGTTTTATGCTTGTTATGTGTTACAACCACTAAAAAGTTGAATTTTGTCGAGTTGAGACCCCAGAGCACTTCCAGCTACACTGACAGTTCCCCCTGCCTCCACCTCCCTTCTCTTGTGGTAGTCTTGATTCAAAGCCCTGCACAGCTAAAGTGTATACAGTGCCTTGAAAAAGTATTCATACCCCTTCAAATTTTCCACATTTTGTTATGTTACAACCATGAATGTAAATGTATTATTTGGGGATTTTCTGTGATAGACCAACACAAAGTGGCATTTTAATAGTAAAGTGGAAGGAAAATTATAAATGTTTAAAAAAATAAAATAATAATAAATATCTGAAAAGTGCGGCGTGCATTTTGTGCTTCAGTCAATACTTTGTAGAACCACCTTTCACTACAATTACAGCTGCACATCTTTTTGGGTATGTTTCTACTAGCTTTGCAAATCTAGAGAATTACATTTTTGCCCATTCTTCTTTGCAAAATAGCTCAAAGGTGTGTCAGATTGGATGGATAGCGTCTATAAACAGCAATTTTCAAGTCTTGCCTCAGATTCTCAATTGGATTTAGGTCTGGACTTTGACTGGGCCATTCTAACACATAAATAGGCTTTGTTCTAAACCAGGGGTCTTCAAACTATGGCCCTCCAGTTATTCAGGAACTACAACTCCCATCATGCCTAGTCATGTCTTTGAATGTCAGAGTTTTACAATGCCTAATGGGACATGTAGTTCCGCAACAGCTGGAGGGGCGTAGTTCTGTTTAGGGCAGCTGTCCTGATGAAAGTTGAACCTCTGCCCCAGTCTCAAGTCTTTTGCAGATTCCAACAGGTTTTCTTCTAGGATTGCCCTGTATTTGGCTCCATCCATCTTCCCATCAATTCTGACCAGCTTCCCTATCCCTGCTAAAGAAAGGCATCCCCACAACATGATAAAGCCACCACCATGTTTTACGTGGGGACGATGTGTTCAATGTGATGTGCATTGTTAGTTTCTGCCACACATAGGGCCAGATTCAGCAAGACTTGCGCTGGAGTATTTTGATATGCTCCGCGTAACTGTGAATATGCGCCGTCGTATCTATGTGGCCGTACCCACCAAACTAGATGCGACAGAAAACGGGCCATTTCCGATCGGCTTAACTTTCCGACACCAGAGTCTCGTCAGCGCATAATTTCGCTTGGCGCATCAGTCGCGCCTATTGATTTCCCCTGCAAATATGCAAATGAGGGAGATTTCCCGATTCAGGAACGGATTAGCACCATACGCTGGCTACATGCGCCGCGCGTATCTCGTCCGTCCGGCGCAAAGTTATTTCTACAAATAGCTGCTTTATCTTTACTCCAGACGGCCACAGGTCAGCAGGAGAGCAGCTACAGCAACGTTACCGACGATAAGAGCTAGCTGAGCACCCCCACTTGCAGGACAACACCTCTGTCCATGCTTGTCTGTCAACTTTTACAGCCATGGAGGAAGACATCATAGGTCTCCATAGCCGAGATGACGGCTGACAGCTCCTGGCCTTTAGAGTTCAGCTTTCTCCTGTGTGTTTGCGGGGAACGGGAGCAGCCATCTCAGAACAAAAGTAACTTCACTGCGGGGAGGGGGAACAGGATATACTTTAGTGCCGGAATGGCGCATCTAAGGGCGCATTTAAACGCCCAACGGAACGCATTGCGCTGAAGTTTCCCGTGAAGTGGTGCCGACGGAAGTTGTGAGCATGCGCACAAGGGGGCCGAGTGAAGCCTCACTTACTGCGCATGCTCCGTGGATGATGCGCTGAACGTAAGCCTCTGCGCTGGGCTCCGCCCATCATTTACATATGACCACACCCACTTCCACTTGCGTCGGGTTACGCCAGCGCATTATCGTTACTCTGGCGCAAGTTTACGCGCAACTGCTATGTGAATAACAGTACTTGCGCCGAAAGTGTCGGCGGAGTAACGTAAATGAGAAACGTTACTCCAAAGTAAAGAAGCGCCCATCTACCTGAATCTGGCCCATAGCGTTTTGGTTTTTGTCCAAACAGTTCAAATTTGGTCTCATCTGACCAGAGCACCTGCTTCCACATGGCTTCTCGCAAACTGCAAATGGGACTTCTTATGGATTTCTTTCAACAATGGCTTTCTTCTTGCCACTCTTCCATAAAGGCCAGATTTGTAGAGTGCATGACAAATAGTTGTCCTGTTGACAAATTCACTTACCTGAGCTGTGGATCTCTGCAGCTCCTCCAGCATTACCATGGTCCTCTTTGCTGCTTTTCTCATTAATGCTCTTCTAACCCGGATTGTCAGTTTAGGTGGACAGCCATATCTTGGTAGGTTTGCAGTTGTGCCATACGCTTTCCATTTTCGGATGATGAATTGACCAGAGTTTTGTGAGATGTTCAAAGCTTGGGATTTTTATTATAACCTAACCCTGCTTTAAACGTCTCCACAACTTTATCCCTGACCTGCCTGGTGTGTTCCTTCCTTGGTCTTTATGATGCTGTTTGTTCACTAAAATGATCTAACAAATCTCTGAGGGCTTCACAGAAAAGCTGTATTTATACTGAGATTAAATTACACACAGGTGTACGCTATTTGGGTGACTTCTGAAGACAATTGGTTCCACTAGGTTTTAGTTAGGGGTATCAGAGTAAAGGGACTGAATACACATGCATGCTACACTTTTCAGATATTTATTTGTAAACAATTCAGAAAAGCATTTATCATTTTATTTCCCTTTCACAATTATGTGATACTTTGTGTTGGTCTATCACAGGGGTCTCCAAACCCCGGCCCGCAGGCCACAACTGGCCCACTTGTCTGTTTTATCGGGCCCGCGGTGTAAACAAAGCCACCCATGCTGCCACTCTGTTTTTTGTTTTGTTTTTTAAACAAGGGAAGCCACACCGTTTAACATTGGCTGCTGCCTTGGACCGCCTAGGCGCGGCACCTCCCCTCTTCCCGCCTCCTGTTTGAAGTTACGATCCTTCCACAAGTGATGTCACAGGCGCGGCACCTCCCCTCTTCCCGCCTGCTGCTACTGTTGTGGAAGGCTCATTAACCACTTAAGACCCGGACCAAAATGCAGGTAAAGGACCTTGCCCCTTTTTGCGATTCGGCACTACGTCGTTTTAACTGACAATTGCGCGGTCGTGCGACGTGGCTCCCAAACAAAATTGGAGTCCTTTTTCCTCACAAATAGAGCTTTCTTTTGGTGGTATTTGATCACCTCTGCGGTTTTTATTTTTTGTGCTATAAACAAAAATAAAGCGACAATTTAAAAAAAAATGCAATATTTTTTACTTTTTGCTATAATAAATATCCCCCAAAAATATATAAAAAAAACATTTTTTTTCCTCAGTTTAGGCCGATACGTATTCTTCTACCTATTTTTGGTAAAAAAAATCGCAATAAGCGTTTATCGGTTAGTTTTCGCAAAATTTATAGCGTTTACAAAATAAGGAATAGTTTTATTGCATTTTTATAATTTTTTTTTTTTTTTACTACTAATAGCGACGATCAGCGTTTTTTTTCATAACTGCGACATTATGGCGGACACTTCGGACAATTTTGACACATTTTTGGGACAATTGTCATTTTCACAGCAAAAAATGCATTTAAATTGCATTGTTTACTGTGAAAATGACAGTTGCAGTTTGGGAGTTAACCACAAGGGGGCGCTGTAGGATTTGAGTGTTCCCTGTGTGTGTTTACAACTGTAGGGGGGTGTGGCTGTAGGTGTGACGTCATCGATCACGTCCCCCTATAACAGGGATGACGTGATCGAAGTTGCGGCCACAGTGAAGCACGGGGAAGCCGTGTTTACACACGGCTCTCCCCGTTCTTCAGCTCTAGGGATGGATCGTCGCACTGCATCGGCGATCGGGTCCGCGAGTCCCGCAGTCTCGGTCCCAGAGCTTTGGACCGGGTCACGGGAGCGCGCCTGTGACCCACGGCTGGGTACTAAAACCAACGTATATATACGTTGATGTGCCCAGCCGTGCCATTCTGCTGACGTAAATGTACAGTAGGCGGTCCTTAAGTGGTTAATTCAAACAGCGGGCGGGAAGAGGGGAGGTGCCGCACCTGTGACGTCACTTGTGGAAGGATCGTAACTTCAAACAGCGGGCGGGAAGAGGGGAGGTGCCGCGCCTGTGATGTCACTCGTGGATGGCTCGTAACTTCAAACAGCAGGCGGGAAGAGGGGAGATGCCGCGTCTCGGAGACGGGAGCTGCAGAAAAGCTGCAGAAGAGGTGAAGTCCACTAGTACAGAGGTAAGAGGCTGATCATATTACTGATAAGCACAGTACTGTGCTGATGGGGATATTACTGGGTACATTACTGTGCTAATAGGAACATTGCTGGGGACACTGCTGATGGGAACACCTCTGATGGGGACACCACTAATGGTAACCTAGCTAATGGTGTCCCCGTCAGTGGCGACCCCATCATCGGTGTGCCCATCAGCGGTGACCCCATCAGCAGTGTCCCCATCAGCAATGAGAATGGGGACACCGCTGATGGAGACACTGGTGTCCCCATCAGCATTGTCCCCATCAGCAGCGTCCCCATCAAAGTAGAAAGGAGGTTGCGCTATATTACACAAAAAATTCCTATTTGACAAAATGACCACTATAATATGACCATGCAGTAAAATGTATACATAAATAGTATCAAATAACTATTGAAAAGTGAATATAAATACAAATATGTGGTACATATGGTGAACAAAGTCCAGATAATGAATAGGAATCAAAAATGAAGAGAGTCCCAGTTGTGAGGTAAATCATACACAGTGTGACTGGTGACGAACAGAAACCTCCACCAACGAAAAACACCTAGCATGGGTCACAGTGCAGAGCTCTCTGATGGAGTTTGACATACTGAATATTGCACTGAACGGATACTACTAATTTCCCATTGCGGATGGTGGATGTCTCCTGTTACATGCTGTGTTTGATCTCTGTGAGATCTGTGGCTCTGGTAAGGGTCCGTGTTTTTCGTTGGTGGAGGTTTCTGTTCGTTACCAGTTACACTGTGTATGATTTACCTCACAACTGGGACTCTCTTCCTTTTTGATTCCTATTCATTATCTGGACTTTGTTCACCATATGTACCACATATTTGTATTTATATTCACTTTTCAATAGTTATTTGATACTATTTATGTATACATTTTACTGCATGGTCATATTATAGTGGTCATTTTGTCAAATAGGAATGTTTTGTGTAATATAGCGCGACCTCCTTTCTACTTTGTACATTTTCTAGTGTGGTATAACACTTTTGAGACGCAGCTTTAATTTTTAGCGTCCCCATCAGCAGCGTCCCCATCAGCAGCGTCCCCATCAGCGCGTGCACATCAGATACATAACTGTTTTTTTTTTTTCGGCCCCCGAATACTTGTAAATCTACAATGTGGCCCTCGTGTTGAAAAGTTTGGAGACCCCTTGTCTATCACATAAAATCCTAATGAAATACATAAATGATTTATATTTTTGGTTGCAACTTGACAAAATGTGGAAAATTTCAAGGGGTATGAATACTTTATGTGCACTGGGCCTCCCAATCATCCTTACTCATAAGAGAGCACTGACCAAGGAACCTATGACCAGCTCCTCCCATCCTGTATATGCCCACTGGCTACACAGGAAGTGTCATTTCCTGGAAGTGATGTCACTAGCCTTCAGTAACCACTCCCACTAGCTGCTCTTAGACTCAGAAGGAAGAGGGATTAAAGTCATGTGACAGGCAAAATAAAGGTAGAAAAACGTTTTTTTTTTTTTATTTAGATACATGAGGCTGAACTTAGCTTACATTGATGAATCCAGGGGAGAATATAAAGTGGAACTTTACCCATAACAACTTGATAAGATAATAATTAGTGTTATTGGGAATAATGATCTTATGCAAGGAACATGCAATTCACATTAATAATTATGCTATCAAAATTAGTGTGTGCTGTAAATTGCCTTCAGCATTGCTCCATTTTGCTGCAACCCAGAGCCCCTGAATAGCAGTAAATCATAAAGCAGAACTAAACCCATAATTTTAACAGTTTCAAAAAACATATACATTGCTGGAACACCAGGATTTCTAACTGTCAGGCGGCGTAAACGCGACCGAGGTTCTCGCTGGAAACCAGCGAGAACCTCGCTGGAAGCTGCATTCCAGCGAGGACCTCGGCCGTGTGTACGCTCCTGGCTCGCCCCGCCCGTCGGGAATCCCGTCGAGCGAAAAGAGAGCACGCTCTCTTTTTGCTCGACGGCCCGCCTGGATGAATGGCTGGTTGCCATTCCCGACGGGCGGGTCGCCTATTTCGACGGCCGGCAGAGAACCTCGACGGGCGGAACGATGTGTTCTGCCCGTCGAGGTTCTCTGCCGTGTGTACGCAGCTTCACATTTGCTCGTGTCCTCAAACAAACTCTCAAACTATCAAATTGCTGGTCTCTGTGCAGCACTATGGTAGCTGCAGATAAAACAGAAGGGTTTAATTGCACTTTAAAGCGGTCGGCAAGCGGTAATCATTAGGCTTTCCTTTCACTTTAAAAACAGAATTAATAATCCTTTATCTTGTAAAACAGTTCACCTGTGTATTTCAATAGTTTTTACAGTTCATATATTCCTCAGTTTCCCTTTAACTTGACTTTAACATTTTTGCCAAGTTCTTCTGGAAGCAGCTGAGAAATTTCAAGAAATCAATATGAGAAGTTTCTCTAATTAGGTCTTCATCCCATTGCCGAGAAAAGGTAAACAGCTTGCACAGGAGTTTGAAAAGAATAAGTTGGTCGCTTGCCAGAGTTAGCTGGAATAGTAAAAGGAATATATTTCCCCTGGTCACAGAGTCCTGTGTGATTCCAGAGCTTCATTTCATGTTTCTTTTATTGCCAATACCTCTGATTTGGCTCAGAAAGCCCATTCGTAAAATGCAAATAAGCCTGAACATCAAAGCAGCACCAAATCAGCATATATTATATATGTAATACTGACTTATATAGCTGCACATTCATTATACACCGCATTGTAATATTTCTACTGTATTCAAAAATACAGTGGCAGCATAACTGTGGCAGGTAAAATTTGATGGAACCAAGTCACATCTGCCCAATTCAGAACCCCAGACAGACCCCTAAAGACAAAGAAGATATTGTGGCCCAACTGACTTGTAAACTGCATTGCTTTAATGTCCACCAGAGTTTTTTTCTTTTGAAATTCAAGTTCCCTGGCTATCATGCTAATCTTCTACCCTTGACACTCAGCCTTGGGCTTCATGGGTGATTTTTAATCTCAGAGAACTAGTACAAAAATTGCTCTACTTCCTGCTACTGCAGGAAATTGTTGGGGGCGACGGGACTGTTGCTAAATTAGTGTCATGAGATTAGTCTGAAAGCGTGTGTTTTAATGGCAAAACCAAACCATGAATCTCAAAATGAGAACATTTCAGTGCTACAGTTTCTGCTAAGGGATGAAATTGCAGCAGTGAGCGATTGCCTGAGATTCCCATATTGAAAGTCTCTTATTTAAAGGAGTTGAAAAAGGAAAAAAAATGTTGCCTAAAATTAATGTCTGCAAGGTAGAGAGACAGAATAGTGTAATGATACTGTTAACAAACAAGTAAATACCTATTAAATTCCTTCATCTATATCACCTCCGGCGTTCTAGTTTCTGTTCTCTCATTTACTTTCTGGTTTGCATCACTTGTTCATGTAAGAACTACATTTCCCAGTATGAATTGCGGCACGCCCACCTCCTTGAAGTCTCTAACACATAGAGAGCGTCCTTCCACACAGATGTAGTTCCCAGGAGGGGCGAGCATGTCACTGACCACCGCAGTAAAGTCTCCCTTTACGGTGGTCAGTAAAATCAGACAAGCAGGAAGTGAACAGAACAGAGCAACTTCTGAGCAAAAACGAACAATAAGGAAGTGAAAAGAGGAATGTCTGCAGGTAAAGGATGCTTATTATGAAAAAAAAAATCCTTTACAACCCCTTTAACCACTTAACGCCCGCCGCACGCCTATGTACGTCCACAGAATGGCACGTACAGGCAGATGGGCGTACATGCCTTCTAGCGGGTCAGGGGTCCGATCGGGACCCCCTGTGCTGCGTGGGGCAGGCGGCTTACCTGCGGGAGCGATCCTACTTGAGGGGGCGGCGCTTCGTTTCTGTCCGCCCCCTCATGATCGCTCCCAGCCAATCCCGTGAGCCCCCGCCGTGTCACTTCCTCTGCCTGTAAAATGTAAACACTGGCAGAGGAAGTGATGCAGCTCTCCTCTCAGCGGTATTTTCAAACCACCGAGAGGAGAGAAGAGTCACAGTAAGTCTGCACAACACTACACTGACACCAGTACACATAGGCACATTTAACCCCTTGCGATCACCCCCTGTCACACTGTCACTGAATGCAGTGATCATATATTTACTGATCGCTGCATTTAGTGTCAGTGTGACAGTTAGTGTGACAGGCAGTTAGTGTTAGGTCCAGGGAAGCCCCCTACCCCCCTAATACAATTTTAACCCCTTGATCACCGCCCTAGTTAACCCTTTCACCCCCTATTACCAGCGTCACTAAGCGATCATTTTTCACGTTTCTGATCGCTGTATTAGTGTCGCTGTTGCCACTAGGTAGCTATTTATTTTTTTCTGCGATTTTTTTTTTTTTTTTTACTAAAGACATGTGGCTGAAATACATTTTGGCCTAAATGTTTGACTAAAATTTAGTTTATTCAATTTTCCTTATAACCCTAATACCTAATAGCCGTTGGGGAGAAGTTATCCCCACGGCTGTGTGAATGGTGTATGAATGGACAGCAACATCATTGGGGCCTTGACGCGGCATTGCTGCTCCCAAGTCCTACATGCTGGACTTGGGCTAATCCAATGTGATGTGGATGTGGTGTGTGTGATCTAGGGACCACAGTGGTGTTCATGCGTGCATTGTCTGTGTGCCATGATGATTGTGTGTGTTTAACGGTCAAAGATTCGTAACACGAGGCAACTCCTGACTGCTCTTCCATCAGCAGACGAGGTCTCCTCTGGCAGGGGGGGGGCTGTCTGGTTGGGGGGTCAGGTCATCACGTAGGGCAATCTCCAGGCCCTTTCTCATGGCAAAGTTGTGCATGATCTGACACACAAAGTTTGGG
Source organism: Rana kukunoris (assembly GCA_029574335.1). Taxonomy (NCBI): domain Eukaryota; kingdom Metazoa; phylum Chordata; class Amphibia; order Anura; family Ranidae; genus Rana; species Rana kukunoris. The sequence continues at coordinate 93,527,915 of CM056052.1, forward strand.
GAATACAATGGGGCACCCCCGGACCTATCTAGGCATCGGAAACGGGACTTCAGGAGGCCAAAAGTGCGCTCAACCACTGCACGGGTTTTGATGTGTGCTTCATTGTATCTTCTCTCTCCTCTGGTTTGGGGATTCCGGAAAGGAGTCATGAGATGGGGTCCAAGTACATATGCCGCGTCACTTGGAAGTGAAAAGACAGGAGGATGTTAGTAGTGCATGTGCCCCTTGTGATGTGTGCATCATGGGGGGGGGGGACAGTCATGCCTGCCACCCATGTCATTCACCAACCAGCCAGCTGTCCCCATACATGTTCTGCTCAAAATCTGCTGGGATGTTGCTTTGACGGAATATGTAGCTGTCATGGCTGGACCCAGGGTCTTTGGCACGGACGTGCCATATGAGGTATTTGGCATCAGCTATCACCTGTACGTTGATGGAATGCCAATGCTTCTGATTGCGTTAAATGTGCTCTGTGGCACGGGGGGCCTGTAGTGCCACATGTGTGCAGTCAATGGCCCCGATGGTGCGTGGGAATCTGGCAAGTCTGTAGAAATCTGTCATTGCCTTCTGCCGCAGTTGCTCAGTGGTGGGTCTGATGATGTGGTGGGACATGCGTCTGAGGATTGCGGGGATAACCTGGTGCAGACATCTGCTCATGCTGGTTTGTGACATCCCAGCCACAACTCCACTTGTACGCTGGAATGATCCACTGGCAAGGAAATGGAGTGTTGCCAGTACCTTGTCCAGTGGCTGCAGTGCATGTGAGAGGTGTGTCTGGCTGGTGATGTCATCCTGCAGGGCTGTGGTTATTTCCAGGATGGCAGCAGGGCTGAATCTGAAGATGCGAGACACCACCTCATCACCCATGCCAAAGAGGCTCATGCGCGTTTGGTAGATCCTCTCACGTGCCCCCCTCCTCCTCCTCCTCCTTCTATGCTCCTCTTCCTCTGCATACAATAGTAGTGCTAAGACCATGCCTGCCCCTGGCATGTTGGCATACGAATGTGTTGTCCAGTAAGTGTGATTGCTCAGCTCGTCCGTTATGGTGCTGCTGTAGTTGCTCTCCAGCTGACTTGCACACGTCTGGGGCAAAGTTAACACTGCTTTTATGAGGGGAAAGTTTAGGCCAGGCTTTCGTGCTACGCGCACCATGCGTAGCCTACGCCGAACGCGCGTAGTTTCGGGAATCGGCGCATCTCCCTCATTTGCATATTTGCATATTTGCATGATAATTCAATGGGAGCTGCAGATGCGCAATGCGTAACTATGCGCCTACGCCGCGCTAGCTTAAAACATTTACGCCGCTCAGGAGAAGCAGATTTTCTGGCGTATGTGGTTCTGTGTTTACGGCGCATCGATACGATGGCGCACATTTACAATTACGCCGCGCATATCCATTTACGCAGGCGTATTGCCTCTGAGAATCTGGCCAAATATGTTTTCCCATTTTTTTTGTGGTAAAATTAGGTGCCTCGGCTTATATTCGGCTCAGCTTATACTCGAGTACATACGGTAATCAGTTAACAAGTGAAACGAAGGGGTTTCCATGGTGTAAACTACACAGGTAGCATGTAGTGGCGATCAAAAATGAAAACCGCAGTGGTGATCAAATACCACCAAAAGAAAGCTCTATTTTTGGGAAAAAAAGGGCGTCAATTTTGTTTGGGTGCCACGTCGCGCAATTGTCAGTTAAAGCGAAGGAGTGCCGAATCGCAAATTCTTCCGGGGGTGAAGTGGTTAAAGGAACCTATTTAGAAAATAAAAAACAAACCTTTACAACCCCTTTAAGACTGATCGGGAATAATACTTATTCTTCTATTCTCTGTTCCTAAGGGAAACAGTTGTAAAGTGTTTATTTCCTCTTCTAGATTTACTTTTGTTTCTTTTTTTTTTTTTTTTTAAAACAATGTAATTAAATTAGGCATTTACCAATTCTTTTGTAGTATAAGGTATTTTTTACCTTCTACTGCAGTGATTCTAAAAAGGCTACCTTTTTTCTGTTTTGACTTGTAAAACCTAAGCCGCGTACACACGATCAATCCATTAGATGAGAACGGTCCAAGGGACCGTTTTCATCAGTTAACCAATGAAGCTGACTGATGGTCTGATGTGCCTACACACCATCGGTTAAAAAGCCGATCGTGTTAGAACGCTGTGACGTTTACGTGTTTTAACACAACGACGTGCTGAAAAAACGAAGTTCAATGCTTCCAAGCATGCGTCGACTTGATTCTGAGCATGCGCGGCCTTTGAACCGATGCTTTTGCATACTAACGGTTTTAACCCATCGGTCAGGCGTCCATCGGTCAAATTTTAAAGCAAGTTCTCTTTTTTTGACTGAAGGATAACTGACCGATGGGGCCCACACACGATTGATTTGGACCGATGAAACGGTCCTTCAGTCCGTTTTCATCAGTTTTGACCGATCGTGTGTATGAGGCCTTAAAGTGGAATTAAACTCTTATGCTGCGTACACACAGTTGGAATTTCCGACACGCACCGAATGATTTCGACGCATGCGCGGAAGTGTTTTACTTCCTGGTGCGGTGACGTGGCGGCGTCAACGTCACTGCCACGTCAGCGCGCTGTCTGCTGGCGGGGATTTTGGTTTGCTCGTGTGTACATGCGAGCAAACCAAAATGCCAGCAGACAGATTTGTTCAAATCGGTCAGACAGACCTTTTTGAACAAATCGATTGCCTCGTGTGTACGAGGCCTAAGAAGATGTCTGCTTGCTGCTGTATCCTTAATGTGGGCGAGTAGCAAGATGGCGGCGACAGAACGTCACTTTCGTTACAAAATCTGATGGGTCGCCTAATCTGATGAAACACCTGCTCTAAGGGCAGATGGATTCTGCCCTTATTCAAAATGGTCTTATCTAGAAATGCTAGGAGGGTGTTTTTCAAGGTAAATTCTCAACAAAATAAAGCATTGAGTCATAGATAGATAGATGGGTGAGTTTGCTTTGAATATATAAAAATTATTAAATAGTGTTTTCAGTTTGTGGTGCTCATGTAAAGTTAAGTTTGACTTTAACCACTTCAGCCCCAGAGGATTTATCTATATATATATTTAAAAAAATCCTCAGTTTAGACCAATACGTATTCTTCTACATATTTTTGGTAAAAAAAATTGCAATAAGTGTATATTGATTGGTTGGTGCAAAAGTTATAGCGTCTACAAAATAGGGGGTAGTTTATGGCATTTTTATTATTACTATTTTTACTAGTTTTATTGTGACTGCGACATTATGGTGGACACATCGGACACTTTTGACACTATTTTGGGATCATTGTCATTTATACAGCGATTAGTGCTATAAAAATGGGAATGGGTTAACCATTAGAGGCAAGGAAGGGTAAAGTGTGTCCTAGGAAGTGATTCTAACTGAAAGGGAGCTGGGCTACCAGTGACACGACATTGATCACTGCTCCCGATCACAGGGAGCAGTAGATCAGTGTCCTGTCACTAGGCAGAACAGGGAAATTTCTTGTTTACACAGACATGCCCTTGTTCTGCCTCTCTGTGACACGATCGTGGACCGCCGGCGAACATCGAGTTTGCGGGGCTCGCGGCCACGGTCACAGAGAGTGCAGCCACACGGCTTCTTAAATAGTGTTGAGCAGAATATGCCATATTCGATTTTGCGATATATCTCGAATATATAGTCGAATATTCGAGATATATTCGTTAAATGCGAATATTCGCGATATTTTTTGTAAATGAAATGATTGCGAAATTTCGCTATTGCGAATGCGAATGCGAATTGCGAATGCGAATGAAATTTCGAGAAATGCGGAAGGAGCACTCTGATTGGCTCAGAATATTCGTGATATTTTATAATACAAAATAATTACGAAATTTCGAGAAATGCAGAATGGAGCACTCTGATTGGCTCAGAATATTCGTGATATATTACAATACAAAATAATTGCGAATATTCGGCAAATGCGGAAGGAGCACTCTGATTGGCTCAGAATATTTGTGATATTTTATAATACAAAATAATTGCGAAATTTCGAGAAATGCGGAATGGAGCACTCTGATTGGCTCAGAATATTCGTGATATATTACAATACAAAATAATTGCGAATATTCGGCAAATGCGGAAGGAGCACTCTGATTGGCTCAGAATATTCGTGATATTTTATAATACAAAATAATTGCGAAATTTCGAGAAATGCGGAATGGAGCACTCTGATTGGCTCAGAATATTCATGATATATTACAATACAAAATAATTGCGAATATTCGGCAAATGCGGAAGGAGCACTCTGATTGGCTCAGAATATTTGTGATATTTTATAATACAAAATAATTGCGAAATTTCGAGAAATGCGGAATGGAGCACTCTGATTGGCTCAGAATATTCATGATATATTACAATACAAAATAATTGCGAATATTCGGCAAATGCGGAAGGAGCACTCTGATTGGCTCAGAATATTCGTGATATTTTATAATACAAAATAATTGCGAAATTTCGAGAAATGCGGAATGGAGCACTCTGATTGGTTTAGAATATTCGTGATATTTTATAATACAAAATAATTGCGAAATTTCGAGAAATGCGGAATGGAGCACTCTGATTGGCTCAGAATATTCGTGATATATTACAATACAAAATAATTGCGAATATTCGGCAAATGCGGAAGGAGCACTCTGATTGGCTCAGAATATTCTTGATATTTTATCGTAATTTCGCAAAAATGCGAATGAGAAATTGATTGCGGAATTTCGACAGTAACACTCTGAAATCGAATATATGTGTTATTTTAGCTAAAAACAATATTGCGAATTTCTCGAAAATAATCGCGCGATATCGCTATTGCCGAATAATCGCATTGCGATTTTTCGGCAATATAAAATGATCGCTGCAGCTACTCGGCCCAAGGTCTCTAATCATACCAGCAATGCTTTTAGACGTCGATGGGGATCTCTAGGATGTGATCTGTTCTAAAAAAAAATTGAAAAAATACGAATATATGAAATAGCGAATATTCACCGCGAAATTCGGAATATATCACGAATACTCGAATATGCCATATTCGAGCCGAATATTCGCAATACGAATATTCGTGAGCAACACTATTCTTAAAGTGGATGTCCATTTGCCCACTGCTGCCATTCTGCCAACGTATATCAGTATATCAATGATTTCTTATTCTCTCTTTTAACAATATGGTTTTGCCATCTCTGTCGCAATGCAACACTTTACTTCCCATGCTGTAGATTCAACAGAAAGTGAGCTAAAAATCTCAAAAGTAAGGGAAATATTGTTATACATGGATTGAACTGACAGCATAACTGTCCAAATATTGATCCATGTGTGACCACTGCAGTTGAACAGAAGCTGACCTACTGCTCGACTTTTGTTTAACCTCCCTGTCACATAAAAGCACCTTGAACAGTGCTGCAGCAGGGGCTTATGTACCGCGACGCAAACAAGGTGTTTGCCTTGGGTGGCATTTTTCAGAGCGGCAGCACCACACTCAGGCAGAAGGACAGAGGCAGCTCAGTTCACATATGCCTGGTGTGAATATCACGGCTAGTGTGGGACAAATTTAGATGGGGGGCACCCAATTTTAGTCTTGCCTAGAGCAGCACAGAACCAAACTGCACCACTGGGCTGCAGCTCTGATTTGTTTATTCTGATAGTAGTGGAGTCTCCCTGCTGCCAGAAAACAATAGGTCAGCGGGAAGGATCCCCCTCATCTACATCAAATGTGCGAATAGGGGAATCGGTTCAGTTTTTTTCTTTCAGCCTGCTGGATGAATAAAAAAACAAAACCATGTATGGCCAGCTTTAGATAGCTGTCGTGGGAAGCAGTATACACATTAAGGCTGGGTTCACACTAATGCGAATTGTATGTGCTTTCTATCGAATCCGATTCGCATGACAGGAGATTGTGACTGGCTCTCTGAATTGAACCGGTTCACACATATTTGGAGCTGCTGTGAAGAGCATTGCACAGGAGTCCTGTGCAACTTTGGCTCCATTTCAGGTTCAAATTCAGGAAAAAATTCCTAAACGCAGAACAGGGAGTGGGACGCACCGGACCCCTGCTGTGAGCCGCTCTGCACAGCAGTGTGAACCCGGCCTTACAGTGGATGTAAACCGAATTTTAGGATTTCATGTGATCTGTGTCCAGTCTTGCCATGAAGAGTTAATACAGGTCTTAGCAGTCCTCTTATCTTTTTTCAGTGAGATAAAAACTGATACACAGAGAAATAGTGTATAGTAAAGTAATTTCTCCCCACTTGCTGTGAGTGACAGTTGATTTACATATCTTATGCACTGTCTGAGAGAGGCATTCTGTGTACTTCAGATCCCCTCCTCCTTTCTTCTCCAGCTCTCCCAGGATTGGCTGCTCTACCCCTCAGCATGATTGGGCATGTGTTGACTTTTCTGGGTTTTGACTGGATGTTAGTGATCATAGCAGAAGTTCAGTGTAAGAAATACACAGGAAAAAATGCATGTTGACAAGGGGCGTGTAGAGGTGGGCAGGGAGTCTCCTGACAACTCAAAGGATTTTCCCTTACAGTCAGTCCTGTAGAAAGCACAAATCTCACTAGTGAGGACAACAAAAAAATCAGATTGTGCCTCCAACACGCCGCTAGCTCTTTTTGCGCTTGTTCTTACGAAATGTTAATACACTAGATTATGGCAACAGAGATTTGACAAATTGACAAGTTGTTTGAAAGTGCTTCAAAATTTTGTTTGCTTTTAACAATCGATTTTGCTATGAATGGAATTTCCTGGATGAAAGCCACATACTCTACTAGAGATTTCAAAAAACAAAACTCCATCCTTCTCTGAATTTTCTCAACACTTTATCCAAAACTTTAAAATGGTTAACCCCTTGGCTTAGCTTTAAAATCTGCCAAAATTGCCATCTGTTCTGTCTATCATAGATGAACGTATTTTCATTAATTTTCCTCCACAGCAATGATATGTGTAGCAGTGTGTTTATGGCTCAGAAGTCTACATTTCATTTAAGTGGATTCACATTTAAATATAAAAAAAAAAAAAAGATGAGAAAGATAGAGGTTTGGTAACCCATTGAGAATACTGTGAGCGGCTGATAAAGCCTGTTCAAGTAACACTACAGCAGACTCCGTATAGATTGAGCTTGTTCTGTAGGCACCATGTGCCAGAAATCAAATGTCTTGATTAAATCTATCTTTAGCCTTCAGCAAATAATCAGGACTTTCTTCACTGAGAGCTTGAGAAGTTACCACGCAGTATCTGCAGATATCCATCTGATGTACCAATTGCTTAGCTACATTGGTTCACTGCAGGATAGAAAATACTGCATTTATAAAGAGCAGAGGCGCAGTACATCACACGGTAATTAACCTGAACCCTATACGGCAGAATTTCCAATTTAAATACAGTAAATGTACTGGATATTATTACAACATTACATTGTGCTTAGAGGGAACCTGTGCAAAAAAAATACACAAAGGACCATTGTTGATTTGCCAGGATAGGTATTCTGATTATGGCTTTTGTAATTAACCATTTAAGGATTAGGGATGAGCTTTATGTTCGGGTCGAACATGAGTTTGACTCGAACATTGGCTGTTCGATTATTCGTCGAAATTCAAACTATTTATGGGGCGTTCGCGCCAAATTCGAGTGACGCATCATGCCCCATAATGCACTGCGACATAGCAGTGCATTGCTGTCTGATGATTGGCCAAGCATGCCTGTCACGGCGGACCTGAGGTGTGTGCTCAGTTGGTATAGGCTCACCACACTCCAGATTCCCAGCTCCCAGTAACGGCAAGTTGTCTAAACAGCAGCGGCGTCTCTAGTCAGTGAAGCTAGTAAAACTGTAGCCACGTTCCCGACATGTTTCGCAGTAAATGCTTAGTCATGGGATGCCTAAGCATTTACTGCGAAACATGTCACAGTGTTTTGCAGGCTCCAATGATGGAACCCAGGTTAGGAATAAAGGCAGTAACGTGAGCCCAGAAAGAGGGGGTGCCCAAGAAGGACAAGCAACTGGCAGTCATGTTCCCCCAGCTGCAACATACTGCCAAGTTTGCTCCAGTGATAAGGAGGGAGGAGATGATGAGGTCACTGACTTTACATGGGTGCCTGATAGAAGAGAGGAGGAGGAGGCACATCTCCAATGAGGCAGGATGCCCTCTATTGGCCAGCTTAAGGGCAGCCACCTGACTGCATCACACTCAGAGCTACGCATGTGCAGGCCGCTGCTGACTCCCCACGTATTTTTGAGACATGTGCAGCAAAATCACACTATTGCTGTTTGCAACATATGTCTAAAGCGTATCAAGCGTGGCCAAAACAGCAGCCACTTGGGCACCACATGCTTGACCAGACATATGTCGACCTCCCATGCAGTCCGTTGGCAACAGTACTTAAAAGATCCACACCAAAGAACAAGACGGACCTCTCCTTGCTCCTCATCAGCTGGGATCTCCAACCCCACTATACCTTCAGTCCTCTCAGAAACTTGCACTGAGAGAAATGAAGGTGTAGAATTAAGTGTCCCAAGCACTTGCGGGCAATCTGCTAGAGGTAGACCTAAATCCGATTTCCGATTGTAGCAGGCAAATTTCAGCGCTGCACTCTTATATATTGTTTTTTTGTGCACATGCATATGAGGATGTGATTAGTGCTAGCAGCTGGTCTTTTGAATAACTTTCTAGTATATATAGTTTTGGTTTTTGGGTAGCTCGCAAGACTCTATCACATATATGAACATCTGAAAAGAACCATGAAGAAACAGAAGAAAGTGTTATAGTTTCATGTCAATGTGATGCATACAGTATATTCCTTACTATGTTGGTAGAGCCCCACTGGTACTATTCTTTCTTTTTGTTCTTTATGTTTGTTGGATCATTGTCACTGTAATCAATCCAATATATCCTAAATGCAACATAATATTATACTTATCCACAAAAAAATGCATAAAGAGTTTAGCTTATTGACAAATGATATCCCATGGAAATGGTATTGATGTGTGTGTAACATATATCCTGGGATTTCTATGTCTCCTCTCTCAGGTATACTATTGATTGAATTAGATGGAATTCAGCCAGGCAGCACGTTACGAGATTACAGCTTAGAGGAATCACTTTGTCTTGTGCTCCAAAGCATCTGCATTTCAGAGGCATTGATGTTTAGATGTCAGCTTTATTTGCACTTTTAATGCCTTTTACTATGTGTTCATTAGACTGGCTGCCAAATGAGAGACAGAGCTTGGCATTCATCCATCACATTGACTGCAAGTGGTGTGTTGTGCGCTGCTTTATATCACATTTAGTGTACTGAAAACACATTTGGAAAGTAGAACAAAGAGGCACATACAGAGGCTTATTTCTTTCCTTCCTGCCTGCCTGCCTGTCTTCCTTCCTTCCTTTCTTTTATCTTTGTCTCTTACTTTTCTTCCTTCAACCTTTTCTTTTCTCTATTCAATGACAAATGATGTAACTATATAAAGAAACAAACACTGAAAATAACATATTAACCACTTAACGACTGCTGCATGCCTATTTACGTCCACAAAAGGGCACATACAGGCAGATGGGCGTATATATACGTCCCTGCCTTCTAGCTGGTCGGGGGTCCGATCGGGACCCCCTCCGCTGCGTGCGGCGGTCGGCTTACCTGCGGGAGCGATCCATCTTGAGGGGGCGGCAGTTCGATTCTGTCCACCCCCTTTGTGATCGCTCCCAGCCAATCCCGTGCGCCGCCGCCGTGTCACTTCCTCTGCCTGTAAAATGTAAACATAGGCAGAGGAAGTGATGCAGCTCTCATCTCGGCGGTATTTTCAAACCGCCGAGATGAGAGAAGAGGCATAGTAAGTCTGCACCAACACTACTGTCAGGACCGGGTTTTGAACCTGGGACCTTAGCTGTGTCTGGCAGTGAGCCTTCTCACTGAGCTATCTGGGATGCTGGACAGCTCCCTGTCTGTTCTGCTGGACAAACTCATCTGATCCATTGGACCTTGCCGCCTTGTGTCTTAATTTGTCTTGAACCTTGAACCCCTTGCTCCTCCCACGAACTTCCTGATATAAGCCATGTCTCTGCACTTCCTCCTTGCCAGAATATTGTGCTATCTCCAGCCTGTATCTCGCTCCTGTCTTCTCTGCTGCCATCCATATTTGCTACTGCTCGTTATCGACCCTAGGCTTGTTATCGACTACGCTTTTGCCTGATCCCAACCTACAGATACTCATTACCGACCTTTTGGCTTGTTTACCGACCACTCTTCTGTTTGATCCTTACCTGCTTATCTGCTATCGTACCCCGGCTTTCTCACCTCCTGGTGGGGCGATCCTGAGGACCGCGACCTGATGCTAACACGCAGCATAATCCATCTCCACTTTCAGGAGCTCTGGTGAACACCGGTTAGCGCTTAGATTCCGCACCTCAGGTGACCCCGTGTCATCAGCCAGGGTGACCTGCTCTGCTGCTATAGCTACTGGCCTCTGAGCCTGACCCCAGACCATGACAGAATATTCTGGCCCAAAACATGGAGGCTGTTGTAGCAGCTGCTGTAGCCCCTCTTAGAGTGCAGATCGGTGAGTTGCAGACGTTTTCTGTTAACTCCCAGGAAAAGATTTCTGAGTTACAAATTGAACTGAAGGCGCTACAAGAGGAAATCCTTGATCTGAATAAACAATTGCGTGACTCTCGTGCCCGAGATACTGCTGCTGTAGATTCTAATGCACGAATGCCCCTACCACTTAAGTTTAACGGAGACCGCCGCAATTATAAAGGGTTCCTTAATTAATGTCGTATATACTTTCAGATGCAACCTGCTGCATTCCCTACTGAAAGGAAAAAGGTGCTGTTTATAATAAATCTCCTGACTGATGAAGCTTTAGCCTGGGCCTCCCCTTATGTGGAGAAAGATGATGTCATCCTGGATGATCTAGATTCTTTTGTAAAAGCGATGAACCAAGTTTTCGATGATCCTAACCGCTGCGCTACTGCTGAGGCAAAATTGCACAATTTACGGCAGGGTAGACGCTCTGTTGCAGAGTACACAACTGAATTTCGACGCTGGATCTCAGATACCAATTGGAATCCAGCAGCACAAAAGAGTCAGTTCCGTCAAGGACTCTCGGAACAAGTAAAAGATGAGCTTGCCAGAGTAGAAAGTCCTAACGACCTTGAGGCTTTCATCAAATTATGTATTCGAATTGATCAGAGACTTACTGAAAGGAGAAAGGAGAGACTGGGAATCTTAGGCAGTAATGGTGGCATGCGTTTTTCTACTACTCAGTATTCGCCTAAGGGTCCAAGAGTTTTTCCTGATTCTGACACTCCTGAACCTATGCAGGTGGATGCTATTAAAAGATCTATTACTACTCAGGAGAAAGAAAGACGACGTTCAGAGTACTTATGTCTGTATTGTGGAGACTCCGGACATTATGCAGTTAATTGTCCCAATAAATTTAAAAGAACAATTGCAGCAACAGATGTTACCGTATCTGAACAAATAAACTCAATTTCTCAGTCCATCTCGCCTTTGATTCAGGAAGCAAATAAAGTTAATTCCTTATTAACTGATTTTGTCATCCCAATAAGGCTTATCGTTGAGAGCAATGAAATACCTTGCTCTGCTATGCTGGACTCAGGGGCCGGGGGAAACTTCATGGACATAGAATTTGCCCAAAGTAATAACATTCTAATAAGAAATAAACTTGCCCCTATTAATATGGAGACTGTGGATGGCTCACCTTTGTCTTCAGGACCAGTTACCCACGAGACCATCCCACTGAAGCTCTTAATTGAGACTGACCATCAGGAGACTATCAGCTTTGAGCTGATCACATCACCCAAATTCCCTATTATCCTAGGCATTCCTTGGTTCTCTATCCATAATCCCTCCATCAACTGGGAGACACGTTCTTTAAGCTTTACATCTGACCATTGCAAAAGACATTGCAAAGAATCTTATCAAATAAGCCCTCCACCAACCCAAGATTTACAAGCAGCTTTGGCAACCATTAAGTCATATGACAAGCTACCTCCACAATATCTTGAGTTTCAGGACGTTTGTGATAAAAAGGGCGCAGATCAGCTGCCTCCTCATCGCTCTGATTGTCCCATTGAATTGCTTCCAGGGGCAGAAATACCATTTGGGCTCCTTTATTCTTTATCAGAGCCTGAACTGAAGGTGCTTAAAGAGTGGATTAATGAGAATCTAGAGAAGGGTTTTATCAGACACTCTACCTCCCCTGCTGGGGCAGCCTTATTCTTTGTGGTAAAGAAGGACTCCACCCTGCGTCCGTGTATTGACTACAGAGATTTAAATAGGATCACAATTAAGAATCGCTATCCACTCCCGCTCATTCCAGAAATGCTTGAGAGACTCCGCTCCGCCAGACTCTTTACTAAATTAGATTTACGGGGGGCATACAACCTTGTCCGCATTCGTTCCGGGGATGAATATAAGACTGCTTTCAGAACCAGATATGGACATTTTGAGTCTTTGGTCATGTTCTTTGGGCTTTGCAATGCGCCTGCAACTTTTCAACATTTTATTAATGATGTTTTTCGAGATTTGCTTGATCAGTTTGTAATAGCATACTTGGATGACATTCTCATTTTCTCTGGTACTTTGGAAGAACACCGCAAGCATGTCTGTATTGTTTTCGAGAGATTAAGGCGGAATAAACTTTACATCAAACTAGAAAAATGTGAGTTTGAACAAACTCAGATCCAGTTCTTGGGATACATAATCTCTTCTGAAGGGGTAAGCATGGATCCTGATAAGGTCAAAGCAGTGGTGGATTGGCCTGTCCCTAGAAATGTTAAGGAGATACAGCGATTTGTTGGATTTGCCAACTTTTACAGAAGATTTATAAGGAAAATCTCCAAGGTAATTGCTCCAATTACACAGCTGACAAAGAAAGGGATGCCCTTTTTTTGGTCTCCTGAGGCACAGGCTGCCTTTAATAAACTTAAAACTCTCTTCACTTCTGCGCCAATACTGGTACATCCAGATCCAGAACTACCTTTCATCGTAGAAGTTGATGCTTCTAATTCTGCTGTGGGAGCTATCCTTTCTCAGCGAATTGGAGAAAAAATGCAGCTTCATCCTTGCGCTTATTTCTCTCGACTGATGTCTTCTGCTGAGAGGAATTATGACATTGGAAACAAGGAGTTGCTGGCAATTAAGGAAGCATTTTCTAAGTGGAGGCATCTGCTGGAAGGGGCTAAGCATCTTGTAACCGTTCTCACCGATCATAGAAATTTAGAATTTATTAGGTCTGCTAAAAGGTTGTCATCTAGACAAGCACGTTGGACCCTTTTCTTCTCCAGGTCCAATTTTGTTATCTCGTACCGCCCTGGATCAAGGAATGGTAAGGCTGATGCCCTATCACGGATGTTGCCTGGGCCCCTCCAGGAAAGAAACTCTGAATGTACAATCCTGCCTCAAAAAAACTTTCTAGGGGCCACAAGTTCAAAGACATTTCTTAATCTCCTCAAGGAGGGGTATGAGAATGACCAACTTCTTAATAATCCTCCTAAAGACATTAACCTCAAGTACAACAATGGTTTTTGGACTCAAGGACATTGCCTCTATGTACATGAATCAGTTCGGGTAGAAGCCCTCAGGCTGGTACATTTTGGTGTTTCTAAGACAGAAGAACTCTTATCACGTTCCTTTTGGTGGCCTGGGTACAAGACAGATATAAAGAAATATGTGGCTTCATGTCTAACCTGTGCTCGCAATAAGACACCCCGATCTTCTCCTCTGGGGTTACTTCTACCACTGCCTGTTCCATCAAGACCATGGGGGTCAATTTCCATGGACTTTGTGGTCGACCTTCCTCTTTCGAAAGGAATGACCACCATTCTAGTAGTCGTTGACCGTCTCACTAAGATGGCTCATTTTATTCCAGTTAAGGGGGTACCCTCTGCTGAACATACTGCTGAGGTAATGGTTAGAGAAGTTTTTAAACTTCATGGAATTCCTGATGATGTGGTGTCGGACAGAGGGGTACAGTTTACCTCAAAATTTTGGAAAAGTTTTTGCTCAGCTTTGGGTGTAACAATTAATCTGTCCTCAGCTTTTCATCCACAGTCTAATGGTCAAACCGAGAGGACCAATCAAACTCTGGAGTAATACCTTCGATGTTTCATGAGTTATCTCCAGGATGACTGGGTGGACTACCTTCCTACGGCTGAGTTTGCTTATAATAACTCTAAACATAGCTCCACTTCCCAAAGCCCTTTTTTCCTAAACACCGGTATCATCCAGTTTTCATTCCTGATCTCCCTATCTCAACTTCAATTCCTGCTGTTACCAGCAGACTAACTTCATTACATGAGATCCAGGAGAAATTCACCGATACATTGAAGGAGGCGCAGGAATTTTACAAGAAGGCTGCTGACAGACACCGTAGGTCTATTTCCACCTTTCAGGTCGGTGACAAGGTTTGGTTATCTACCAAAAATGTATAGGTTCAGGTTTCATGTGCTAAGTTGGGTCAAAAGTTTATTGGACCTTTTGAGATTTCTGCTCAAATCAACCCTGTCACTTTTCGCCTAAAACTTCCTGACAATATGAAGATTCACCCTGTTTTTCATATATCACTACTCAAACAGTTTCATGAAAATACCTTTTCTGGAAGAATCCATCCTCCTCCTCCACCTACAGGGTGAAGAAGAATTTGTGGTGGGAACAATTCTTGACTCCAGGATGTCTAGAAACAAACTGCAATATTTGGTTCAATGGGAAGGATATGGACCAGAAGAAAATTCTTGGGAGCCTGCAAATAATGTCCATGCCCCTATATTAACAAGGGAATTTCACCAGAGGTTTCCTCAGAAACCTGGCCCTAAGACGTCTAGTGGACATCTTGGAAGGAGGGGAGTACTGTCAGGACCGGGTTTTGAACCTGGGACCTCAGATGTGTCTGGCAGTGAGCCTTCTCACTGAGCTATCTGGGATGCTGGACAGCTCCCTCTCTGTTCTGCTGGACAAACTCATCTGATCCATTGGACCTTGCCGCCTTGTGTCTTAATTTGTCTTGAACCTTGAACCCTGTTGCTCCTCCCACGAACTTCCTGATATAAGCCATGTCTCTGCACTTCCTCCTTGCCAGAATATTGTGCTATCTCCAGCCTGTATCTCGCTCCTGTCTTCTCTGCTGCCATCCATATTTGCTACTGCTCGTTACGCTTCTGCCTGATCCCAACCTACAGATACTCATTACCGACCTTTTGGCTTGTTTACCGACCACTCTTCTGTTTGATCCTTACCTGCTTATCTGCTATCGTACCCCCGGCTTTCTCACCTCCTGGTGGGGCGATCATGAGGACCGGGACCTGGTGCTAACACGCAGCAAAATCCATCTCCACCTTCAGGAGCTCTGGTGAACACAGGTTAGCGCTTAGATTCCGCACCTCAGGTGACCCCGTGTCATCAGCCAGGGTGACCTGCTCTGCTGCTATAGCTACTGGCCTCTGAGCCTGACCCCAGACAGTGACAACTACACTGACAGCACACACATAGGCACATTTAACCCCTTGCGATCACCCCCCCCCACCCCCCTGTCACACTGTCACTGAATGCAGTGATCATATATGTACTGATCACTGCATTTAGTGTCAGTGTGACAGGCAGTTAGTGTTAGGTTCAGGGTAGCCCCGTACCCCCCCTAATAAAGTCTTAACCCCTTGATCCCCGCCCTAGTTTACCCTTCCACTCCCTATTGCCAGTGTCACTAAGCGATAATTTTTCTGATCGCTGTATTAGTGTCACTGTTGCCGCTAGGTAGCTAATTTTTTTTTTTTATTGTGATTTTTTTTTTTTTTTTTTACTAAAGACATGTGGCTAAATATATTTTGGCCTAAATGTTTGACTAAAATTTAGTTTATTCCATTTTTCTTATAACAAAAAGTAAAAAATATTGTTTTTTTTTCAAAAATGTCGCTCTTTTTTTGTTTATAGCGCAAAAAAAAAAAATCGCAGAGGTGATCAAATACCACCAAAAGAAAGCTCTATTTGTGGGAAGAAAAGGACGCGAATTTTGTTTGGGAGCCACGTCGCACGACCGCACAATTGTCTGTTAAAGCGACGCAGTGCCGAATTGTAAAAACGCCTCTGGACATTTAGCAGCATATTGGTCCGGGGCTTAAATGGTTAAAGAGCAGAAAACAAGAACTATATATTGATTGTTTTCTACATTTACTCCATATATTTGTCAATGGAGAAAAAAAATCAATACACATTTTTTTTTCCCGCTTTTATTATGTTGTTTTCAAAGTTTGTTTATTTAGTTACATAGCTCCAAACTGTCCTTAATTTTGAGGGACTGTCCCTGATTTGGAACAAAGTCCCCTTGTCCCTCTTTCCTCCTTATTTGTCCCTTATTTTGGTCTGATCTATATAGTAAAAAATGCACTATTTATCTTTCAAAGAGTGTTTCCCAGTGCTAAACCTTTCCTACAAATTCTAAATTGCTGCATTTGTAAAATACATAAGCCAGTATAAAGAAATGATAGTGGTAAAAAAAAGCACTTGTATGTTTAACTAATCTATTTTTGTAGCATTCTCCTTTAAGGGGGAGTGTCCTATGCCTACATACATTTTCTGGTAGGTGTCTGTAACGACACCCCGAGTATGAAAGGGGTTAAAGTCGTTTATGACATTCCATTCCCAATCACAAGGCAGCTACCAGACACTCCAATCAGCCGAACAAGAAACTCATACAATGATTCTAACCAAAATACGAGACGAAGCTCCGTGTTGGGGGTCAAGCAGAAATATATTGTTTATTGAAAGGAATACAAGTTTTATACACAGTCAAAAGAGGAGGTGCTTACCTCCTGCTCATTACTCTGGAAATACACCTGTGACCAGAAACCTAATTAACATGAGCTAATTAACTAATCCCTTTAGACAGCTTAGCCATGACCTTTGAGTTCCTAGCCTGGCTGGCTCCTGAACTACAATACACATTATTATACATATCAACCCAAAATTCCTTCATACAATTGCAGGGTTAATTAGCCCACACAACAATGGGTGAAAGAGAAGCCACATGAGGCTCATCTACATTATAACAGACAGACAAGTGGCTGGAGTTGACATCAGCACCTCCTAACAGTATGAATCAGTCAGTCTTTCTAATATGGCATATACAGTGTTCCATTTTAAGTAACCCAAGCCACATTCGTAATGTCCATTATTTTATTGCTCACCCTTTTGGTGGTATTTGATCATCTCTGCGTTTTTTATTTTTTGCGCTATAAACAAAAATAGAGCAACAATTTTGAAAAAAATGCAATATTTTTTACTTTTTGCTATAATAAATATCCCCCAAAAATATATATAAAAAAAAAAATGTTTTTTTCCTCAGTTTAGGCCGATACGTATTCTTCTACATATTTTTCGTTAATTTTTTTTTGCAATAAGCGTTTATTGATTGGTTTGCGCAAAAGTTATAACGTTTACAAAATAGGGGGTCGTTATATGGCATTTTTATTAATATTTTTTTTTTACTAGTAATGGCGGCGATCAGCATTTTTTTTCAGTACTGCGACATTATGACGGGCACTTTGGACACTTTTGACAAATTTTTGGGGCTATTGGCATTTTTATAGCGATCAATGCTATAAAAATGCATTGTATTACTATAAAAATGCTATTGGCAGTGAAGGGGTTAACACTAGGGGGCAGGGAAGGGGTTAAGTGTGTTCCTGGGTGTGTTCTAACTGTATGGGGGGGGGGGGGGTGACGTCACTAGGAGAAATCACTGATCTTCTGTTCATACATTGTATGAACAGAAAATCAGCGTTTCCCCCGCTGACAGGAACGAGAGCTATGTGTTTACACACATACCTCCTGTTCCCCGCTCTGTAGGAGCAATCGCAGGTGCCCGGCGGCGATCGTACCCGCTGGGCACGCACTCGGGGGCGAGCGGGGCCGCTTTAGAGCGGACGTATAGCTATGGGCTCTCGCCCAGGAGTGCCACTGTCCCGCAGTAATATGACGGTGGGTGGTCGGCAAGTAGTTAAAGAACCCGAGTCTAGCCCCAGGGAACATGTATCAATGGAATATTTAAAAAAAAAAAACTGTAGTTTTTTTTGAAGCAGCGATTTTAATGATGCTTAAAGTGAGAGAAAAAATTTAAAATTTCTTTAAATATCGTACCTGCTGGGTGTCTATAGTATGCCTGTGAGGTGGCACGTGTTTACAACTGTTCCTGCACAAAATTAGATTACTCTCAGAAAAAATAAATTTAATACTGCTTGCGGCTTTAATGTAATGTTTGGGGCCTGCAATATGGATAAAAATCATTGAAAAAAATAGCATGGGTTTCCCCGCCACCACTCCCAGGTCATTACAAGAACCAGTGCCGATCCTGACCTCTCTGGGGCCCTAAGCAAAATGATATGGCACATTAAAAATGAGAAGCGGGGGGCGCTGAGGACAGTGACATGTCACATTAAAGAAAGTTGAGAAGTGGGGGGAGGGGGTGTTCTACTGTCAGAAATGACTCAGCCAGCGAGGGCCTCTAGTAATTTGGGGGGCCCTTCGCAGCTAAGCGGCTTGCATAGTGAGCCTATAGGGAGGATCGGCCCTGACAAGACCCTTTGGCCCTATATACTTTGAACAGCAGTATACAGGCGGTGCAAACAAGACAAGGACTGTAGGTTTGTTAAATAGAATCTTTACCATGTCATACTTTGCTGCTGCATATTGCACAATTTCCTAAAGAGACCCTCGACAAACTACATGACACTTGTGCTGATGAGGCCATTGACGTTCCAGTGGTGGCCCGTGAGCCTGTCCATACAGGCTTGGCCCCCCAAAGCGCACGTGCTGTGTGGCAACAATATGTTGATTATTTTAGGGGTAGGGGGGCATTACAATGCCAGATCTTGGCTGAATAAATCTTTTTTTTTGTGAAAGAAAAATTCTAGAAAAAAGGGGGGTTGCCATCCGGGGCCCCCTTTGAACAAATTCTGTGAAGAACTCCTGTTCTCTGAAGGCCTCCATTATTTCTGCAAGTCAAAATTAAGCAAAAAAAGCTAATGTCAGTGAATCCTTTTACTACTAAGCTTTCTCCCCATATCTAACCCACAAACTCATCCACTGATCATAAAGTCCAAAATCGAGTTGCGTATCGTCGTACTGCACGATCGTTTCTTCCGACTTTTTCTACAGACTGTAAATGACGTTCTCACTCACGCAATATCCCTTTATAAGTGAAGTAACACCAAGTACGCTTAGGTGCAAACTATACGGCCCAAGTGCAGTAACAAGTACGTTTTGGTGCAAACTATACGGCCCAAGTGCAGTAACAACAAGTATGTTTAGTTGCAAACTATACGGCACAAGAGCAGTAACATCAAGTATGTTTAGGTGCAAACTATACAGCCCAAGTGCAGTAACACCAAGTACATTTAGGTGCAAACTATACGGCCCAAGTGCAGTAACAACAAGTACGTTTTGGTGCAAACTATACGGCCCAAGTGCAGTAACACCAAGTACGTTTTAGTGCAAACTATACGGCCCAAGTGCAGTAATACCAAGTACGTTTAGGTGCAAACTATATGGCCCAAGTGCAGTAGCACCAAGTACGTTTTGGTGCAAACTATACGGCACAAGTGCAGTAACACCAAGTACGTTTAGGTGCAATCTATACAGCACACGGGCAATACAACACGTTAGAAGACTGCAGCTAGCCCAATCAACTGCCTAACAAATAGCAATAGCTTAACTATACAGTGTATAAATATATGTACAACTCCTGGGATGTATATATATCCTCTACACACTGTAAATTTAACTAAACTGACTAGCCTGCCTGCTCTATCTATCTAGTAATAAAGACACTGGGCCAGATCCACAGACACCATCCCCCCTCGCGGCATGTCCCATATACACTACGCCGCTGTAAGTCACAGCGGCGTATTGCTAATCCTCAATGAAATGCCGCTGTAACTTACGGCGGTGTAGCGTAAATGGGCTGGCGTTCGTGGGTGTAATTCAAATTTACTAGGGGGGTGTGTTTTATTATAATTATGAATGACCGACGCAAACAACGCTTTTTTTACACTGCGCACCATAGTGCGTACCATAGTGCGCATGCGTGAAATCACGTCGCAAATAGTCAATGAAAACGACGTGTACGTAATATACGCAATTCCCTATTCGCGAACGGGTTACGCAAACGGCGTGAACGACGGAAAAATTGACGCTGGCCCAACGTCCATACTTAACATTTGCTGCGCCACCATATAGCAGGGGTAATATTACGCCGTACATACGCTTACGCAAACAACGTAAACACACTGCGCTGGGCGTACGTTCGTGGATCGCCGTATCTACCTAATTTGCATATTTTACGCGGACGCGCCCCTAGCGTCCAGCGTAAATATGCATCTAAGATACGACGGTGTAAGAAACTTATGTTAGACGTATCTTAGTGTAAGGTCGGCGTATATTGTTTTCTGGATAGAAAACAAAGACACGCCAGCGGGAAATTAGAATTACGCCGGTGTATCTGTAGATACACCGGCGTAATTCTCTGTGGATCTGGCCCACTGTCTCTCTATAGGACTGATCTCTTTAACAACGCCGCAACACACTACACGAGGCTGCCTTGCAGGCCGCTTTTTGTAGTATGGGCGTGTGCTAAAGCCCTGAGCCATAATTGGCCAATTATGGCTCTCCGTTTTTTGCGTGCTGTGATTGGCCAAGCATGCGGGACATACAGCATGCTTGGCCAATCATCAGCGCGCAATGCCGCAGTGAATTATGGACCATGGCGCTTCACTCGAATTTGGCGCGAACGACTCATTTTGTTCGATTTTCGACGAACGCAAAGCTCATCCCTAATCCCAACACATCAGCTGTCAAAACACCTAATATTATGTGCATGTTTTTTTGCAGTTCAGTGATAATGTAGCTAAGAATCTAAAGCCAAAAAAGTTTTGCAACATTTCAGATTGAGTAGAAAATAATTAACACCACAGTTTTTTTTTTTTTGCAATCTGTGTTTCATTGGGAATTTTTCACCTGACTTTCTGTCCTGTAGTATTTTTCCTACTTAAAGGGGAAATCTCTCTTACACAGCTGGGGTGGGAACACGTGTCCCTATTGTAAAATGTATCCTTTATTCTTGTTCTGGTAGGAAAATTCTGAATTTACAGTACCCTCACTCTCATCCCAGGTGACATTGGTGATTAGGACAATAACGCCTTCACGCCAACCGTACGCAAATTTGTGTTCATGGCTTTAAGCGGTTAAATCGGGGTGATGCCTGCAGCTGCAGGCATCATCCCATTACCGATTTTTAGGGGCCAATGGCACCGATTTAAAAAAAAATACAGTATTCAGAATCACCAATTTTGCCGATTTGAATACTTTTAAGTGCAAAGGAGGGATTTGGGGTCTTTTAGAACCCCGATCCCTCCATAGAGTACTTGTCACCGCCAATTACTGTCACAATGGACGTTTACATTCCTTGTGACAGAAATAAAAGTGATTTTTTTTTTTTTATTAAAGGAAAAAATTTAATTAAATCGAAGAAATAGTTTTTTTTTTTTTTTAAAGCACCCTTGTTCCCGCGTGCGCGGACCGCAAAGTAAAAACACATACGTAAGTCTTGCTCGCAGATGTAAACGGTGTTTAACACACAAGTGAGGTATCACAGCGATTGTCAGAGTGAGGCCGCGTACACACGGCAGAGAACCTCGACGGGCAGAACACATCGTTCCGCCCGTCAAGGTTCTCTGCCGGCCGTCAGATTCGGCGACCCGTCCGTCGGGAATGGCAACCAGCCATTCATCCCGACGGGCCGTCGAGCAAATAGAGAACCTGTTCTCTATTTCGGCTCGACGGGTTACCCGACGGGATGCTCGCCGAATCCGTACACACGGCCGAGGTTCTCGGCAGAATGCGGCTTCCAGCGAGGTTCTCGCTGGTTTCTGCCGAGAACCTCGGCCGTGTGTACGCCGCCTGAGACCAATAATTCTAGCAAGAGACCTTATTTTAACCTTATAACCGTTTTGTTTTTTTAAAGTGTAGCCTATGGAGATTTTTAGGTACCATAGTTTGTTGCCATTCTGCGAGTGTGCGCAATTTCAAAGCATGACATGTTAGGTATCTATTTACTCGGCATAACTTCATCTTCCACAATTATACCACAAAATTGGGCTAACTTTATTGTATGTTTTTTTTTTTTTTCATGAATTAAAAAAAAATCTCTCAAAGAATTGCGTTTGAAAGACCGCTGCACAAATACCGTGTGACATTTTTCATCAATGGGCATTTGCAAATGGCAGAGGTTCTAACCCAGGGGTGCCCAACCAGTGGCCCAGGAGCTACATGTGGCCCGCGGAGCTCTCTGGGATGGAGTAAAAATAAAATAGAATACTGTTATTAAAGGTAAGTTTATTATTAAAATCACAGTGTATATGTGGGCATATCTGTTCTGCAGTAGTTACTGGGCTGCTTTCAAACTGATCCACAGGTGCAGAGAAGTGCACCTGCGGGTTACCTGCACTGAGCCATAGACTTCTATTACCTGTGAGTTTGGTGTGCTTTGTGAAAGTGCACCACAACTACAGGATATAATAGAAGTCTATGGAAAAGTACAGCTAACCTGCAGGAAAGCCACAGGTGAACTGTGCTGCACCGGTTAACAACAGTGCTTCAGTGTGAAAGCAGCCTTAGGCCCCTTTCGCACGGTCAGTCCAACCCAATCAGACCCTCCATTCAGCTCTAAGGAGTGGAAGATGTAAATTGACTATCAAATCCCATCTGCCATCCACCCGCTCCGCTCATTGTGGCCTGCGACCGGTTACCAAGTTGCTTAAGTGGCCCTTGCTCTTTAAAAGGTTGGGCACCCCTGTTCTAACCCCTTACTACTCTATCCAAAACAAAATGTTTTGTCTTTAATCATACTTGACATCTAAACTAACAGCTAAAAACGGAGACATGTATCAGAGCTGTTTTACCCACCAAAGGATTTGTATTTCTCACCATCCAGTTCCAAAACCTACTGAAAGCTCTACCACATCACCTAGCCTTGTGTGGCAGGGAAGAACACAAGATTTGTTGCTTCAACGGTTAACAGTCACCTACAGATCTTTTCCCTCCCCAGCCTGTGACTGGACAGTGAAAGGAGAAGTGTGAGGTCGCGTACACGCGATCAGACATGTCCGAGGAAACATGTCCAATGGACCGTTTTCATCGGACCATGCTGAAGTGGTCTGTTGGTCTGATGTGCGTACACACCATCGGACCAAAATCCCCTCGGACCAGAACGCGGTGACGTAGAACACAACGACGTGATGAAAAAACAAAGTTCAATGCTTCCAAGCATGCGTCAACTTGATTCTGATAATGCGCGGGATTTTGGTCCGTTGATTTTGTGTACTAACCATCGAACATGTCCGACGAACAGGTTTCCAGCGGACAGGTTTCTAAGCATGTTTGGAAACTTTTGTCCGCTGGAAAACGGTCCGATAGGCCGTACACACGATCAAACATGTCGGCTGAAACTGGTCTGCGGACCAGTTTCAGCCGACATGTTCGATCATGTGTACGCGGCCTCAGAGTGATGATGAGCCATGTCCCTCGTTAGCAGTAGCACATAAAGCTTAATTAATTTATGTCTTTTATATATACCTGAAGTTTTAATCAAGAAGGTATATCCTAAACAAGTGAAAGCAAATAAGAACTTTTCAACCTGCTAAAATCCTGAACTAAACTTTCACAAAAAGTTACATTTGTATTTGCCATCACTACAGGTGATATTCGAAAAATCTGAATATCGTGCAAAAATTCATTTATTTAATTAATGCAACTTAAGAGATGAAACTAATATGAGATAGACTTATTACATGCGAAGCAAGATAGTTCAAGCCATGATTTGTCATAACTGTGATGATAATGGTTTACAGCTCATGAAAACCCCAAATCCACAATCTCAGAAAACGTGAATATTGTGAAAAGGTTTCCTGAGCCTGGTCTCTCAGTCTGGTTCAGTAGGAATCACAATCATGGGATTAGACTGCTGACCTGACAGATGTGCAGAAAACCATCATTGTCACACTCCATAAGGAGGGAAAGACTCAAAAGTTACTGTATTTATCGGCGTATAACACGCACTTTTTTCCCCTTAAAATCAGTGGAAAATCGTGGTTGCGCGTTATACGCCGATCCCCGCCGACATATACCGAGCGCAGTACAATCGGGTACACTCGGCCAGGCTCGGCCCTGTGCCACCTCCTAGCCTTTATGCGAGAGGAGCCGAGCGTAGCCGAGTGTACTGCGCTCGGTATATGTCGGCGGCGGCGTTCAAACACAGCGCGGGGATCGGGGATCGGCTCAAAAACCGTGCGGGAGAAGCGGGGAGGACACCACCAGGGCCGCCGATGGATGTCGGGCAAGACACCGACGAGGGGTATTCAAAATGTAAGTATACTTTTTTTTCCCGAAATTTCCATTCTAGGTTGGGGGTGCGCGCTATACGCCGGTGCGCGCTATAGGAAGATAAATACGGTAATTGCAAAAGAAGTTGGATGTTCCCAAAGTGCTGTATCAAAGCACATTACTAGAAAGTTATGTGGAACGGAAAAGTGTGGAAGAAAAAGGTGCACAAGCAGCAGGGATGAGCGCAGCCTGGAGAGGATTGTCTGTAAAAGGCCATTCAAAAGTGTTGGGGACTTTCACAAGGAGTGGGCTGAGGCTGGAGTCAGGGCATCAAGAGCCACCACACACAGACGGATCCTTGACATAGGCTTCTAATGTCGTATTCCTCTTGTCAAGCCACTCCTGAACAACAAACAACATCAGAAGCGTCCTAACTGGGCTAAAGAAAAACAGACCTGGTCTGTTGCTCAATGGTTCAAAGTCCTCTTTTCTGATGAGAGCAAATTTGGCATATCATTTGGAAACCAAGGAGCCGGAGTATGGAGGAAGAATGGAGAGGCGCACACTGCAAGATGCTTGAAATCCAGTGTGAAGTTTCCACAGTCTGTGTTGATTTGGGTAAAGATGTCATCTGCTGGTGTTGGTCCACTTTGCTTCATTAAGTCCGGGGTCACCGCAGCCGTCTATCAGGAGATTTTGGAGCACTTCATGCTTCCTTCCACATGACTTTATTTTCCAGCAGGACTTGGCACCTCTCCCACACTGCCAAAAGCACAAAAACCTGGTCACATGACTGTTGGATTACTGTGCTTGATTGGCCAGCAAACTCGTCTGACCTGAACCCCATAGAGAATCTACGGGGCATTGCCAAGAGAAAGATGAGAGACATGAGACCGAACAATGCAGAAGAGCTGAAGGCCGCTATTGAAGCATCCTGGTCTTCCAAAACACCTCAGCAGTGCCACAGGCTGATATGAAAATGAGGGGGTGTGGTGGCGCTTGCTATACACACAGTGATGTGTGATGATGTTTTAATGCAAAACACATAAATAATAATATTATAGCTAAGGTAAACAATATGCATAGATAATACCAAAATATGCAAAATGACAGTGCAAAGGTGCTAATTGATCCAGAGGTGCACAAAAAATGCAAATAAATAGTCCATAAACAATCAAGGTGCAAATGTGCTTAAAGTCCAATAAATAAGCATAAAAATAAATAAATAGAAAAATTCCTATGATTAAGTGGTGTGAGCGCCACGCAACGCGTCAGGAGGAGGAAAGCCGTCTGTGACGTCACCTCCGCTCACAGCCGAGAGCGGAGGTATCTTGCTACACTACAGCAGTGTGTTGCTGAAGATTCTGTTTTTATATGTAAGTAGATATTTTATTCATTAAATCGTTGCTGCTGTATACACTATGAGGTCCCCTTTTGTTCTTTACTGAGTATCGCTGGACCATGCGACGTGTGTGGGCGTGACTTTTGATACCTGCAGTGAGGAGAGGGGCCTATTGTGGGACGCTGATCCGTAGTGGAATCTGCCATAGCTACCAGCCAGTGGTTTCTTTATAAGGCTCATTATAGCCTCTTGAAGGTGAGGGGCTTACATTTACTTTCTCACTGAGGCTTTGTTTGCACAGCTGCACTGGTATTCGTGTGGTGGCTTGCAGGCACTTGTTGCACTTGTGGATTCTTCAAACAGCAGATTTGGACTTAATGAAGCACATTGCACTTTTCTATACATTTTTCTATTTATTTATTTTTATGCTTATTTATTGGACTTTAAGCACATTTGCACCTTGATTGTTTATGGACTATTTATTTGCATTTTTTGTGCACCTCTGGATCACTTAGCACCTTTGCACTGTCATTTTGCATATTTTGGTATTATCTATGCATATTGTTTACCTTAGCTATAATATTATTATTTATGTGTTTTGCATTACACATCATCACACATCACTGTGTGTATAGCAAGCGCCACCACACCCCCCATTTTCATTTCTGTTGTGTGTGAGCACCTTATTTGTTGGCTGCTGCTTTAGTTTTATTTTATTTATTTCATTAGTTTATTATTTGGTATTGCGCATTAGTCCCCCCCTTTTTTCACGCCACAGGCTGATGGCTTCCATGCCACGCCGCATTGAGGCAGTCATTTCTGCAAAAGGGGCCCAAACCAAGTACTGAGTACATATGCATGCTTCTACTTTTCACAGGTCCAATATTGTTCTATGTACAATCCTTGTTTTATTGATTGTATGTAATATTCAAATTTTCTGAGATTGTGGATTTGGGGTTTCCATGAGCTGTTAGCCATAATCATCACAATTATGACAAATCACGGCTTGAACTATCTTGCTTTGCATGTAATGAGTCTCTCATTCATTAGTTTCACCTTTTATGTTGCATTAGTGAAATAAATGAAATTTTACACCATATTCTAATTTTTCGAGTATCACCTGTATTTGCATAGCCTCTTCATGTATGCATTATTGGCAATATACATTTAATTTCCACCTAGCCAAGCTAGCTAAATAAAAATGTAATTTCAGCTTGCAGAATTATTGTCAATTGCCAATCCTCTGCTCAGTGTAGCGTGACACCGCCAGGCTAAGATTTATAACCCATAGCCGTGTTTGCTTTCATACACATTTGTAAATGATAAGGAAGATCACATTTTTATTGAAGTTGACATTTATGTGGAAAGTAAATGACAAATAATACAGTCTCTGGCTTGCTTGAAGAGAAGGTGTCGCTCCACATTTTTTTAATTAGAAGTGACCTATTCTTTCTAATGGCACAAGCAGCGAAAGAAGTTATCCAACAGTGAGTCGGCACAGCACGGAATATTACTCTGTATATAACGTAGAGTTATGGCAAAGGGTAATATTCTTAATTCTAACAGAGAAAGGATGGAGCACAACTCGCTGACCCAGTGTATGAATTTGTGGATAAATGTGGCTTCAGCCAGTGATACTCCAGCCATGCCCTCTGACATGTTTTGCACCGATGTGGAGGGCAAATCATGTCAGGGAACATGGCTGGAGTAGCACTGGCTGAAAACCCACCTCATCCCTCCCCCCCCTCCCCATCTTTGCCCCTCCCCCATCTGTCCTCGCCTCTCCCCTTTTCCCCCCTCCCCTTCCCCTCCCTCCTCCCCCTCCCACCTCCCTTTCCCCCCCTCCTGTTCCTCCCCCCTCCTCCCCCCCCCCCCAGCCCTGCCTAAGCATAATATAATTCATGAAATTGTTGTAATACTGAACCTATTATGTATCCCCCCTTTTTTTGATGTAAGATTATTTACTATATTGTTCTAAATTGTTGTACTTTTTTCCTTGAACCTTCCTGTATATCAATTTCTTTCAATACAGTGTAGTTAGTTCCAAGCCTTTGAAGAAGCTCATCAAAGAGCAAAACATGTCGGCTGAACCAGTACTACCAAGAGCTTTTGCATTTTGTTGAAGCCCGTGATATATTTATCTATGGATGGTTTTTATTTTTATGCCTTTGTATCGACTCAATAAAAATTACTTTATTTTAACAGTGTTTTGTTACACTTGATCAGCACCGCTTCATAGTCCCAGGGTCCTTAGGTACCCATCTTCCCCAATTTTTCCTTTATTTACATACATGGGATGAGGTGCTTTATTTTGAGTAAGTGTAAGTCCACACTTAATTGTAACCTGTGTCAGTAATCGGGACCCAGCCGGTGTGCCAAGCCAGGGACCGAGCAGATCAGTTGGGTGAAGCTTGAGAAGTATCTGGAGTGCCAAGCTAGGGCCCCAATATAGAAGCAGGGTTGACGCTTGAGAAAGATACTTAAGTGAAGATTGGAAGAGCTCAAGGGATTCAATGGCAGTGAATCAGCAAGTCTAGTGATAGAGACTCGGAGCTTAGTGGGTTGAGAACCTACAAGAAGTGACTGTAGAAAAAGTAAAGGAGTTTGTTACAATTTGTGTTAGGAACTGTTCTAAGACTGTTGCCATAAGAGACATTATGGTCATGGGCGTCCGCTAAAAAAAAATTCAGGGGGGGGGGGGGGGGGGCGCTTCGGCAGCGGCAATACATAGTCACATTTAACCCTGTCATCGACCACTAGCTAGGGTTTAAACCTGTATCCCCCCCCCCCCTAGCAGTCAAATAGGATGGATGGTGTCAGTTTTTTACAAATTTATTTATTTTTAAAATTTTTACCAGTCTTGTTGGGGGGTCTTTGGTGAAATATCAGGGGACTAAACAGACCCCTGATAGCTCACTTTTGAAAAATAGAAAGGGTATGAGTGTGAATTCTCCAGTTCCTTTCTCTGAGGCATAATACAAATAGTAAATTGAAACAAATATACTCTCTGTGTACCAAACTTTTCCTCATTTCCTTAATCTCTGTGACTGGTCCTCTGCAGCTTATGTGAAAGTTGTGACAGGCTGTGGTAGCACTCCATCATCTTCATTGTAGTATACAGGGTTAATGTTCCTGTATGATATGCAATGATGCTGAGGCTTTGGGTTGAGGACGAGAGCAGTGTGGCTGGCTGGAACATGGAAACATAGAAGTAAAAGTAGTAATTTCCCCCCAGAAGTGCAAGGGTGGACTTTTCCCTTTCCTGGAGGTGGGCTGTATTCTGTATGTCTCTTTATACTTATGACAATGTCAGGAATATACTGGGACTTTTCAGGTTCTACATAGAAAGTATTCCACATTATTAGAAATAATAATTTTTATTAAGATATGGTGTGTGTGTAATGCATCCATGTGGAGCCTGAAAAGTGCAGTCCACTCTGACTTCGGGGAGGGGGGGGGATTGACACCCCTTGCCCTATGGAGCAGACGCCCATGGGTATGGTGTCTTGCTGGATGCCTTTCCCTGCATAGTTGTCTACCTGTAGAAGTCTCTAAGTTTGCTAATTAACATTGCAACTAAGGGTGTCCTGGCCTTAACCCTTTCTCCCACAGGTCTGTTCCAGAGAAATAAAATCTCTTTGAATTCAAGAAGTGTCTTGCTCCAACAAATCTGCCTTGCATTATTATCACTATGTCTCACAACCCACTCTATATGGAAGGATGTCAGCAGCTCTCGGCTCTGGAGGTTCTTATTAGACAAAAGGAGTCCTGGGATATTGCTACACTAACAAATAAAGGCCAAAATTATTCTGCATTTGTGCCACCACTGCTGCCTATACTTTGTCTATGTTTACATCCCCCCAGCCCTGAATGAGTTATTCTCTAGGCCACAGGTGTCAAACACAAGGACCAAACCCGATGCAGCTTTAGTCCACAATACTACTGCGTTCAGATACAAATTCAAACTGCAGTGAGGATCTGAACATGTTCATTTGCATGAGCCCTAGGGATGCTAATTCATATCTCTCATGTACAGCCCCCAAGGTCCCATTCAGGCCTTTAATACAAATTGGATCTAATTTCTTTCAAAAATGATTTTTTTTACTTTTAAATCATATTATAAAAGAATAACTGCGGGCAACATGTAAAAACAAGACACCACTAATGTTATGCAGTGTTACAGTGCTAGGCCTGCCACTGTGTTAGAAGAGGGAACACAGGGTTCTCACGAATGCTGACTGACTCCAGAATGTCCGTCTTTAGTGGAGAAAATTGCCATTTCAGTTTTCTTTGGGTTTGTAACACACGACTTTGGGTCTGGAGTCCAGAGAATTCTAAGAGCTTTGGGAGGCAAAAAAAACTTTACCCCAATCTAGGTTTTACCAGAGATTAGCAGACTGTGTGTGTGCAGATGTGCACACCCTTTACAGCTATGGCCTGGCCCAAGTTCAGGGCTCCACCTTGGAGACAGGAGGTTCCCTGCTGTTTTTGAAATCTACCTTTCTTCTGTAAATAAATGTGGGGCAACAAGCCCTAAGCTGTACTTCTGTCAAGAACCATGAAACAGACGGAGACAGAAAATGCAGTAAAAATCACACCTTTTAATAAAATGGTAACAATGGTACAACTAGTAAACATAGTCAAAATATAGCCAGGGTTCAGTAGCCAAATCGGGTAGTCAGAATAAACCAGAAAATCAGGAAGCCAGAGATTAGTGTAGGCAGAAGCAGCAGATGGGATCAGGAACCAGAAGGGACATCAGCCAAGCAAGTCTTCAATAGGAACACAGCAGAGAGTCTATAGATATGTTGACAAAGGCAATTGATGAAATGAACGAGGCAGTTAGCAGCAGGCAGCAAATAGCCAGAAGGGGTTGGCTGTGGGCTTGACTGATAGGCAGGAGATGATCAACAGGTGAGTCACTGTGGAACGATGAGTACTGGCAATTAACCGACAGATAAGCAACCTGAGCACAGAGAAGGAAGGGCTTAGAGCCCAGCCCTGACAATTTCCTGCCTGCAAATAAGAAGTACTGCACTTGAGAAATCCCAATCCCCCCCTGCATGTCACAGCAGGATGCACAGTTTAGCTGAGTTCAAACTCATATTGACTAATGCCGCGTACAACGATCGTTTTTTGGCATTAAAAAAAATACGTTGTTTTTCAGCATGTAGAAAAAAACGAAGTTTTTCCAACTTCATCATTAAAAACGATGTTGCCCACACACCATCGTTTAAAAAAAAAATGATGAGCAAAGCGCGGTGACGTACAACACGTACGACCGAACTCTAAGGCCGCGTACACACGGACCGTTTCAGCAGACAAATTCGATCGGGCGGACAGACAGGTTTTTCCAGCAGACAGATTTTATAGCATGCTTTAAAATCTGTCTGCTGGGAACCCGTCCGTCCGACATGTCTGCTGGTTAGTACGCTAACCAGGAAACATATCTGCCCGTGCATGCATCGAATGGATTTGACGCATACGTGGAAGTGTTTTACTTCCTGGTGCGGTGACGTGGCGGCGTCAATGTCACCGCGCTGTCTGCTGGCGGGGATTTTGGTTTGATCGTGTGTACAGCGATCAAACCAAAATAACCCAGCAGACAAATCCGATCAAATCGGTCTGTCAGACCGATTTCAACGGATTTATTTGGTCGTGTGTATGCGGCCTTAAGGGGAAGTTCCATTCAAGCTCCCGTCTCCTAACTTGCTTCTGAGCATGCGTGGGTTTAAATCGTAGTTTTTAACGTCGTTTTAGCCCACACACGATAATTTTTCACAACCCGAAAAACGACATTTTTAAAAAAGACGTTAAAAAATGCAGCATCAGAAGATGAAAAACGATGTGTAGTCCACACACCATCATTTTAAATTACTTTTTAAAAAAACGTCCTTTTTTTTCATGCGTACGATCGTGCGTACGGGGTATCAGATCCTCTGCTGCCAGGAGCGCTCACACAGTAGGGAAGATTGGGGTGAGTAGTCCTGGCTAGTGGGCAGAAGTGCCGGCGGCACCTGGCTACATATACTGGGCCAGATTCTCATATAATTCCGGCGGCGTAGCGTTAGCCATTTACACTACGCCGCCGCATCGTACTAGAGCAAGTGCTTTATTCCCAAAGCACTTGCTCCGTAGTTTGCGGCAGCGTAGCGCAAATGGCCCGGCGTATCCCCGCGTAAATCGAAGGGGGCGGATTGTATTTAAATTAAGCGCGCCCCCGTGCCGATTGAACTGCGCATGCGCCGGCCGCGACGAAATCCCAGTGCGCATGCTCCAAAGGACGTCTAATTTTCTTAATGTAAACAACGTAATCGTAGCGTACGCCAGCCCCATTGAGAATCGACGTACGCAAACGACGTAAACTACGCACAACACGACGCTGTCCCGAGGTCATACTTAACATGGCATCCGACGGCACTTAGTAAGGTTACTCCATATATTAGCAGGGGTAACCTTACGCGTACGAAAACAACGTAAACTACGACGGGGCGGCGTAAAAGCATTCGGGAATCGGCGTATTAGGCAGGCCACCTAGCGGCCGCCGATTATTACATCTACGATCCGACAGTGTAATTGTTTTACACTTGTCGGATCTTCACCTGTATCTATGCGTAAGTGATTCTAGGAAAAAAACTGCAATACGACGGGGTATCTGAGATACCCCGTCGTAGCGCGGCTGAGAATCTGGCCCACTGTGTGTATATATAGTATATATTAATACAATATACTTTTTTTACTTGTTCCAGTGAGACTAAAACATGCTAATATGACATTTTTACTGAAGATAAATTCAGAGGCTGATATGTCATATTCAGGTGCTTACACTGCTTGCATTTAAAAAATACATTTAACCACTTCCCGCCCGGCCAATAGCCGATTTACGGCAGGGAAGTGGTTATGAAATCGTGACTAGACGTTCTCAAACGTCTAGCACGATTTCAATGCCGTGCGCGCCCGTGGGGGCGCGCAGCGCGGCGATCGGTGATGCGGGGTGTCAGTCTGACACCCTGCACCTCCGATCTCGGTAACGAGTCTCCGGCGGAGCCTCGTTACCACGTGATCAGCCGTGTCCAATCACGGCTGATCACGATGTAAACAGGAAGAGCCGCCGACGGCTCTTCCTCACTCGCGTCTGACAGACGCGAGTACAGGAGAGCCGATCAGCGGCTCTCCTGACAGGGGGGGTTCGCGCTGATTGTTTATCAGCGCAGCCCCCCCCCTCGGATCGCCACACGGAACACCAGGGAAATAAAAAAAATACAAAAGAAAATACAAAAAAAAATGAAAAAAAAAAAAAAAAATGACAAAAAAAAAAAAATGACAAAAAAAAAAAAATGACAAAAAAAAAAAGGGGGGGGGGCAGTAAAAAAAATGATGCCAATCAGTGCCCACACATGGGCACTGATTGGCAACATTGATCCATCAGTGCCACCCCTCAGTGATCATTAGTGCCACCCCAGTGTCTGTCAGTGCCACCCCACAGTGCCAATCCATGCCCAGTGCCCACCTACCAGTGCCCACCTGTGCCACCTATCAGTGCCCACCTGTGCCGCCTATCAGTGCCCACCTGTGCCGCCTATCAGTGCCCACCTGTGCCGCCTATCAGTGCCCACCTGTGCCGCCTATCAGTGCCCACCTGTGCCGCCTATGAGTGCCCATCTGTGCTGCCTATGAGTGCCCAGTGCTGCCTATGAGTGCCCATCAGTGCCGCCCATGAGTGCCCATCAGTGCCGCCCATGAGTGCCCATCAGTGCCCAATACCAGCGCCGCCTATCAGTGCCCATCAGTGCTACCTAATCAGTGCCCATCAGAACTACCTCATCGGTGCCCATCAGTGCCACCTCATCGGTGCCCATCAGTGCCACCATATCAGTGCCCATAATTGAAAGAGAAAACATACTCATTTACAAAAAAATTAACAGAAAAAAATAAAAACTTTATTTTTTTTTCAAAATCTTCGCTCTATTTTTAGTTGTTGCACAAAAAAAAAAAAACGCAGAGGTGATCAAATACCACCAAAAGAAAGCTCTATTTGTGGGGAAAAAAGGACGCCAATTTTGTTTGGGTGCAGTGTAGCATGACCGCGCAATTGTCATTCAAATTGCGACAGTGCTGAAAGCTGAAAATTGGCTTGGGCGGGAAGGTGCGTAAGTGCCTGGTATGGAAGTGGTTAATAATATAATAAAAAAGACAGACTTGTACTAGATTGTGTAATTTATAGTGTTCATCTTCAAAAGTATAAAAAATCAATAGGTTTTCTCCAATTAACGACTGAAAAGAATCTTCTAGAACTTTGGCTTTATACATAAATCACCTAGTTCCATGTCACTTCGTTTTTGCTGCCAGTACAGTCTTAGAATCTAGGTCATGAATGAAATATGCAACCTCTCCTTTAAAAGTCCAGATTAAATGAAAGTGTGAGCTCCTCTCTGATATTGTAATTCTGTGATTCACCTCTACAGAAAGTCCACATAAGAGGAGTCTGTAACCTGATAGGAAAACATTAATATTAATGCCTGGCTGGCCAGAACCTGTGCAATAATACGCCAGGGTATAGAGTGCAATACAAAAAACAAATCTCTTTCCAAAAATGGAAGAAAACCCTATCTTGAAAATACATTTAAATTGAGTTTAGGTAAGAGCTAAAAAGTTCTTCAAAAGTCATTGGATTATATTTAGAATGACTTTTCTAGTTTAACTAATCTTCCACCAGAATTTCACCAATTGATTAACTTCAAGAGTTGTTACGCTTTAAAGTGGTTCCAAAAGTCACAAGGTTTTTTACCTTAATGCACGCTATGTGTTAAGTTAAAAAACCTTTCAGTGCCTGTTTCTCCCCTTCCCACCCAAATACTTACCTGTCCTGTATCAATCCCACACTATTCACATCTGCAGGTCTTCTCTCATCTCTCTGCTGTCTCAAAGGCTTGGCTGAGAGCAGCGGGAGCTATTGGCTCCTTTTGCTGTTAGCCAAATACAGTGTGGAGGGGGGGCAGGGTAGAGGAGCGCTGTGTGTCCATGGACACACACAGCCTGGTTTAGAAGTGAGCTTGCACGTGTGTCACCATAGGAAGTGGCTTTCTATGGGGGCACACGCAGAAGAGGGGGAACCTAGAGCGCTGGTGGGAGACCTTCAGAAGAGGAGGTTCAGGACTGCACCGCACAATGCCATTGCACAGAGCAGGTAATTATAAGATCTTTTTATTTTAGGGGAAAAAATGATCTTTATTACTGCTTTAAGTAACAATAACTCCTATGAATAGTTTCTACTTGTTTCAGGAACTCTGGGTGTTTTAGATTACATTATTGCTGGGAACTTTGCAAACAGATTGTAACGGATGAGATAATTGCTAATTAGTAGACAGCATAAGATGCCAAGCTTAAATTCTCCTATTTGCTCCTTTCTGGTCTGTTAAATATAATATGAAAGTATTTATTTTATGTTTGAGTGAAAAGCTTTCTGCACATCTGCCTGTGCTGCTATTAGTTACATTGGGCCAGATTCTCAGCTGAGATACGATGGTGTATCTCAGATACACCGTCGTATCGCAGTTTTTTTCAATGAGTATCTATGCGAGTGATTCTTAGAATCACTTACGCATAGGTACACTAAAGATCTGACAGGTGTAAAGCAATTACACCGTCGGATCTTAGATGTAATGACAACGCCGGCCGCTAGGTGGCCTTTACGTTGTTTTCTCATTTGCCTATGCAAATTACCCTAATACGCCGATTCCCGAACGTTTTTGCGACGCGGCGACGTAGTTTACATGTTGCGTACGCGTAAGGTTACCCCTGCTGTATGAGGGGTATGTTTCCGAAGTGCCGTCGTCTGCCATGTTAAGTTTGGCGTCGGGTCAGCGTCGTCTTTTTCTGTCGGTTACGTTGTTTTACTAAGTCGTTCGCGACTAGGGAATTGCGTAAGTGACGATCACGTCGTTTTGACGTCGGTTTCAACAACGCTTTCCGACGTGAGCTGGAGAATGCGCACTGGGCTTTTTTCCTGGCCGACGCATGCCCACTTCGTTTGAGGCGGGGGCGCGCTTAATTTAAATACAGCACGCCCCTCCTTCAGTATTTGAATTACGCGGCCTTACGATGCCGCATTTACGCTATGCCGCCGAAAATTACGGAGCAAGTGCTTTGAGAATACGCCACTTGCTCCAGTAATTTGCATAGACGTAGTGTAAATGCCATACGATACGCTACGCCGCCAGATACGCCATTTTTTGAGAATCTGGCCCATTGTTTCCAGTAAACTCTGTGGACTACAGACCCCCTCTGAACAGAGCAAACAAGTAGTAGCAGAATTGTAATAAGTGACTCTTATGATTAAATTGGTTGTGTGTACATTTGTGCATTTGGTTTTGTGCTCTGTTAACAGTATTTTTTTTCTTTAATACTCAGTCTTTTCATTAAGATTTGAGGTGTTTTAGAAGAAGGATAAGAATGTTGAAACAGTTTAGGTAACAGGGGTATATTTGGAAACTGGTCCTGCGATTTGAGTTTTTCGGGTGGAAGCTCTGTGCTGATCCTGCTTGGTATTTTGTCCACATTTTTGTTACAGTGAGTTTTTTAACCACTTGCTTACTGGGCACATAAACCCCCTTCGTGCCCAGGTGAAATTTCAGCTTCCGGCACTGCGTCGCTTTAACTGACATTTGCGTGGTCGTGCGACGTGGCTCCGAAGCAAAATTTACGTTTTTTTTTCCCCACAAATAGAGCTTTCTTTTGGTGGTATTTGATCACCTCTGCGGTTTTTATTTTTTGCGCTATAAACAAAAAAAAAGCGACAATTTAAAAACAATGTATATTTTTTACTTGTTGCTATAATAAATATTTTTTTTTTAAAAAACTATTTTTTTTTCAGTTAAGGCCGATACGTATTCTTCAACATATTTTCGTAAAAAAAAAATCGCAATAAACGACTGGTTTGCGCAAAAGTTATAGCGCCTACAAAATAGGGAACAGAATTATGATTTTTTTTTTACTTTTTTTTTTACTAGTAATGGCGGCGATCTGAGATTTTTATTGGGACTGCGACATTACGGCGGACACATCGAACACTTTTGACACATTTTTGGGACCATTCACATTTATACAGTGACCAGTGCTATAAATATGCACTAATTACTGTATAAATGTGACTGGCATTGAAGGGGTTAACACTAGGGGGTGAGGAAGGGGTTAAATGTATTCCCTGGGTGTGTTCTATGTGTGGGGGGAGGGGACTGACTGGGGGAGGTGACCGATGCTGTGTCCCTAGTTCAAGGGACACAGATCGGTTTCCTCTCTCCCTGACGGGACGTGGAACTCTGTGTTTACACACAGAGCTCCATGTCCCTGCTGTGTCACCGCTGATCGCGTGTACCCGGCGGACACTGCGGCCGCCGGTCAACGCATCGGCTCCTCAGCGATGCGCCGTGCATTGTTTTTCCCCACTGCCCTCCACCTAGTGGTGCGCGTGGGGGAATTACAATTAGATGCCGTCCAAAGACGTCAACCTGGCACTTGAGAGCCGCGCTGTGGACGCCAGCATCTAAGCCGTTTTGCATGGTGGAAAGCAGAATGTGCTCACCCCCTCCCTATGACTACAGCCCTGCGTAAAGATACTCTCTTATCCCTCACAGGCATGGAGGCTAAGCCTAATGGGAACTGTAGTGATGTAGCAAGAATGAATGTGCACTGCAAACCAGGAAGTCAGTGAGAATAACGATTCAGGAGTGACGGAGGTGAATAAAACGGCTCGATTTCAACAGGTATTAAACTAGTTATAATGCAAAACATTACTTTTTACTTTATCAGCTACTGTCAGACTTTGAATTTAAGAGGAAAATATTTTTGTCTTTACAACCCCTTTAAGGCACCCTTCAAAATTCTGCACAATCTCAAGGCACCCCATTCTAAAATGTAAAAAAAAAATGTAAAAAAAAATAAAAATAGTTTTACGTTTCTCTTCCTCACTTAGCTAATGTGACCCCGGTGCTGACAAAGAGGGGCAGAGCAGGAACCCAACATCCTACTTATCAAACAGGTTGTTAGGACGCTGGTGGTTGCAAGGTTGTAAAAGTTCACAATGAAAACCTGTGGCTTTCTGTAACTAAAAGGCAGACCTAATTCACCTGCTGCCTTGTATATAATTTTGGGGTCGTTTTTAGGCATTTTGCCAAGGCACCCTTTTTAAAAAAAGGTTGGCCTGTGGTAAGCCCTGGAATTATACCCCTGTCTGAACACTTAGCACTCATATTTTAGACAATGTTCCCATGATATCAACTAACATATCCATAACTGAGTGGTTGATTCATTAAATCAGCATGCTGCTGGTGCAGTCTAATCTACCGCTGCCATGTGTAACAGTGCATTCCTTTCAGGCTCCTGGTAGTTACCTTAACAATGCTCAAGCTGTGTTACTATGCTGTACTGTCGTCTTTTTGAGTCAGCAAACTTTAACATTAGAGATTCCCCTTTCACATCAAGAGCCCCCTTCCCATTAGGAGTCTCTTTTTTACATCAGAGTTACCCCACTCCACTTTTACATCGGATGCACCCTTCACATTAGCAGCCCCTTTTGCATTAGAGACCCCCCCCCCCTTCACATCAGAAGCCCTCTTCATATCAAGGTCCCCCCTTTACATCAGGAGCCTCTCTTTACATCAGAGTCCCCAAAGCCCCTTCACACCAAAGCCACCTCACAACAGTATCCTTAGAACCTCCTTACAGCAATTTCTTCAGAGAACCCCACCTCTCATCAATGTCCTCAAAGTCTCCTCCTCCCAACACTGTTCTCAGAGTCCACCTCACATCAGTGTCCTCCCCCTGCATGGCACCCCTTTCAAATGGCACCCAGGGCATGTGCCATACCCTGGAATCACCATTGGATTCAGCCAAATGGATGCTGGTACTGCTGTCTGGAAATGTTCTACCTCCCTGCCAGTAGGAAGGATCTTAATATAGGCAGCTCCAGTAGTTCTGTCCCTCATGCTGTCACTAGGGATGAGCTTCGAGTTCGAGTAGAACTTATGTTCGACTCGAACATCGCCTGTTCGCCGAACAGCGAACTCTTTGGGGTGTTCGCGGCAAGTTTGTGTGAACTTTAGAACCCTGTTAAAGTCTATGGGACGTTTGAAATCTAATTTTAAAGGCTGATATGCAAGTTATTGTAATAAAACGTGTTTGGGGATCTGCCCCAGGGGACATGTATCAATGCAAAAAACAATAAAAGTGAAATATTCCTTTAAATTTCGTACCTAGGGGGGGTGTATAGTATGTCTGTAAAGTAACGCGTGTTTCCCATGCTTAGAACTGTCCCTGCACAAAGTGTCATTTCTGAAGGATGTTCGGCTCATCCCTAGCTGTCACTAGCTTAGCTGACTGCACCTACAAACTAGTGGAAATCTACCGGAAAAGACACTATACAAATCTATACCTTTGGTAATGTAATAATGGGTATTCTATACATATGGTTAAAAACATGAGATATAATAAGTTATAGTCAGTCATGTTGAAAAAAGATAATAAAAGCAGTGCAGCGCAACCTAAAATGTAAATATAAACACTAATAAATCATATCCATGAGAAGAAACAATCCACAAGTGATTGTGAAAAGGCACAATGAAAATGATGGCATGCAATGTGGATCAAATGTGGCCATAAATCCCTCAACCGCACACAGAGTGGCCTCTCACCTCACTGATTCGACCTATAATAGGTCACATGGCATGTAACGCATTCCCAGTATAATTACTTAGAACATCCAATCGATCAGCATGACAAAGGTGTCGATCAAGGTCCTGAGCTTTGTCTCCAACATATGAAACATAAATGAAGACAATCTAGTGCTCTCTGTATAAGGAGTGTTTAATTGTAAGATGAAACAAAAGCGAAACTACTCACAAAGAAGGCACTCAGACGCAAGTGCTTACAGACAGCATAGAAAACAATTGCAACAGCGATGGCTGTGGGTGATGTAAGGAACTGTGTCAAATACTTTTGCAAAATCCAGGTAGACCACGTCCACAGCCACCCTTCTGTCCAAGGTTTTACTTACCTCCTCATAAAAAGAAATCAAGTTTGTTTGACAATTTCTGTCTTTCATGAATCCATGCTGTCTGTTGCTTCAAATATTTTTTTCAAGAAAGGACTCATCTTTGTGGTCTTTTATTAAACTCTCCAGTATCTTCCCGACTATAGAAGTTAAACTAACAGGGTCTATAGTTACTTGGTAAAGACTTTGATCCCTATGGGCACCGCATTGATCCTGAGCCAATCCAGTGGTACCATTCCAGTCATTAACAAGTCCCTAAAAATGAGAAACAATGGCCTTGAAATGACAGAGTTAAATTCTTTTAGAATCCGTGGGTGGATGCCATCTGGTCCAGGTGCTTTATCGATCTTTATTCTGTCTACATATTTCTGGACCATATCACTTTTGAGCCATTGTGGCTCATTTGGGGTTGTGTTACTACCACCCCCCATTATGGGTATGAGCTCCCCCATGCTCATTTGTATACACAGAGCTTAAGAAAGTATTTAACAAAGTTGCCTTCCCTTTGTCCCCAGTCACCCACTCTAGATTATTTTGTAAAGGGCCTACATGCTCAGATTTGACCTTTTTACTATTAATATATTTGAAGAATTTTTGGGGATTTGTCCTACTATCTTTTGCAATCTGTTGTTACTTTTGAATTTTTGCATCCTTGATTTCCTTTCTACATATTCTGTTATATTCTTTGTAAGATTTGAATGATGATAGTGTTCCTTTGTTTATATATTTGTTTAAAAGTTATTTTTTTAAATTATTTATCCATTTTAACTTTGGTCGTGAACCACATAGGTTATATTTTTTGACTTTTAAACTTATTGCACATGGAAATATACTTAGCAGTCAGTTTATGTACAGTCAATTTGAAGAACTCATTAATGCCAATATTTCCTCTCAGTCTAATGCCCTGTACACACGATCAGTTCATCCGATGGAAACGGTCTGATGGATTTTTTCATCAGATATCCGATGAAGCTGACTTTCATCAGTCTTGCCTACACACCATCAGTTAAAAAAACGATTGTGTCAGTACGCAGTGACATAAAACACAACAACGTGCTGAGAAAAATGAAGTTCAATTCTTCTGAGCATGCGTCGCCTTCATTCTGAGCATGAGTGGATTTTTAACTGATGGACGTGCCCACAGACGATCGTTTTTTTAACCATCAGATAATTTTAAAACAAGTTCCTCGTTTTTTTACCGATGGGTAAAAAAAACGATGGGGCCCACACACGATCAGTTCGTCTGATGAAAACGGTCCATCAAACCGTTTTCATCAGACGAGCCGATCGTATGTACGCGGCATTAGTCTTGAAAAGCAGCCGTCATCCTTGTAAAATGTTCTCTCTTAAAGTTAACTGTTTTTATCTTGCCTGTATGGGTTTGTTGCTTACAGCTAAAATCATGTTATGGTCACTGCTACCCAGATGTTCTTTTATATGAATATTGGTAATAAGCTCTGGATGTTTTGAGATTACCAGGGC
This sequence comes from Rana kukunoris, assembly GCA_029574335.1. Lineage (NCBI taxonomy): Eukaryota > Metazoa > Chordata > Amphibia > Anura > Ranidae > Rana > Rana kukunoris. The sequence continues at coordinate 93,569,179 of CM056052.1, forward strand.
CAGCAGAGCGTCATTCCCAGTCGGGGCCTCATTAAACTAGACGATAAAATTGTTTTGTAATATAACATTTTGCCCTATAATTGTCCCAGCAGTGTCATTACTCTAGTCAATTTTCGGGTAGTGAAAATCCCCCATTATTATCACTGTCCCAGCCCTTGTGGCCCTTGCAGTCCTTTCCATCTCTGCAAGGAGCTGTGTCTCCACCTCCTCACTAACACTGGGAGGTCTATAACAAACTCCAATGACAACCTTTGTAGTACACACACCCATGTACAGTTCCACTCATAATGCTTTAGACTTACCACACTCTCCATCAACTAGGTCCTTTTTCACACTGGCTTTGAGTTCGCTTCTCACATAGAGACAGACACCAGCACCATTCCGTCTTTCCTTGCCTTTCCGAAAGAGAGTATAGCCTGGAATATTGATAGACCAGTCATGAGAAGAATGAAGCCAAGTGCAAGTGCAGCATGCAGCAAGTGCTTTCTTTGTACAGATAATATAAATGGATACTAATATGTATATGTATATTTTATGCAGGGAATATCTGATTGCTTCTTGGAGGATCAGGAAGGATTTTTTTTTTCCTCCACTGGAGCAAATTGGATCATGCTTTATGTTTTGTTTTTTTGTTTTTTTGCCCTCCTCTGGATAAACGGTGGGCATTGGATATTGTATAAGAGGGTTTTCTATATGAGTGTGTTGTTTTTTTGTAACTACATGAAATAAGGACTTTTGCATGGATATTACTAAGTAACTACAGTACTTTGCAGCATCTTAAAGGCTAATGTGCTCTTCCATTGAACCCTTTGAGCCTTGAACCTTGAAACACAAAGCCAAGCTATTCTTGCATACTACACTGGTAAGCTGAGATGGCTCACTGCTGAATAAAACTGAAGAGTGATACATAAAACTGTATTCAATATTAACCTATTTTTATTCTTGCTGGAGAACTTGATACCAGGGAAAGTATATCTATTGACGTTACACAATAATCACACAGGGCTCTGATCATGTCAGGAGATGAAAACATGGCTGTTCTATCATTTCTCGCAAATAATAGATGCTTAACAAGCATGAGGTGGAGAGACAGATGTTTCATCAAAAGGCCATGATCAAATGTATAGACTGAAAGCCACAAGTCTGAGCTTTGGCAGTTATGTGGCAAATAAAACTGTTGTTTTTTACTCAAATGACATTCATAATTACATTTTTTTGTTTCCTGTGACTATATTCCTAGACTTACAGGATATAAATGGTGGAGAAAACAATCAGGGCTTACTTAAGAAGTCGTTCAAAGAGCAATAATGATGTATGATGTTCGGTTGCCGATACCACCCAATCAGATTTCACATCACTGAAGCCAAATTAATTACGAATGATGCTGTTGTTGATTTCTACAATGTGCATATTGAAGTCAGTAATATGCAAAAAGCCTGTGGTCTATGTGAAGGAATATATAACATGTTCTGCTGTAATTGCTGATACTGTAGATACACTCTACAATCTATCATCATTTTTTTTACAGTTATGTCCCCTATTAGACAAAGTACATGTATTGCTTTCAAACCCTAGCAATGAAATCCAACCTGCCCCCCTTCTTTTCTGCCATGGCCAATCTGGCAACAGCTATGAAGGAGAGGGTTGATTCATAGCTGCTGATTGTCTCAGCTGTGAACAATGGCAAGAAGAATGCAGAGGCTGACACATCTCCCTACCCTCTACATTCCTCTTGTGGTTTCTTCTCTCGGGAAAGTCCTTACAGGCAAAACAAGCTGCCACTATGAATCAGCCATCTCTTTCATAGCTGTTGTTGGATTGGCCACGATGGGGAAAGAGGAGGTGGAAAGATCAGACCTCATAGCTAGGTTTAGAAAGCACCTATTTTGCTATAGCTTGGAACTATGTTCTCAATTTGATACAGTCAATAATGGAATATATACATAAATAAATGGTATGCTATTGATGTCTCACAGCTAAGCATTTTACTAGGCACTCAACATCTGTATTGGAAAATAAGGTCTTGGTCTATGAGAAGCATTCATTGGGTGTACAGGGTGTCAGGGCCACAAAAGAAAGTAACAATGTAGCCCCATTGGACTGTCACCCACTCAACACCCTCTTATTTTAACCACTTTAGCCCCGGACCATATTGCTGTTCAAAGACCAGAGCACTTTTTGTGATTCGGCACTGCGTCGCTTTAACTGACAATTGCGCGGTCATGCGACGTGGCTCCCAAACAAAATTGGCGTCCTTTTTTTCCCACAAATAGAGCTTTCTTTTGGTGGTATTTGATCATCTCTGCGGTTTTTATTTTTTGCGCTATAAATAAAAATAGAGCGACTATTTTGCTATAATAAATATCCCCAAAAAAGATATAAAAAAACATTTTTTTTTCCTCAGTTTAGGCCGATACGTATTCTTCTACATATTTTTCATAAAAACAAATCGCAATTAGCATTTATTAATTGGTTAGCGCAAAATATATAGCGTTTACAAAAAAGGGGGTAGTTTTATGGCATTTTTATTAATATTTTTTTTTACTTGTAATGGCGGCGATCAGCGTTTTTTTTCGGTACTGCGATATTATGGCGGACACATCGGACACTTTTGACACATTTTTGGGACCATTGGCATTTTTATAGCGATCAATGCTAAAAAAATGCATTGGATTACTATAAAAATGCCATTGGCAGTGAAGGGGTTAACACTAGGGGGCAGGGAAGGGGTTAAGTGTGTTCCTATTTGTGTTCTAACTGTATGGGGGGGGTGGCCTCACTAGGGGAAATCACTGATCTTCTGTTCATACATTGTATGAACAGAAAATCAGCGTTTCCCCCGCTGACAGGAACGAGAGTTTTGTGTTTACACACATACCTCCCGTTCCCCGCTCTGTAACGAGCAATCGCGGGTGCCCAGCGGCGATCGTACCTGCCGGGCACGCGTGTGGGTCTCGGGGGCGTGCGGGGGGGCATGCGCGCCGGCCGCCGGCAGTGCGAGCGTGCCCCCTAGAGGCCGAAAAAGAGACGTAGAGCTACGTGCTCCTGCGAGACAGAGCCACCGTCCCGCAGTAATATAACGGCGGGCGGTCGGGAAGCAGTTAAGTAGCTGACATTTTACATACTACTGCAGCCATAGATTTTTCTTGGGCTGTTCTGGTGGCTTTTCCTTTCTATTTCAGAGTTAATCTGCCTGGATGTCAGTACGGGAGAAGTGTGAAAGGGCTGCTACTGCCACTGTGCAGAACTTGGTTTAGCTGTTCAATGGACTGGCAAATGTAATTTCAGCTGCAAACTTGATTTTTATCAAATGTTGAAATACCCTTATTTTTATACTGTATATCTCTGTTATCAGATGGTCTTCAGCAGTATTCCTCAGCCATTAAAGGTTGATCTTCCCTTCCGCCACACCCCTTAATGTTTTCACTGTCTTTTTGTTGGGATAATGCCACCCACTTTGTGGGTAGCCATGTGGTTCTCAACTGCTAGGCCTTGTCCCACTACTGGGCTGGGGCCTCCCTCCTCCTGGCCCTTAAAGATAGTTGCAGATCCTTTAAACTCCCACATTGCCTCCCAGCTCTCATGGTGCCACACATCCTCCAGGGAACACTTTCAAAAGTAAACACAAAGGAGGAATTCTTGAGAAAAAACAGCAAATAAATGTAAATTATATTATGTTTTTGATTAAAAAAAATACTTTATTATTATACAGGATTCATATAGCGCCAACAGTTTGTGCAGCACTTTACAACATCAGGGAAGAAAGTACTGTTACAATACAATTCAATACAGGATGGATCAGAGGACCCTGCTTGTTATAGAGTACAATCTAGAAGGGAGGGTCAAGTGGAATAAAGGGTAGTAGCTGTGGGGGATGATCAGACGGACAAAATGAAAATACAGTTGTTAGGTGTGAGTAGGATAGGCTTCTCTGAAGAGGAGGGTATTCATTGATCCTCTAAAAGCTAATAGAGAATGAAATAGACGGACAGATTACGGTAAGGAGTTCCATAGGCTTGGAGAGACTCTAGAAAAGTCCTGGAGACGAGCATGGAAGCAGGTGATGAGAGAGCTAGAGAGCAGGAGGTCTTGAGAAGAACGAAGAGAATGATTAGTTTGGTATTTAGACTAGGTCAGTGATGTAGATGGGGGCAGAGTTGTGGATGGCTTTGTAGGTAATTGTTAGTATTTTAAATGTAATTTGTTCACTTTATCATACTTACACCCAGAAAATCCATCTTGCTTTTGGACTCGTTCTGCTTCTGCACGTCTAGTCCTACACTGCCATCTTCTCTTCTATATCATCAGGAGATAGCTGTCCCTTCTGGGTTCTTGCATTGGTACCAGATGATGTGCTGCCTGATCTGTCCTTCAGTCACTGGGTGTCCCAGTTCCTGCAGCCTCCTGGGACATGTTATGGTGTCACTTACCTGGCAGAGGCCAAACTGACAAGAGGGCCTCCCTCACACCTCTTGTCCTATTTCCCCTGGAGTTGATAAAAGGGAATATTAGGGCAAAGCGTGGCATGAGTGCCTGTAGAAGAATCTGGCCAGAAAATGCTCTGAGTGATGTGAGGATACTGTGGAGGCAGGTCTGTAGCCTGCGCAGGTGGCTTAACTAGGAACTTGCAGATGCAGGATACTGGAGCATAGTCAAGCAAGCATAAGTTGGCAACAACCAGGCAGAAGAGATACAAATTCAGGAAACAGAAGCAGGATCAGAAACTAGGTCAGAGCCAGTATCAGAAAGGCAGAACCGATACCAAATCAGCAAACAGAAGACAGTCACAAATAATAGTTGACAACAGGAAATTAGGATCAGGCAGAGCCAGAGGGTAAACCAGGTCAAGCTATAGATGAAGAAGCAGGACTGGTGACTGATTAACCACTCAGCAATTCTCCTAACTTCTGTGTCCAGCATGCATGCATTGAGGTACTGACAGCATAAACTTTATGTTTGGGTGCATGAACTGTGTTATGCACACATGCATATCTTTGGGCATGGCCGTGAACATGATTTTCCAGACGTTTATGCATATGTGCATTGCTTCAGTAAGGCACGTAGCAATGGCAAAGCCATTAAGTGGAGTGCCGGCCATGACAGGGTTAACTAAGCCCTGGTCTGGTCGGTGGGGGTGGCTTGGTGTGTTAGCTGAGGGAGGGGAGGGGAGGTTTTAAATTCCCCTCCTCCTCCTTCCCGGGCTAACACACGTGGAGGAAAGTTTAGTAGGACACGCTGCTGGGGTCTTGTGCTTTGCCTGAAAGGGGGGTAAGCCACCTGCGTTTTCATTTTTAATTTTCCATTTACACCCGCTCGTTCCTCTTTCCCTGCCCTGCCATGTCAGGCACCGATCGGTTGTTTTCTCAGCTCCGGGAGGAGGCTGAGCGTCGCGGGGAGGGGTGGCTGCAGGCCGCTCTGGGGCCTCTCCTCCAGCGGGGGGACGTGTCGGGCGATACCCCGGTCCGGGGGGGGGGTGTTAGCGGGTCCCGCACCCGCGTTTCGCGGCCCCCGAGCCGTTATTCCCCGGGTCCTGCTGCATATCCCGTAGGCGGGAGGGGAGCCCCATCCGGTCCCCCTCGGCCCCCATTACCAAGCGCAGGGCGGCGGGGGTGGGGGGGGGACACAAGTCGGCAGCTAGCCAGCAGCGGGGTACAGGGGGGGGGCGGCCAGGGGGCTCCAATGCGGCGGCCAGGCCTGCCCAGCGTGCTGAGCAGATTGATGCGGGCTCCAACCCCGGTTGTGCACCGGAGGTCCGGGAGCCTCGGCGGGGGAGGTCTGTCCATGTGGTGGCTAGCTTTTCGCCATCCGCGGCTAGCCACCACCAATCCAGCCCGGGGGACGAGGGGCGAGGGGGAGTGGAAGACGGCAGAGAGGGTGCGGCACCCAGGAAAGCGTCGGGGAAGTCGGTGCACGGGTCCAGAGTGCGCAGGGTGAGCGAGGCCAGCTCTGGGCCCTCGGCTGCCAGGACCGAGTCGCCTGGTGGGCCATCATCTGGAGAAGACGTCCGGCCTGGTGTTCTTTCGGAGGGTGAGCTGTCCGAATCGGAGGAGGAGTTCGTTCCTAGGACGGAGTTCGCAGCGCGGGAGACAAGGCGTGCGGCTGGTGGGATTGCTTCCAGACAGCCCGGTAAGTCGTTTTCGTTTTTTTCTGATGTTTTATGCAATGCTGGTGTGTTGTCTGGGGGCCGGGGGGGGGCTCCCGGGGTAGGTTGGTAGTCCCCGCGGCGGCGGGGGTAGTGGGGTTACGTCTGGGGCCCAGGGGGTGCAGTCAGGTGAGGGCGCTGGGTTGCAGCGTTTTTTGGTGGGTTTAGAGGCATTAGTGAGCCAACTAAAGAGGGGGGAGAGCCCTGCCATTGGCCCGGCGGCTGCCTGGGCGCCGGCGTTAGGAGCCGGGGCGACAGTACCCGTGGAGGCATCTTCAGTGACTGGGACAGTGGTGCCAGTGGATGGAGGGACGAGTTTGGCGGTGGATGGGGCAGTGCCTGCTGCACAGCCAAGTGCAAAGGGGGATGCGGGGGGTGACTCTGCAAAAAAAAGGGATTTGGTCCGATTGGCGGACGCTGCAAGGGGAGAAGTTTACACTTGTTATGAGGCACCCCTGGGTTCGCATTTGAAGCAGGAGTTGAGGGAGAAGATTTGGAAGAGCGAATATGTTGAGATATTTGCGCTGTTGCCTCTGGAGAAGTTTAACCTGGACAGGGTTAAGCCGGAGGAGTCTAAGAAGGAGGATGAGGAGAAGAGGCGTTATAGGCTTATTCCCAGGACGTTTGCGAATTGGTCGCAGGCTTATTCGATCTTAGCTAGCGTGATTGGCGAGAAAAACCCCGAACACTGTTCGGCGCTTTTCAGTTACCAAGAGGCCATTAGCGAGGCTTATCGGTGTTACGGTGGCACGGGGTGGCTCCGATACGATGAGCAATTCCGGCAACGCCGGGCAATTAGGCCAGATATTAGGTGGGATACCAAGGACATCGGCCTTTGGATGCGGCTTATGTCGGCTCCGCGGACGTCTGCTCCGTTTTTTCAGGGGGGGGCCGGCGGAACCTCTTCCCCAGGACAGTCGGCCGGAAAGAAAAAAGGGGTTTGCTGGCAGTTCAACGAGGGTAACTGCAGGTTTGGAGGGTCCTGCCGGTTCAAGCACGAGTGCTCTGGCTGTGGGGGTAATCACCCCTCTTCCCGTTGTTTTAAGCAAGGCAAGGGGCGTCCCGGAGGCTCTGCGAGTAAGAGGGAGGACTCCGGTGATGGTGGAAAGGATGCGACCGTTTCTCGGTAGGTATCCGGACAGGGCGGCTGCGCTGTCGTTAGAAAGGGGTTTTTCTGAGGGTTTCATGATTCCTTGCAACTTGGTGGTTGTCCCTCCGGTGGCAAAAAATTTGCGTTCTGCGTTACAACGTCCGGAAGTGGTTTCGGAGAAACTACGGAAGGAAGTGGCGCTGGGCCGTATGGGGGGCCCCTTTGTCTCCCCTCTTTTGGAAGGGTTGGTGGTTTCCCCGTTGGGGGTGGTGCCAAAGAAAGAGCCGAACAAGTTCCGGCTCATTCACCACCTGTCGTTTCCTAAGGGTGGGTCGGTCAACGATGACATCAGCGTGGGGGATTGTACGGTGTGCTACACTTCTTTTGATGCCGCGGTGGGATGGGTTCGCCGGTACGGCCGGGGGGCGTTGATGGCCAAGTCGGACATTGAGGCCGCCTTTCGGCTACTCCCGGTTCACCCGGATAGCTTACGGCTGTTGGGCTGCCACTGGGGTGGGGAGTTCTACGTGGACAAGTGTCTACCGATGGGCTGCTCCATTTCGTGCGCCTTGTTCGAACAGTTCAGCTCGTTCCTAGAATGGGTGGTTAGGGATGTGTCCGGAGTGAGCTCCGTGATACATTATCTGGATGACTTCTTGTGCATCGGTCCGGCGGGGTCGCGCATTTGCGCAATATTGTTAGCTACGCTGGAACACATTTCAGAGCGCTTCGGCGTGCCGCTGGCGCCCGAAAAAAAGGAAGGACCTAAGTCGGTCATTCAATTTTTGGGAATTGTGATTGATTCAGAGGCAATGGAGTGCAGGTTGCCGCTAGACAAACTGAACGGCCTCAAGGCGGAGATTAGCGAGATGTTAGGTCTGCGGAAGGTGCAGCTCCGAGCACTGCAGTCGCTCCTGGGTAAGCTCAATTTCGCGTGCCGCATTCTGCCGATGGGGAGAGTCTTTTGCAGACGTCTCTCAGCTAGTACAGCGGGGGTCAGGTCCCCTAGGCACTATGTCCGTCTGGTGCAGGATCACAGGGATGACCTGTTGATGTGGCACTCCTTTTTGGAGTCCTTTAATGGAAGGGCCTTGTGGATGTCCGGTCCGGTCAGCAACTTCGACATGGAGTTGTTCACAGATGCGGCCGGGGGTTCGGGTTTTGGCACATATTTTCAGGGTCAGTGGAGTGCTGGACCTTGGCCCCAGTCCTGGCTGGAAGCGGGGTTCACTAAAAACCTGGTGCTACTGGAATTGTTTCCGGTGGTGCTTGCAGTGGAGCTATGGGGGTCGTCCTTCCGGGATCGGAAAGTGCAGTTCCATGGAGACAATCTGGGGGTAGTTCAGGTGATTAACAGGGTCACGGCATCTTCCCCACCGGTTATTCGGCTATTGCGGCACCTGGTGCTGCGCTGTTTGCAGATGAATGTATTTGTGTATGCGGTGCATTTGCCGGGTGTGAAAAATGTAGTGGCTGACGCCTTGTCTCGCTTTCAGTGGGACAGGTTCCGGGAGTTGGTGCCGGAAGCGGAAGAGCATGGGGTACCCTGTCCAGAGTGGCTATGGGAGATTCCGTTGGAATCCTCTGATTGGATCAAAAAGTCGGTAAGTGTGGGCACATGGGCGGCCTACGAGAAGGTATGGTTAGAGTGGCAGGCTCTGGTTCGCAAGGCGGTGGTGGACCCGGTGGGGCCTGAGGTACGGGGTCTGGTGCAATATTTTGTGGCTAGGAACATGGAGGCGGGGGTGTCCCACTCCGTGTTGGATAAGAAATTGGCAGGTTTGGCATTTTTGTTGAAGTTGCAGGGATGTACAGACTTTACAAAGGAGTTTTGTGTGCGGCAGGCACTCAAAGGTTACAAAAAGCAGGGGCGGCGGGCGGACGCCCGTCGCCCGGTGTCAATCGAAATACTGAGGGGTATTATGGGGGAATTGGCTACGTTGTGCACGTCACGGTACGAGGCGCTGTTGTTTAGGGCGGCTTTTGCGCTGGCGTTCTTTGGAGCGTTTCAGGTGGGGGAGCTGGTCAGCCCCTCGAAGGCAACACAGGGTGGCATGTTAGCCACGGATGTGCGGGGGGCACAAGAGGGGGTCAGTTTGTGGTTACGGAAGTCAAAAAACGATCAAAAGGGGACGGGCAAGGTTGTGCAGGTGTTCCCTATTGGGGGGTCGGATCTGTGTCCCGTTAAAGTGGTGCGGGAATTTTTGGACGTCCGTCCGACGTTGGGTGGTGCATTTCTGGTGCATGAGGATGGTACACCGTTGTCACGGTACCAGTTCGTGACGGTGTTCAGGAGGTGATTGGGGGCATTGGGCCTCGTGGCAAGGGAGTTTTCAGCACACTCTTTTCGCATCGGGGCCGCGACAGAGGCTGCACGTAGTGGCATGGATGATGAGATGGTAAAAAGGATTGGCAGATGGGAGTCGAGGAGGTTTCGGCTGTATGTGAGACCACAGTTGTTGGTGACCCTGGGGGTCAATGGGAGGGCAGGCCACGCAGGGGAACCTGGAGGGTTTTTAAGGGGGGGGGTCACCCCCTAGGCTCAGGGGTGGGCCAGGGTTTTTGGTAAGGGACCATGTGATTACGGGGGACGGGAGCGTCTCTCGAAGGTCTGTTGGTGACGTAATTTTTGTTTCATGTCTTTCAGGTACGGGACAGGGACTGGTTTGGATAATGGGCCACTCCTTCGTTCATTGGGGGGCTAGGAGAGCGGACGTGTGACCGGCCGGTCGTCAGCTTGGGGTACCAAGACATGAAGCGTGTATTCGATGGTTGGGTTTTCCGGGGATGTTGTGGGGCAGGGTGGTTCCGGAAGTGCACAAGTTTGCACAATTAGACCGCTCGCCTGATGTTTTATTGCTACACGTGGGGGGCAACGACCTCGGGGTTCGTACAATGTTGGATGTCGCAAGGGACATTAAGTTTGATTTTTTAAGGATCCGCATGGCCTACCCGGACACGGTAGTTGTGTGGTCAGATATTGTTCCCAGGTCATCCTGGAGGATGGCCAGGTCGGTAGAAGGAGTGAACAGGGCCAGGAGAAAGGTTAACCGGGACGTGGCACGTTTTGTTATCAGAAACGGTGGGTTGGTGGTCAGGCATCCGGAGTTGGAGGTGGATACGTGGAGGTACCAGCGGGGAGATGGAGTGCATTTGACAGATGTGGGGATTGACATGTGGATGTTGGGTCTGCAGGACGGTGTGCAACGAGCACTGAGGGTGTGGAGGTGCGCCCAAAGGTAAGGAGTTACCTTTGGGTGCTGGTGGCGGGTGTTTGGACTTTGCAGGAGAAGAAATTTCCCTAAAGTGGATGCCATTACCCAGAGGTGGTATGGGTTCTGAAGGGGCTGTTAGTCCAGTTTACCAAGGTGTAGCTGGGAGGTTGTTAATGGGGGCACTGCGGTCAGTGGTCGTCTCTGAGCCAGCTTGTCGGCTTGAGGCCTATGACCAGAGGTTAGGTACCGCAGTGCTCATAAAGGTTTTAAAGGGTTAAAAAGTTGTGTTAATGTTCCTGCAAAGTCCAGCACTAGTAGGGTTAAAAGAAAAATGTGATTGTATTTCAGGTTTACATATATATTTTTGTTAATAAATGTTATTTAATATTTAAGAAGTTATTTAAAATAAATGGAGGCTGCTACGGCCAGTTTTTTACTCCAACATTAAGTGGTGGTCTCGGTTATTTATTAAAATAGAGGTTGGGTAAAATGTGGGTTCCTAGCAGTTAAGGGTCATGTTTAGTTATACCATAGTCAAGTAAGGCACGTAGCAATGGCAAAGCCATTAAGTGGAGTGCCGGCCATGACAGGGTTAACTAAGCCCTGGTCTGGTCGGTGGGGGTGGCTTGGTGTGTTAGCTGAGGGAGGGGAGGTTTTAAATTCCCCTCCTCCTCCTTCCCGGGCTAACACACGTGGAGGAAAGTTTCCCACCCACCCTCCCCTTTTTTGGTTTGGTAAGTTTGGGGTAATGGGTAATTTGCCTTTGATGGTGTTATGTGTGTTGTTGGTGTTTTGGTGCTTTCCTTGTTTTTGTTTCTCTCACACAGGTGCGAAATTAAGATGTCGTGGCGGCGGGTGTTTGGACTTTGCAGGAGAAGAAATTTCCCTAAAGTGGATGCCATTACCCAGAGGTGGTATGGGTTCTGAAGGGGCTGTTAGTCCAGTTTACCAAGGTGTAGCTGGGAGGTTGTTAATGGGGGCACTGCGGTCAGTGGTCGTCTCTGAGCCAGCTTGTCGGCTTGAGGCCTATGACCAGAGGTTAGGTACCGCAGTGCTCATAAAGGTTTTAAAGTGTTAAAAAGTTGTGTTAATGTTCCTGCAAAGTCCAGCACTAGTAGGGTTAAAAGAAAAATGTGATTGTATTTCAGGTTTACATATATATTTTTGTTAATAAATGTTATTTAATATTTAAGAAGTTATTTAAAATAAATGGAGGCTGCTACGGCCAGTTTTTTACTCCAACATTAAGTGGTGGTCTCGGTTATTTATTAAAATAGAGGTTGGGTAAAATGTGGGTTCCTAGCAGTTAAGGGTCATGTTTAGTTATACCATAGTCAAGGCATGGCTGTGTACATGATCTTCCAGAAAGATGGGGGATAACCCATGACTGGTGTACTACTAGTGTTTGCTGGATAACCAACCACCCACCTTTTAACCACCTATATTAAACACTTGACCGCTTCTGGATTAAACGGCCAACAAAGCCCCTTTATTAAATCCAAAAGGTAAATATAAAATTAACTTTTAAACAACCATTTTAAAATATATATAACCGTATAAACTTTTTAACATTTACCAACATTCTTTTTGAATAAATTAACCCAAACAACAACCACTGTAGACACAACACTGTAGACACAAAGGTTCCTGAGAGAAAGGGAAATAAAAAGTGCAAGGCAATGGGCTGTCCTCCAACAGAAAGTGTCCGGGCCTCTAGCCGTACGTCATCAGCTCAAGAGACCATAACTTCCTCCTTCATTTACTCTTCAGCCCGATTGCCAGTAGCCCCCACCTAACCGGATAGGGAAGGTGCCCATCCCATGACAGGCCCCAACTCCTACCAACCATCTCAGGTATATCGATCTTATATCTCTATACCACCCCCACCCAATTCTCAGGAACCCCAAAACCAATGCCAAGACCACCTGAAAAACAAAAAGATGATGAAAAACACACACCCATACCAGACACTTCCCCAGGGAGGGAAAAACAGCCTGTTTGTTACCAGAACTGCAGAGGACTCCCGAATGACTGGCCCAGCCCCCTCCTCCTTTTATGTGACCCTCCTTGTGTGCCTAAGCCCCGCCCCCCGGCCAGACTTTTTACCAGCCATTTCCTCTTCCTGTGTGCGCTCCACACAGTGTTCCCCCAGTTATGAGGGCCCTGCGCCTGGAATCCCCCTACTTTGGGGCTGTCTGAATGCTGCAAGAGCAGGGAACTTCATTACCTACAGTAGCTAAGAGACACTCCATAAATTCCTAAAAATGTTCTTCAGAAACTCTGAAGAAGGATTGTCGTTCGAAACAGGTCAGCCAGCAGGGACCCATGGGCCTGGTTCCCTTCCCCATGCTTGAGGATTCAGGCGGTCTGGGACATTTCAGACAAGTGATTTTTCACCTCTGTTCGTGAGTAGATATTTGTATGTTTTCCATTTTCTAATAAATATTTGTTGGATATTGTATTAGGCCAGTGCACCCTCTTTTTGATAATTTTTGCAATACGGCAAGGACAACCCCAGTCCTAAATTATCCACATTTGTCACAGTGGAACAGCCACTATTGGGTAATTTAATTCATACGCAAAGGGCATTGCTGTTGCTTTTGTTAAAGAGACACTCCATACCTAGCTAAGAGGAGACAATGGGTGGAATTATAAAAAAAAGAAAATCACTGATGTGCCTCTGAAAAGTGATCCATGGTCGAAACACAAGTGTGTCGGACAGATCATGAGTAGGTGATTTGTTGTCTCTTCACCTTCTGTTTTATACCTGTAAATACAGAAGCAACATGTCACAACTGCATGCATTGTTGAGAATTGGTTGCAGCATGTCCCATTAACTTGATTGGCCTGCTGGCTGAAAGAAGAAACACTTATGCCTCGTACACACGGTCAGACTTTTGACCGTGCAAAAGTCCGCCGTGAGTCCGTTGGAAGTCTGACAGAAAGAAAGAGAAAAGCTTCTCTATCTAAGGTCTGTTGGACTTCCGAGAAAAAAAAGTACCATGGAGGCTACACACAACCGGAGTTTCCAAGAAAAAAAGCCAGTCAGACTTTTTTTCTCGGAAAGTCCGGCCGTGTGTATGAGGCATCAGAGGCGTTGCTAGGGGGGTGCTGTCTGCACCGCGTGACACCCGTTGGAGGGGTGACACCATCCCGTCAAAGTTATGCAGCGATGCGCTCCTGTTCAGCCAGGTTCTCGGCACCCGCCTGCACTCCTGCAGGCTCGCTGCCCCCTGTTACACTAGAGCTGGGGAAGAGCCGCCTAGGAAAAGCTTTCCATCCACGGCTCTAGTGTAACAGGCGGCAGCGAGCGATGCTGCAGGAGTGCGGGCAGGTGCCGAGAACCTGACCAGACAGGAGCGCATCGCTGCGTAACTTCGACGGGATGGTGTCACCCCTCCAACGGGTGTCACCCGGTGCAGACAGCACCCCCCTAGCAACGCCTCTGATGCCTCATACACACGGCCGGACTTTCCGAGAAAAAAAGTCTGACTAATTATACAGGAAGAGGGTTGGGTGTCTGTGCTGGCCTGGGAGAGCGAAGACAGTCCTGCACCCACCTGCACTCCTCTGTACTACCCACCTGCACCCTGAACCCACCTCCCACCTGCATCTACCACCCACCTGCACTGTGCACCCATCCCTCTGTAACCCCCCCCCGCACCCACCTGCACTCCTCTGTACTACCCACCTGCACCCTGAACCCACCACCCACCTGCACTGTGCACCCATCCCTTTGTATCCCCTGCACCCACCTGCACTCTGCACCCTGGAATCTGTACCCACTCAGCACCCTGCACTCTGTACCCACCTGCACCCTGCACCCACCTGCACTCTGTGCCCACCTGCATTCTTCACCCTGCACCCACCTGCACTCTGTACCCTGCACTCACCACTCACCTGCACCCTGCACTCTGTACCCACCTGCATCCACCACCTACCTGCACTATGTACCCACCTGCAGTCTGCACCCTGCACTCACCTGAACCCTGCTCTCTGTATCCCCTGCACCCTGCATTCTGTACCACCTGCACCCTGCACTCTGTACCCATCTGCACTCTGTACCTTGCACCCGCCTGCACTCTGTACCCACCTGCACCCTGCACACTGTACCCACCTGCACCCACCACCTACCTGCACTATGTACCCACCTGCACTCTGCACCCTGCACTCACCTGAACCCTGCCCTTTGTACCCACCTGCACCCACCTGCACCCTGCATTCTGTACCACCTGCACTCTGCACCCGGCACCTACCTGCACGATGTACCCACCTGCACCCTGAACCCACCTGCACTCTGTACCCACCTGCACCCACCACCTACCTGCACTTTGTACCCACCTGCACTCTGCACCCTGCACTCACCTGAACCCTGCCCTCTGTACCCCCCTGCACCCTGCATTCTGTACCACCTGCACTCTGCACCCGGCACTCTGTACCTACCTGCACCTACGTGCAGAGGCGTGTCTAGTTAAAATGGCGCCTATGGCAAGCACTGAAACTGCGCCCTTGTCAAAACATTTGAAACCCATCTTTCAGATAACCAGAGACATGGTGGGGACAGAGAGGGACACTGGGGACCTCTGGCGGCTGGTGCTGAAATTTTTGGGGGGGCCAAAAAAAAAGCCACTGTGTCCATCAAACGCAGCCACTATCATATGAGGATCAAGTCTGGCCAGTCATCGGCCATCTTGGGTGCACCTGTCACTCCTCTCCCCAGGAGGAAGGAGAAATATTAGCAATTGCTGTGGCGCCGTTGCGCTTCAGCAGGGTGGGAACGGCGCCGGGAGCTACATTAGTGCGGGAGGCGGCCGTGGGAGGACGGGTGTTAGTTTTTTCATGCAGGGGGGTGGCTTTTTGCCGCCCCCCTCCCCATGGCGCCCATGGCACTTGAAATGGCTGCCATACCCTAGATACGCCACTGCCTACGTGCACTCTGTACCCACCTGCAGCCTGCACCCACCTGAACTCTGCACTCTGCATGTAGCACCCTCATTATATTTAATGACCCTTTATAAACCTCCCACACCCAGTTGCTGTGGCATGCTCAACCCCCCACCCCCCTCCTTTTGGGGAAGGTGTGGTAGGTTGAGTTTCTGCACCTTTTCCCTGAGAAGAATGCCCTGGGTGACTATCAATTAGCACTGCAGCAGACTGGGGAATGACGATGTGAGAGGCGCGTAATGCCCTACTGTTTCACCGCACCGGGTGACACCAACCCTAGTGATGCCACTGCGAGGCATAACATTGTATTGACAGCTTTAAACATCTAAACAGCTCAGAGATGATCGAAAAGTTTTGACTTGGACCAGAGTTTCCCTTTACATTCATGAACTTTATTTTAAATATACAGCACATTTTAGAACTGGATTCAGTTCAAGAACAGATGTTCTAATATCTTTTATATCTCAGATTTATAGACAGAATATTTTTTTTTCTCCTCAGTGGCAGCCTGGAGCAAACAAAGGCAGAGGAGTAGAATATTAGTTTCTTCTCTATATCAACTCTTCCAGCACAAGTTCATATGATATACTGAAAGTAATTTGAGTACGATCTGAGTGGGTTCAGCTAATACAAATACTGCTGACAAAACTTTTCAGAAGGAAGGTTGACAGGAGATAACAGAGCAGTGGTGACACTGCAGTGCCCTCCGTGATTACACCAGACAATGACAGTGACACCAGATGAAAGACCCAGCAAGATAAAAATAACTTTGTGTGCCACCCCCGAGACACAGAATTTTCCATCGACCCTAATGACATGGATCCATAGTTACTACTTAGGGAAAATGTTACATAATGGTTTTTACAGAATAACCTTGGCTCTTCTAAGGCCTTATCAGTCACCTTCTGATTGCAGTGGTGGTTTTTAGGGACTCAAGCCGGGATAATTGTTGCCTAAGACATCTCCTGGGGTAGAGGATCACTGCTGCGTATTGGTGTTTAGCCCTTAAACTCATTATTTTTGCGGCGATGGAAAAAAAAATACTGTTGTCCTTCAAAAAGAAAGGAAATGGTGAAATAATTACTTACTCTATACATTTTAAAGCAGAATTCCAGCCCAAAATAACAAGAAAAATTAATAGCCCATAAAAAAAATATATAACAAAATAAACTTTTGCCGCAGTGTTTACATGCAGTACTTTTTCTGATACTAGATGTCCTCAGTCTGATAGACAGCATCATGCAACCTGCTTCCTCTGAGCCCAGGTCATCCTAGACTTGCCTCGACTGGACAGGGAAAGGAGAATCAGCACAGTAAAGAGCTCTGACACTATGATTTCTCCACCTATCAGCATGCTCCTTGCCAGAACATAAACTGACTGACTGTTTATACTGCTTCAAATTCTTCTGTTGATAAAATGTTTTGATTCTTAACTCAAAAGGTACCTTTCATTGCTCTCAGCCTTCTCCAAATCTCTTCTTTTTTTTGCTGTTGCGATCTGACTTCTAGTTAGAGAGTGGCTACTACACAAAAAACACACAGGCAACCGCAACAGTGTTTTTTCTGCACTGCGGTCCCTCAGCCTCCCCGACAATGATGCAAGCTCAGTGCGTAATTTCCTGTGGCCAACCGGAAATAATGTCATGATGCCCCCCGCCCCAATTCCCTAGGTACAGAGTGCAGCCCTCAGGAGTGCGCTGTGTACAGAGTGCAGACTTCAGTCGTGCGGTACATATAGAGTGCAGGGTTCAGAAGTGCACTATGTACAGAGTGCAGGGTTCAGGAGTGCACTACGTACAGACTGCAGGGTTCAGAAGTGTGCTACGAACAGAGTGCAGAGTTTAGGAGTATGCTCAGTACAGAGTGCAAAGTTTAGGGATGTGCTATGCACAGTGTGCAACCCCAAATCTCAAGGCTTCCACACATCCCAGCTCTGCCTCCCCTTGCAGGAAGATCATTCTCTCTCTCAGATTATGGAGATCTGTCCATGCTGTGAGTGCGTGCAGGCATCTATTAGATCCGAGGACAAAGATGTATTTTGTAAACCCAGAGGGCTTCTGTGTTTATAAGTGACAGGAGCAGAAGGTGGGAGCTGGAGATGGTGGAATGGTGTTCCACCACATTATAGCTGCAAAACTGTGTGTGAAAGCCACATGACAAGGCCTGGTTGCCTGGATTCGATATGCAGGCCTTGTGTTTGACATATGTGCTACAGATAATGCGAGCATTATGTGGGCTGACCTTTGGCCCAGTCTGTGACTCAAATCCCACCCCTATATGGGCGACATAGAGGTGTATTAGAGAGTCTATTTATTTGACCATTAGGGTTTGCTGGTTAGCTCAGTTCTGAGGAGGGGGGTTGTGCTCCTGAGATGCGTCAGCTCACCAGCACTACAGTATTGCTTGTGTGGTCACATGATTTCTGCACTCTACCATTCTTTATGTTTTTATGCCTTCCTTTCTTCTATTTTTGAGAGTACCCAGTTGTTACATTTCTGTTTTTATTCCAAAAAATCTCAGGTAATGAACTAGGCGTTTGCTCACTCCTGTGTGTTTTTTTTAAGTTTTTACTGGATTCCTGATTTGAGGAGGGCTGCATCGGTGGAGCAAACCTGACAGATGTTACCTTCATTGTACTTCTTGTCTCTGAGTGCTGGAAGCGATTGCATTTTTGCGTAGAGAGTGGGGACTATGGGCTATGGGATGTGTAATGTGCATAAAGCAGTGCACATGACCACAACAACTAATGTGCACTGCTCACTCCAAACAGAAGTAAGGGGAAAATTAGAGTTTAACCACTTAAGACCCGGACCAATACGCTGGTAAATGACCCAAGGTGTTTTTGCGATTCGGCACTGCGTCGCTTTAACAGACAATTGCGCGGTCATGCGACGTGGCTCCCAAACAAAATTTGCGTCCTTTTCTTCCCACAAATAGAGCTTTCTTTTGGTGGTATTTGATCACCTCTGCGATTTTTATTTTTTGCGCTATATACAAAAATAGAGCGACATTTTTGAAAAAAAAACACTATTTTTTACTTTTTGTTAAAAAAAAATCAAACAAACTAAATTTTAGTCAAACATTTAGGCCAAAATTTATTTAGCCACATGTCTTTAGTAAAAAAAAAAAAAAAAAAATCGCAATAAAAAAAAATAGCTACCTAGCGGGAACAGCGACACTAATACATCGATCAGAAAAATGATCGCTTAGTGACGCTGGCAATAGGGAGTGAAAGGGTTAACTAGGGCGGTGATCAGGGGGTTAAAACTTTATTAGGGGGGGTGGGGGGGCTATCCTGAACCTAACACTAACTGACTTTTACACTGCCTGTCACACTGACACTAAATGCAGTGATTAGATCACTGCATTCAGTGACACTGTGACAGGGGGGTGGGGGGGCAGATCGCAAGGGGTTAAGTGTGCCTATGTGTGTGTATGTCAGTGTAGTGTTAGTGCACACTTACTGTGAGGTGTTCCTCTCATCGCAGCGATTGGAAATACCGCTGCGATGAGAGATTACATCACTTCCCCCTTCCTGTGTTTACTGGGGAAGTGACACGAAGGGGGCGCGCAGCGATTGGTTGGGAGCGATCGCGGGGGGGCGGGCAAACACGGACATCCGCCCGCTCGTCCCGGATCGCTCCCGGAGACACGGGGACCGCCGCACGCCGCGGAGGGGGTCCCGATCGGACCCCAGACCCGCTACTGGGCGAGGACGTAAATTTACGCCCTTGTGCCCAGCCGTGCCATTCTGTGGCCGTAAATGTGCGTGCGGTGGTCCTTAAGTGGTTAAGGAGCCCATACGACTAATTCATCATTTTCTATATTTAAACTCAGATGGAATTCATCGTGTGTACGCAGCATAAGAAACAATTTCATTAAAAAACTATTAGTGCCATTAAGTAGTAGACGTGTTTGTTATTTTGGAGATTAGGGATATTGTTTACTGTCACTTTATTGATGTAATATACAGAGCTGTATTTATGTGTGTCTTTTATATCTGTTTCAGCTTTAAACGTTTACAATGATTTTATATATATATATATATATATATATATATATATATATATATATACACACACACACTTATTATTTGTTCTGCCTTAGTTTAAAGAGAGAGTGTATTTAGAGTAGTTTGGTTTATTTCATTTAGTGTTCTATGTGTTTGTTTTTATTTTTACTTTCCTTTGTGTATTTCATATTTGTTTACTTTTTTGTTTTTTGTCTGGAATTAAAAAAGAATACAATATATATATATATATATATATATATATATATATATATATATATATATATATATATATATTAAAAAAAATTATTTTGGCAAAAGAACCATTCCAGGATTTTTGAAAGGTACGTCTCTCATGCCCCGTACACACGATCACTTTTTGTAATGAAAAAAAATGTAATTTTTCTTCATGAAAAAAAACAAAATTTTTCCAACTTCATCATTAAAAATTATGTTGCGTACACACCATCGTTTTTGGAAAATGATGAACAAAACGACGGCACTCTAAAGGGGAAGTTCTATTTGCCTTGAGGCTGCTTTTAGCTGGTTACTTTTTAGTAAAAGACGATTCGTGCTTTTTTGTCTGTTACAGCATGATGAATGTGCTTACTCCATTATTAATGGTAGTTTTACCTCCCGTCTCCTAACTTACTTCTGGGCATGTGCGGGTTTAAAACGTAATTTTTGCCCACACACGATCATTTTTTATGACACAATTTTTTTTTTAAATTTTAAAAAAAAATTAAAAATTCAAGCATGTTCGAATTTTTTTTGGTAGTTTTTCAGAAGACATAAAACTACGTTTTGCCCACACACGATCATTTTAAATGACGTTTTTTAAAATGTCATTTTTTTTTCATCACAAAAAGTGATCGTGTGTACGCGGCATAACTCTCCAGAAGTAGTTTAAAGCCCATATTAAAAAAATCACTAAAATCAATCAAAATTATACCTTCTTCTATTCACTCTAATGCGAATCACCCAAATAGCCATAGTCTCAATTTTCACTCAAATTTTATGGGAAAGAAAACTCTCAAGTCTAAAGCCAAACACCTTTAGTTTTAAACAGAGTGGGGAGGGTTTTAATTGGTGTGTCCTTACTGGGGATATTTACGATCCTTATTTATCTTGCTGATCGTTTTAGGTAAAATGTACAATAATGGAAGCCGACACAGTAAATTTGTCTCTTTTCTGAAAATATGTAAAGAAATTTTAAATACAACCACAGCTTTTAACTTCCTTGTCCTATACAATTATCTTTAGAAATATGTATGAAGAATTTACAATAATTTAGTCTTTCAATAACAATTGCTATTTTGATATTGTTGATATATTAATGTTTTTTTTTCTTTTGGACCGAAAATGGAAAATCGTATCAAATACTTACCGTAATTTTCCTTTCCTGATGCCAAGACATGACAGCATTACATATGATATAGCCCCGCCCCTATATCCACCCACAGGACACGCTTAACTCTATAAAAGTCTGACTGAGCGCAACCTCCCTATTCTCTGTATAAGGTACAAAGATCAGTGGGAGAGTTTGTATGCTGTCATGTCTTGGCATCAGGAAAGGAAAATTACGGTAAGTATTTGATACAATTTTCCATTTTTCTGATGCCAGACATGGCAGCATTACATATGATACATGATGAGCATTTAGAGGGAGGGTTTAATGCTGTAAACTTAATCTTTATTGAACAAAAAAACATAGAAGCTTGGATAAACTTCCTCCCAAACTCCACTGTAGTAAGAGCTGCTAGATCCACCCTGTAGTATTTTAAGAACATAATGTGATGACCAGCTAGCCTCTTTGCAGACTGTCTCCAGAGACAACCCTGCCTGTGCCGTCCAAGAAGATGACCACGCCCTGGTTGAGTGATGCACTCTAACCACCTTTGGAGGATCCTTATCGGCTCTACATGCCCAGTGAATATTTTCACTATTCAGGCCGAGATGGTTCTGGCCGCGGCCCCTTACATTTTCATGATTCTGAATGTCCAAATCCAGGTCTTCTCCTTTGGAGGAGGTTCCGGATCCTCCCATTCCATTGCAGCTTTACTGCCATAACAAATGGTGATATTAGCGTAAAACAAAGCCTCAACCTTCAGGATCCTCTGCTGAGGAGGAGGCAATATCATCTCCCTCTGCATGAAAGGTTGGCTGTAATACTGGGACTGGGGAACCAGCCTGCCTAATCTACTGGGATGGAGTCACCCCTGAAGTGCCTGGTACCCCTCTAGTTAGAGAGGGTTGAATGGCTTGGTTTAAACCTGGTGTAGTGCCCATACTGTCCATCCACTTCTGTCCCTGGTTGCCCGAGATGACCGGAAAATTCAGCCAGGGGGTTAGAGACTATTTTGCTGGTAATCTCAAACCATGCAGAGCTTATTACTAATGTTCAGATAAAAGAACACCTGGGTAGCAGTGATCATAACATGATTTCATTTAATGTTAACTATAAGCAAGAAATACATACAGGAAAGATAAAAACACTTAATTTCAAGAGAGCAAATTTTCCAAGGATGAGGGCCAAAATTATTATATTATATTATTATATTAATAGTAATAAGGTGAAGTCTGAGCATGTAGGCCCTTTACAAAATAACCTAGAGTGGGTGACTGAGGACAAAGAGAAGGCAAATGTAAATACTTTCTTCAGCTCTGTGTATACAAAGGAGCATGGGGGAGCTCATGTCCATAATGGGGGTGGTATTGACACAGCACCAAATGATCCACAATGGCTCAAAAGTGATACGGTCCAGAAATATTTACACAGAATAAAGGTGGATAAAGCACCTGAACCAGATGGCATCCACCCACGAATCCTAAAAGAATTGAGCTCTGAAATTTCAAAGCCACTATATCTAATATTTAGGGACTCATTAATGACAGAAATAGTACCACTGGATTGGCGTAGAGCAAAGTCTTTTTACCAAGTAACTACCAAGTTACCAAGTAACTATAGACCTGCTAGTTTAACTTCTATAGTTGGGAAGATACTGGAATGTTTAATAAAAGACCACATGGATGAGTTCTTGCTGGGAACAAACTATTTAAGCAGCAGACAGCATGGATTCATAGGGACAGAAGTTGTCAGACAAACCTGATTTCCTTTTATGAAGAGGTAAGTAAAACCCTGGATAGAGGCGTGGCAGTGGACGTGGTATACTTGGATTTTGCAAAAGCGTTCGATACAGTTCCCCACACACGGCTCATGTTTAAGGTAAGGTCTAAAGGATTGGATATATCAGTTTGTAAATGGATAGAAAACTGGCTGAAAGACAGAATTCAGAGAGTCGTGGTTAATGATTCTTACTCTGAATGGTCCAAGGTTATCAGCGGTGTATCCCAAGGTTCAGTGCTGGGACCCTTACTTTTCAATATATTTATAAATGATATTGGGTCTAAAATCAAAAGTTAAATTTCTGTCTTTGCAGATGACACCAAGCTATGCAGTGGAATAACGTCCTTACAGGATGTCTCCAATTTACAAGCCGACCTCAATGCTCTGTCTAATTGGGCGACTAAGTGGCAGATGAGGTTTATTGTTGATAAATGTAAAGTTATGCACTTGGGGCCTAAGAATATGCATGCCTCATACATGCTAGGGGGAGTCCAACTGGAGGGATCTGTAGTGGAGAAGGATCTGCGGGTTTTAGTTGATCATAAGCTCAATAATGGCATGCAATGCCAAGCTGAGGTTTCCAAAGCGAGCAAAGTCCTTTCTTGTATTAAGAGAGGTATGGACTCCAGAGAGAGAGATAATTTTGCCCCTGTACAAATCATTAGTAAGATCTCATCTGGAATATGCAGTCCAGTTTTGGGCACCAGTTCTCAAAAAGGATATTGGGGAACTGGAGAAAGTGCAGAGAAGTGGAACCAAACTGATAAGAGACATGGAGGAGCTCAGCTATGAGGAAAGATTAGAGGAACTGAATTTATTCACTCTTGAGAAGAGGAGAATAAGGTGAGATATGATCAACATGTACAAATATTTAAGAGGTCCGTATAGTGAACTTGGTGTGGAGTTATTCACTTTAAGGTCAACACTGAGGACAAGGGGACACTCTTTACGTCTGGAGGAAAAGAGATTTCACCTCCAATTATGGAAAAGGTTTTTTCACAGTAAGAGCTGTGAAAATGTGGAACAGACTCCCTCCAGAGGTGGCTCTGGCCAGCTCAGTAGATTGCTTTAGGAAGGGCCTGCATTATTTCATAAATGCACATAATATAACTAAGATTTGTAGGTAAAGTTGATCCAGAGTAAATCCGATTGCCTCTTGGGGGATCAGGAAGGAATTTTTTCCCCTCCTGTAGCAAATTGGATCATGATCTGCTGGGGTTTTTTGCCTTCCTCTGGATCAACTATGGGTATGGAGTTGGGTGTATGGGATTGTACTGTGTTTTTTATTTTGTTTGTTTATTTTTTTATGGTTGAACTAGATGGACTTGTGTCTTTTTTTTCAACCTGACTAACTATAACTATAACTAAGGTTGAATATCATGAAATCATTCCAAGAACTAGTAAAATAATTTAGAATCTCTAACAAAACCTTTTTTAAATTCCTACAGATTCGCCATGCTATACAGGCGCAATTTGGCTCTCAGACAGTTGAATGGGCTAAGATTCAGGCTTTGCTTGCTGTAATAGGGGCAACAGCGGCCAAGGGTTTAATATCAGGGATGTATAGCTGCCTGGGCGCCAGGGCATTAAGTAAAGTAGGTCCATGTAAGAGTAGGAAGGCATGGGAGAATGACTTGGGAACAATATCCATAAAACAATGGGATAGGATTCTTCAACAGGGCACCATGGTATCTATAGCCCCGGCCCAAAGACTGTCCCACCTATTTCTTCTTCATAGAGTCTACCATACCCCCCATAAAATGTTTAAGCTAGGGTGGAGACAAGACAACGAGTGTCCACGATGTAATAACAAAGGAGATCTACTACATATGGTCTGGAAGTGTCCCAAATTATATAACTACTGGACGGGAGTTATAAAACGGATCAATGAGACATATGGATCTCTACTTGATCCAACAGCCAGGATATGCCTCCTGGGATGCATGAATGACAGCCGGGTACCGCAGGGCACCCTCGAGGCTATACTAAGAAGCCTATTCCAGGCTCGCAAGGTCATTGCTCAAAAATGGCAGGCACAGGTCCCCCCGACCATAGATCACTGGATAGTGGCTATGAAACAAACAATCTCAAATGAAAAAGTCCACTTTACTAAGCAGGGAAAGTTGGCTAAATTTGTCAAATTATGGGGCCCATGGCAGTAGGAGCTGAGCACTCCAGCTAACGTTATATGAGGCCATACTTGCCAGGCCCATAGAGACCCTGATTACCAAGGACAACTTCCATTGAGACCTTGGTGGTAGCTCTGTCGCGGGCTGGTGCCCCCTGGCTGGCCCCTACTGGCTCCCCGACAATAGATGCTATGACTTGTGACTCATCTGTGCTAGTCAATACTGAGTCTGTATGCTCTCAAATGGTAGGGGGAAGGGTGGGAGGGAGAGGGGGGCGGGGTGATACACCTAGCCATCACATATCCAACAAGACCTAGTGGTTCTTAATTAGTTACATGAGTTACCAATTGAGATCTGAAATATTTTGTTTTTCCTTTTTCTCATACACTGTATGCAAAATGATTGTATATCTGCTTGTTGGATTGTTACATGGCTCTAAAACAACACTAAAAAAATAAATGATTATAAAAAAAAGGTTGACACCTGCTGACTCTCAAACTCCTGGTCTCTGGCAAGCTGCCTGAAGCAGTTGCTGCAAAGTAGCTTTCCTGGCATAGGGTCACCTCCACGTGACCAACATTTGCCTTTCGGGCGCTGAGCCCTCAGAGGAGAAGCTGTGTGCGTTATTTTAAGCGTACATTTGCACCCTTTGTACTGGGGTCTGCCAGGACTGGAGGAGACACTTTTCGCCCTGAAAAATCCTGATGATCCAGAGGGCCTCTGAACCTCATTGAGCGGGTGTGAGCGGCCGGGGTTGCAATAGATAAGGCACGGTTGTCAGGGCTCAATGCACTCTTTTCTCCTGCGTCTTCTTACTTACCCAAAGTTGGCCCTTTACCTGATAGTAGGTGGTCTTTATTATGTGGTGGTAGGCTCATGCTGATGGAATTTACTGAAAGATGCAAGGGGGACTGCATGGCAACAGAAATAAGGGAAGCGAGAGAGAAAATGTATACATATATCTCTTTTCTTCTTGGCAAATAGTAACAAATTTAAACAAAATAAATCTGGGAAAACCCCCATCCCCTAGTAATACATTGCTCCTTACTCCCCCATCTATCCCCATTACTAGGATAGAAAGACTTACCTGTCATTGACTATTCCTCAGAAGGAGATGCTGCCTCTCTGCATGCTTGAATAGCAAAAAGGCATCCATTACCTGCCCATTTGTTTCTTGCAATTGGATCACCTGAGACTGAGCCCTCTTTCACCTCTACTCTAATACAATTAGGAGGGCCAACGCCCATCTACACAAAAGGACACTTTAAGCTGGCTACACACCATACAATCTTCTGCAGATTTTTTCCCTCAAATTTATCAAAACCACACAACACAAGGCCAAACCCTAAAGCCTCAACCTGTATGCAATCAGGCAGGTACCACATGGTCCCGGCAAATCTAAAGGAAATCACAAAAGTTGCAGTGTGTATGGGGTCTTTAAAGACATAAGAACAAGAGAAAGAAAAAAGTTTTATAGAAATTGACAGACCTGGAAAGGGTTTCCATAGGAGAGAAGGCATTATGCAGTCCCAGCTTGCTTAAATCAGACTCCATCGCAGGCAATGTCAAAGGAGGACTGTCGTCTCTGATTAGAGAACACCTCAACCCCAGAAGACCACCAGAAGGGGTTCCCCACCTTGTTGGTGCATTTAGTGTGCCTAAGATGTGGGACCTCACACTGGGAGAGGCTGAACCCAGCCGGAACTTTGACATAGTCGGCAGGTAAGGGCTTATCCTGAATGTAACGGTCTGTAGGTTGATCTTTGAGGACAAAAAGGAGAATAGGGAGGTTTCTCTCAGTCAGACTTTTATAGAGTCAAACGTGTCCTGTGGGTGGATATAGGGGCGGGGCTATATCATATGTAATGCTGCCATTTCTGGCATCAGGAAACATCAGATTTGCCAAGTGTTTGAATTGTGTTGGTATTCTACTAAAAGGGAAAACAATTAAGACTAAATAAGCTGCATGCAATCTGACTGACAGCAGACACTTTTGCTTAGCTTCTGTAGGACTTTAGGTCAAAGACAGCTCTTGAACCCCACTAACAAATCGATAGCCAGTGGGACTGGCTCCCAATTGTGTGCCCACTATCACATCCAACCATAGTGGTCACATGATTGCTAAACCTTGCAGCTCCTGAAGGTTGCAATCCTTTTACTGGACACCGGGACAGGCGTGAAGGGCTTAAGCCGCTTATACACTAATCAAAATTCAACTGCTTCAGCAGTGCCGAATTTTGATCACTGTGTAGCTGCCCCTGCTTGACAAAAGTCAAATGTTTGATTGGATTCTGTTCTCAATCAGTGGCTGTAGCAATTGCTCAATGTATTCTGACTGCGGCAGGTCTCACTGTCAGAATACAATGTCCATCTAATTTGTGTGGATGGAGGAATCTGACTATTTTTGTTCAGACCCCTGGCTAAATGGAAAAAAAAAAAGTCTATGGTCAGATTTAGTTCTTCCCATGCACCATTATTTTTTGTCTGCAGCCTCTGCCTTCTTTTCCTTTCTACCATGTTTCAATTTCCCACTGCCAGCAGCAGGAATTACAGGATATGAGCCCAGAGAATGCCAGGTGTGGAAAGCAGTGCACAGAAGAGGCTTTTCTGAAACTCATTGATTTTTTTTGTTATTATTCTATATTTTTATGGTATGAACAAATGGAATGGAATGTGACAATTTGAGATACATTAAACATTTTTGTTTATTTAAAAAAAATGAATGCAAAATTAATGTGTGTTGCCAGCTTTTGGGAATTGTAAAATGCTTCATCATTTATCATTTTAGATGAAAAATGTTATTGTGTCTGGAAATTTTTTATTCAAAAATGACCAAACATATAGAAGAAATAGATAATTAGATGCAATTATAAAACAAAATGCAGAACTACTCATTCTGTGAAACTGCATTTGGGCAAATTGGGACAAACACACAAGTTATTAGGCTATTCTCTAGGCTGAATGTTTTTCATTCTCACAGTGAATCAGGATATTACCACATTATAGCCATTAGATGTCACTGATCTTAGGAAATAAAAACTTGTTTACCATCATCATCAGCTCAATCTAGTGGCCATATTGGGATATTTTCCAAATCCCCTCTATTCTGTTTAAATAAAAATATTGACCTGGAGTAAAAATAGACTAATAACATTAATTTTGTTTTTTTTTATTTACCTTCTGAAACTAATGCTACCATGTGGGGGCAAACTGCACCTGTGTGAAGTTATTCATTCTGCCAAGCTAATCAAGACTGCCAAAGTCCCTGGAAAGAGACCAGGGCAGGATGAAAGTGTTAAGGAGGCAGCTCACAGTGTTGGACGGCAGGTAGGTACTATGGACATTAGCTTCACACTTGTCCCAAAATATAGTCTAATGGAGAAGTGTTTTTTTTGCATGTGCCATTTCTGAATGGTGTTTCAGAATTCTCATAGTGACCTTTTTACAGTATAAGGTACACTAGCTCATCATTACAGCCAGCACAACCTACAACCTTGGTAATTATCCTTTCAGCAGCCCTGAAAAGGTTTGGGAGGCTTAAATAAATAACAATGATTATAATAAAAGGTCGAAAACAGATAAGTGTAACAAAACTGGAGAACTAAAAAACCTTTAGTAATTTGTATAAATGGAATAGAAGAGAGAAGAAAAACTGCACCTTAAAAGCAAATAAGCAGCCATAACGGATATTGTAAGACAAGATTTGTAAAAAATAGTTCCATTTATTTTATTTTGTATTAAAATGTAGTTTGATGTCAGAATCCATAATTTAATTTTGAGCTGTGGTCTTGCTCTTGGAATTGATATGGTCTCCGTACGTTTCCTGTGGGTCCCCTGGTCTCCATTCATAATCTAAAAATAAGCATCATATATTAATTGGCTTCCAACTGGCCCTGCTCTGTGTGTATGATTGTAATAGTATGGTATGGGCACTGGAGCAAATGGTTCAATTTCCACTGTAAAGTGCTGCACAGAGAGTCAATGCTACATATATAAAAATTTAACAAACCCCAACTTAGAATTGTATCTGTACATAAATACAAACTAATAATAGCAGAACTGTTCGTATGTAGAAACTCCCAAGATCTCAAAATTGCAGGGTGCTGTGATGTGCAACCAGCTTCCATAGTCCCTAGATCTGCCCAAGCTCCAACCATGACACTCCCACCACCATGCTTGACTGTAGGTAAGACAAACTTGTCTTTGTGCTCCTCACCTGGTTGCCGCCACACATGCTTGACATCATCTGAACCAAATACGTTTATCTTGGTCTCATCAGACCACAGAGCATGGTTCCAGTAATCCATGTCCTTAGTCTAGACACTATAGGATAATCTGAATAAACTGCCCTCTATGATTAACCTCCGCTGCGCTAGAAAAAATCCCTAGCAGCTGTTTAAATGTAAAAATGTGGGAGTGAATATAGGTAAAATAACCTGAAATAGAATGTATACCTATACACAGCGCTGTGAAATGTGTACAAATCACCAAATCACTAAATAACAGTGAATAACAATAATAAACAAAAGTGTGAAATAAACTACCAACATAAATTAATACTGTTGGAAGTGAATTAAACAATGAACCCGTGCACAAAAAAAGAGTGAAAAAATATATAGAAGAAATAAATGTCCATATGTTCAGGTGATAAATCTTCAAACAAATCTTCCACCACACCTCCGGTGTTCAGTGCATCCGTCACCCGTCAGAGTGCTCACTCACCAAATAAAGATGCTGCACACTCTCGTGTGCAGGCAAACCCGCTTATAACAGCCAAACTCTTCAACTTCACGATCCAAGGATGATCCACACCACTCCACATAAAGTGAAAATAAAATGAAGCACAATAGTGTAATACCGTAAAAGTATTTAATGCACTAATATCGCAAGCACAGTTACACTCACAAAAGCCCATGTAAAAACAGCATTGGATCACATCACTTGTCCAGGCAACATTTCCACACACACAGATTGACAGGTCATCATGGGTTGGCAGTTCGGTCACGGCGGACCTCCAATATACTATAAGGAATCTCACCACTCCGCAGCTAATGTCTGGTGGAAAGGTCGCTGAATAGATGGGTATAAAAAGTGGCAGCAAATAAAAACTCCAAACTTCACTCAGGGTGTTTTAAAAAATGTGTCACGTATGGTTCAAACACTCTCTCTTAGGCCACGTCCTGACATGTTTCGCGTTACCTACTTATTAATGGGATTGGTCGACGAGTGAGTGTGTCTCCCTAAAATAGGAGTATTCATCTAATTGTACCCGCCCTCATGATTACTTACAGGCATCTCCTTAGTCTGCCTGTCTTCAGCAAACTGTTTGTGGGCTTTCTTGTGCATTATCTTTAGAAGAGGCTTCCTTCTGGGACGACAGCCATGCAGACCAGTTTAATGCACTGTGTAGGGTATTGTCTGTGCACTGACAGGCTTACATCCCACCCCTTCAACCTCTGCAGCAATGCTGGCAGCACTCATATGTCTATTTCCCAAAGACAACCTTTCTGAGTGGAACCTGCCCTGTTAAACTGCTGTATGGTCTTGGCCAGCAAACTGCAGCTCAGTTTCAGGGTCTTGGCAATCTTCTTATAGCCATCTTTATGTAGAGCAACAATTATTTTTTTCAGATCTTCAGAGAGTCCTTTGCCATGAGGTGCCATGTTAAACTTCCAGTGACCAGTATGAGAGAGTGAGAGTGATAACACCAAATTTAACACACCTGCACCCCATTCACACCTGAGACCTTGTAACGCTAACAAGTCACATGACATTGGTGAGTAAAAATTAAAAATTGGGCACAATTTGGACATTTACACTTAGGGGTGTACTCACTTTTGTTTCCAGCGGTTTAGACATTAATGGCGTGTGTTAGGTTATTTTGAGGGGACAACAAACTTACACTGTTATACAATCTATACATTCACTACTTTACATTGTAGCAAAGTGTCATTCCTTCAGTGTTGTCACATGAAAAGGTATAGTAAAATATTTACAAAAATGTGAGGGTTGTACTCACTTTTGCGAGATACTATGTGTATGTATGTATATATATGTATATATACAGTGCAGAAAATAAGTATTTGAACACCCTGCTATTTTGCAAGTTCTCCCACTTGGAAATCATGGAGGGGTCTGGAATTGTCATCGTAGGTGCATGTCCACTGTGAGAGACATAATCCAAAAAAAAAATTCCAGAAATCACAATTTATGATTTTTTAACTATTTATTTGTATAATACAGCTGCAAAGAAGTATTTGAACACCTGTCTATCAGCTAGAATTCTGACCCTCAAAGACCTGTTAGTCTGCTTTTAAAATGTCCACCTCCACTCCATTTATTATCCTAAATTAGATGCACCTGTTTGAGGTCATTAGCTGCATAAAGACACCTGTCCACCCCATACAATCAGTAAGAATCCAACTACTAACATGGCCAAGACCAAAGAGCTGTCCAAAGACACTAGAGACAAAATTGTACACCTCCACAAGGCTGGAAAGGGCTACGGGGAAATTGCCAAGCAGCTTGGTGAAAAAAGGTCCACTGTTGGAGCAATCATTAGAAAATGGAAGAAGCTAAACATGACTGTCAATCTCCCTCGGACTGCGGCTCCATGCAAAATCTCACCTCGTGGGGTCTTAATGATCCTAAGAAAGGTGAGAAATCAGCCCAGGACTACACGGGAGGAGCTGGTCAATGACCTGAAAAGAGCTGGAACCACCGTTTCCAAGGTTACTGTTGGTAATACACTAAGACGTCATGGTTTGAAATCATGCATGGCACGGAAGGTTCCCCTGCTTAAACCAGCACATGTCAAGGCCCGTCTTAAGTTTGCCAATGACCATTTGGATGATCCAGAGGAGTCATGGGAGAAAGTCATGTGGTCAGATGAGACCAAAATAGAACTTTTTGGTCATAATTCCACTAACCGTGTTTGGAGGAAGAAGAATGATGAGTACCACTCCAAGAACACCATCCCTACTGTGAAGCATGGGGGTGGTAGCATCATGCTTTGGGGGTGTTTTTCTGCACATGGGACAGGGCGACTGCACTGTATTAAGGAGAGGATGACCGGGGCCATGTATTGCGAGATTTTGGGCAACAACCTCCTTCCCTCAGTTAGAGCTTTGAAGATGGGTCGAGGCTGGGTCTTCCAACATGACAATGACCCGAAGCACACAGCCAGGATAACCAAGGAGTGGCTCTGTAAGAAGCATATCAAGGTTCTGGCGTGGCCTAGCCAGTCTCCAGACCTAAACCCAATAGAGAATCTTTGGAGGGAGCTCAAACTCTGTGTTTCTCAGCGACAGCCCAGAAACCTGACTGATCTAGAGAAGATCTGTGTGGAGAAGTGGGCCAAAATCCCTCCTCCAGTGTGTGCAAACCTGGTGAAAAACTACAAGAAACGTTTGACCTCTGTAATTGCAAACAAAGGCTACTGTACCACATTGATTTTCTCAGGTGTTCAAATATTTATTTGCAGCTGTATCATACAAATAAATAGTTTAAAAAATCATACATTGTGATTTCTGGAATTTTTTTTTTTTTGATTATGTCTCTCACAGTGGACATGCACCTACGATGACAATTTTAGACCCCTCCATGATTTCCAAGTGGGAGAACTTGCAAAATAGCAGGGTGTTCAAATACTTATTTTCTGCACTGTATATATATATATATATATATATATATATATATAAAAAATAAAATACCATTATCCATATACATAAATAGAAGGGACAATGTAAATTAAACAGTGTGTCTTTAGTATCACTTTAAAGTTTTCAGTAAAACTTCACATATAACTGTTTTTGCTCAGCGGCGTCGGGAGGGCGGGGATTGGTAGGCTTGGACCCCGAAAAGCCCAGAGTCTCAGCCATTTACTATAACATTAGTAGCCCCGAATCGGCGACTCCCCTAAAAAACTGCGGCGCTGCAGTGGTGTACGTGCCTGTGCGAGTCCTTGAGTGCACGTCCATCGACGTCACAGACACTCCCGCCTGCGATCCCAGCATTGGCCAGTGAGAGATGTCCATCATGATGTCATGTCATGATGGACATCACAGTGGACCAATGAATGCGATTTGCGGCTGGGACGTGATGACGCGTCACGTCATGCACGGCTGGCCCCTTCAAAACGAGAGACTAAGCGCGCCAAGCGGGACGTCATGCACAGGCGCAGCAGCCTGACTGGAGTCTGTGTGATGAGGAGGTGGACCGTGGCGCCAGCGGCCAGCTAGGCAGCGTGACTCCAGGAGAGAAGGATGCCCGAGCACTGTAGGTACAAGGAGGCTACAGTAAATTATTTTGCGCTAGAGTGAACACATGAAATGTATGAATGATAAAAGAGTGATAAGCACAATAAATAACAATGAACACAACCAGTGCTGAATGTAATGCCGCAAGTGCTAAAATGTGCAGATAATAATCCTATATTGCTAAAAAAAACAACAAGTGGTAATAAAGTCCCATGAATTAGATGATAAACATGATCTTCATAAATGCAGAGAACAAATATGGGAGTATAGCCCATATCCCACAGATTGGTTTTGTCCTGATGAAGCGGTGAATTCCGCAAAACTTGTTGACGCAGACCAATCAATGAATTGTATAATTTTCTGTCTTGTGACTTTTTATCAATAAATCTGTATTTTATACTTTGTCTAGATTTCAACAGTACCAATATAGTCCCTTTATCCAACCAATTGTCCGGCTCTGTGGTCTGGCTTCAGCAACCATTGCACAGCCCCCACTTTCCCCCTTTTCATAAATGCAGAGAAGTTCTTCCACAAATCTTCTGAAAGGTTCTTCATAAAATGAGCTCACAGAGCGCTTACCTTCATGCACAAAAAAAATGACTCCTTAAATGCACAGCTCTCGGCTCTCTGTTTGCACTGACAGGGATGGATGTCTCCCTGGAAGTATTGTGTTACCGCACAGTTTTCACTACATCGCTTGTAAGCAGATCTTTTTATCCTTTATTAAACATTTTAAACGTATTTCACCATGAGAAGTTTTCTTTATTTATTTTAATCACCATCGAGAAACATACTGGGGATTTAGCCTTCACCACTAGACACCAGGAGCAAATATGATCGGATAAGTGGGAGACATCTATCCCCTGTCAGTGCAAACAGAGAGCTGAGAGCTGTGCATTTATAGAGTCATTTTTTTGTGCATGAAGGTAAGCGCTCTGTGAGCTCATTTTATGAAGAACTTTTCAGAAGATTTGTGGAAGAACTTCTCTGCATTTATGAAGATCATGTTTATCATCTAATTCATGGGACTTTATTACCACTTGTTGTTTTTTAAGGCAATATAGGATTATTATCCGCACATTAAGCACTTGCAGCATTACATTCAGCACTGGTTGTGTTCATTGTTAATTATTGCACTTATCACTCTTTTTTTTTCATTTCACTTGGGTATTTAGATATACTTATATTTATATACATTTAGATTGAGCGGCAATTTTTTATTTATTCATTATCACATCTTTTTCACTTGGAGGCGCAAGAGCCCTTTATACATATTTTTTACATCAAATGTATGGAGATGATCCAATATAAATATAAAGTGCGCCAATAAAAAGTGCTGCTGTGCAAATGTAAACGGACACAATATCTGTAGTGCAAATAAACTGCAAATCAGTGCTATTATTCACAACCTAACATGGTCTGATCATGCTCCAATCAAGCTTGATATTAATTCGAACCAAAATAAACATAAATAATCATAAACTAACCCACCACACCTCAGGCAAAACAATCCTCAATCCTAAAGGGATAGCAGATACTTTCTCACTGTACTATGAGACACTCTGGGGCTGATTTACTAATGAATCTGCGCTGCGCCGGTACATGCCTTAATTAGTGCGCTGGATGAATCCCTAATTAGGCGCATGAACCGGCGGCAGCAGCAGCGCGATGTGATTGATAACTAAAGCCGCCGCCGAACTCCCTGTATAAGTCTATGGGGGAAAATCTTAATAGTGAATTTTAAAGGCTAATCTGCAAGTTTTGTCCTAAAAAGTGTTTGGGGACCTCAGTCCTGCCCCAGGGGACATGTACCAATGCTTTTTTTATTTTTTAAAACGGCCGTTTTTTCGGGAGCAGTGATTTTAATAATGCTAAAAGTGCAATAATAAAAGTGTAATTTTCCTTTAAATTTCGTACTATGGGGGTCTCTAATGTCAGCAGGTGAAAAAGCGCATGTTTCCCGTGGTTAGAACTGTCTCTGCACAAAATGTCATTTTTCAAAGCAAAAAAGCCATTTAAAACTGACTCGCGGCTATAATGAATTGTCGGCTCCCGGCAATTGCAGGAGAATTCATTCATTAAAAAAAGGGAAAAAAAAGCGTGGGGGTCCCCCCAAATTCAATAACCAGACCCTTTAGGTCTGGTATGGATATTAAGGGGAACCCCGCCGTCAATTTAAAAAAAAAATGACGTGGGGTTCCCCCCAAATATCCATAACCAGACCCTTCGGGTCTGGTGTGGAATTTAAGGGGAACTCCACTCCAAATTAAAAAAAAAATGGCGTGGAGTCCCCCCTAAAATCCACACCAGACCCCTTATCCGAGCACGTTGACCTGGCCGGCCGCAGAAAAGAGGGGGGGACAGAGCGCGGCCCCCCCCCTCTCCTGAACCGCACCAGGCCACATGCCCTCAACATTGGGAGGGTGTTTTGGGGTGCCCCCCAAAACACCTTGTCCCCATGTTGATGAGGACAAGGGTCTCTTCCCCACAACCCTTGCCCGGTGGTTGTGGGGGTCTGCGGGCAGGAGGCTTATCGAAATCTGGAAGACCCCTTTAACAAAGGGGCCCCCCAGATCCCGGCCCCCCCCCTGTGTGAAATGGTAATGGGGTACCTTGTACCTCTACCATTTCACGAGAAAAAAAATGTAAAGGGTTAAAAAAGACAAGAGCCGGTTTTTGACAAGTCCTTTATTATCTTCTTTCTTCTTTTCTTCGGGTTTCTTCTTCCTCCTCCTTCTTCTTCCTCTGCTTCTGTCTTGGGTCTTCTATTCCCGCATCTTGCCCGGCGTGTTCTTCCATCTTCTGTTCCTCCCGCTGTCCTTCTCGTCCGCATCTTCTTCTCCTTCTTCTTCTTCGCCGGAGGCGCCGCTTCCAATTGAAATCCCCGCTGTCTGCCGGACCACGCCCCCCCCTCTGACGCCTCGGGCAAGCTCTTAGGAGTGTGCTGCAAGTGCGTCCGAGGGGGGCGTGGTCACATGTCAGAGGGCGGCCAATTCAATTTGAAGCTTGTGCGCGGCTTTTTCTTTGCCAGAGTCGCCGCTTCCAATTGAATTGCCCGCTTTCTGAAACATGTGACCACGCCCCCCTCTGACGCACAGGCACCACACGGGGACTTTCCTAAGAGCTTGCCCGTGGCGTCAGAGGGGGGGGCGTGGTCCGGCAGACAGCGGGGATTTCGATTGGAAGCGGCCGCTCCGGCGAAGAAGAAGAAGAAGGAGAAGATGCGGACGAGAAGGACAGCGGAAGAAGATGGAAGAACACGCCAGTCAAGATGCGGGAATAGAAGACCCAAGACAGAAGCAGAGGAAGAAGAAGATGGAGGAAGAAGAAACCCGAAGGAAAGAAGAAAGA
This sequence comes from Rana kukunoris, assembly GCA_029574335.1. Classification (NCBI taxonomy): domain Eukaryota; kingdom Metazoa; phylum Chordata; class Amphibia; order Anura; family Ranidae; genus Rana; species Rana kukunoris. The sequence goes on from CM056052.1 coordinate 93,605,444, forward strand.
AGATAATAAAGGACTTGTCAAAAACCGGCTCTTGTCTTTTTTAACCCTTTACATTTTTTTTCTCGTGAAATGATAGAGGTACAAGGTACCCCATTACCATTTCACACAGGGGGGGGGCCGGGATCTGGGGGGCCCCTTTGTTAAAGGGGTCTTCCAGATTTCGATAAGCCTCCTGCCCGCAGACCCCCACAACCACCGGGCAAGGGTTGTGGGGAAGAGACCCTTGTCCTCATCAACATGGGGACAAGGTGTTTTGGGGGGCACCCCAAAACACCCTCCCAATGTTGAGGGCATGTGGCCTGGTGCGGTTCAGGAGAGGGGGGGGGCCGCGCTCTGTCCCCCCCTCTTTTCTGCGGCCGGCCAGGTCAACGTGCTCGGATAAGGGGTCTGGTGTGGATTTTAGGGGGGACTCCACGCCATTTTTTTTTTAATTTGGAGTGGAGTTCCCCTTAAATTCCACACCAGACCCGAAGGGTCTGGTTATGGATATTTGGGGGGAACCCCACGTCATTTTTTTAATAAATTGACGGCGGGGTTCCCCTTAATATCCATATCAGACCTAAAGGGTCTGGTTATTGAATTTGGGGGGACCCCCACGCTTTTTGTTTTCGTTTTTTTATGAATGAATTCTCCTGCAATTTCCAAGAGCTGACAATTCATTATTGCCGCGAGTCAGTTTTAAATGGCTTTTTTTTTTTTTTTTTTTTTTCAGAATGTCATTTTGTGCAAAGACATATTTCTAACCGCAGGAAAAGTGCACTTTATTCACCTGCTGACATCCCCCCCCCCCCCATGGTACGAATTTTAAAATAATTATTCAAATGACGTGGGGGTCCCCCCAAATTCAATAACCAGACCCTTCAGGTCTGATATGGATATTAAGGGGAACCCCGCCATCAATTTAAAAAAAAAAATGACGTGGGGTTCCCCCCAAATATCCATAACCAGACCCTTCAGGTCTGGTGTGGAATTTAAGGGGAACTCCACTCCAAATTTAAAAAAAAATGGCGTGGAGTCCCCCCTAAAATCCACACCAGACCCCTTATCCGAGCACGTTGACCTGGCCGGCCGCAGAAAAGAGGGGGGGACAGAGCGCGGCCCCCCCCCTCTCCTGAACCGCACCAGCCCACATGCCCTCAACATTGGGAGGGTGTTTTGGGGTGCCCCCCAAAACACCTTGTCCCCATGTTGATGAGGACAAGGGTCTCTTCCCCACAACCCTTGCCCGGTGGTTGTGGGGGTCTGCGGGCGGAAGGCTTATCGAAATCTGGAAGACCCCTTTAACAAAGGGGCCCCCCAGATCCCGGCCCCCCCCCTGTGTGAAATGGTAATGGGGTACCTTGTACCTCTACCATTTCACGAGAAAAAAAATGTAAAGGGTTAAAAAAGACAAGAGCCGGTTTTGGACAAGTCCTTTATTATCTTCTTTCTTCTTTCCTTCGGGTTTCTTCTTCCTCCTCCTTCTTCTTCCTCTGCTTCTGTCTTGGGTCTTCTATTCCCGCATCTTGCCCGGCGTGTTCTTCCATCTTCTTCCGCTGTCCTTCTCGTCCGCATCTTCTCCTTCTTCTTCTTCGCCGGAGCGGCCGCTTCCAATTGAAATCCCCGCTGTCTGCCGGACCACGCCCCCCCCTCTGACGCCACGGGCAAGCTCTTAGGAAAGTCCCCGTGTGGTGCCAGTGCGTCAGAGGGGGGCGTGGTCACATGTTCCAGAAAGCGGGCAATTCAATTGGAAGCGGCGACTCCGGCAAAGAAAAAGCCGCGCACGAGCTTCGAATTGAATTGGCCGCCCTCTGACATGTGACCACGCCCCCCTCTGACGCACTGGCAGCACACTCCTAAGAGCTTGCCCGTGGCGTCAGAGGGGGGGGGCGTGGTCCGGCAGACAGCGGGGATTTCAATTGGAAGCGGCGCCTCCGGCAAAGAAGAAGAAGAAGGAGAAGATGCGGACGAGAAGGACAGCGGGAGGAACAGAAGATGGAAGAACACGCCAGTCAAGATGCGGGAATAGAAGACCCATGACAGAAGCAGAGGAAGAAGAAGGAGGAGGAGGAAGAAACCCGAAGGAAAGAAGAAAGAAGATAATAAAGGACTTGTCAAAAACCGGCTCTTGTCTTTTTTTACAGTGACACTTTTTTTTTCTCGTGAAATGGTAGAGGTACAAGGTACCCCATTACCATTTCACACAGGGGGGGGGCCGGGATCTGGGGGGCCCCTTTGTTAAAGGGGTCTTCCAGATTTCGATAAGCCTCCTGCCCGCAGACCCCCACAACCACCGGGCAAGGGTTGTGGGGAAGAGACCCTTGTCCTCATCAACATGGGGACAAGGTGTTTTGGGGGGCACCCCAAAACACCCTCCCAATGTTGAGGGCATGTGGCCTGGTGCGGTTCAGGAGAGGGGGGGGGCCGCGCTCTGTCCCCCCCTCTTTTCTGCGGCCGGCCAGGTCAACGTGCTCGGATAAGGGGTCTGGTGTGGATTTTAGGGGGGACTCCACGCCATTTTTTTTTTAATTTGGAGTGGAGTTCCCCTTAAATTCCACACCAGACCTGAAGGGTCTGGTTATGGATATTTGGGGGGAACCCCACGTCATTTTTTTTAAAAATTGATGGCGGGGTTCCCCTTAATATCCATACCAGACCTAAAGGGTCTGGTTATTGAATTTGGGGGGACCCCCACGCTTTTTTTTTGGTGTTTTTAATGAATGAATTCTCCTGCAATTTCCAGGAGCTGACAATTCATTATTGCCGCGAGTCAGTTTTAAATGGCTTTTTTCCTTCAGAATGTCATTTTTCACATGCTGACATTACACCCAGGGCCGCCATCAGGGGGGTACAGGCAGTACACCTGCAGGGCCGCCATTAGGGGGGTACAGGCATTACACCGCCCGGGGGTCCCCAGGGGCCCGGATGGGAACCACCCTAAAACAAAAAAAACAATTTTTTTTTTTTTTTTTTGTTTAAGGGCTCCGAAGGTCCCCAGGGGCCCGGAGGCCACTAAGGGCCCCAGATGGCAAGCCCTTTTTTTTAAATAAAATATATATATTTAAAAAAAAATATATATTTTTTTAATATATTTGTTTATTTTTTTTTTAAGGAAAGGGCCCAGAGGTCCCCAGGGCCCTGGAAGGCTACCCCCTTGTTTTTTTACTTTTTTTCGATAAATGTTATATTTAAAAAATATATATATATGTATTTTCTCTCTTTTGTATTTTTATTTGATAAAGAGCACAGAGGTCCCCAGGGCCCCGGATGGCTACCCCCCTTTTTTATATATATTTTTCTTTATTTCTTATTTCTGTCAAAATTTTTGTAAAGGGCCCCTCCGCTCCTCAATTTGTGGCACCACCCCCCCCCCCCCCGCTTCTCAATTTCATGCGGCAGCACCCCCCCCCGGTTCTCTGCTCCAGGGGGCCCATGCCTGAAGCTGTGTAAGGGGCCCCAAAATTCATGATGGCGGCCCTGTACACCTGTAAGGGGCCCGGGGGTCCGGAGGTGCCCAGATGCCTGGAGGCCCCCCAGCGCCCCAGATGGTAACCCCCCTCTTTTTTTTTTTGTATATATATTTGTTAGTTGGTTTTTGTAGGATTTTTTATTAAAGGGCCAATTTTTGGAATTTAATATTTTTTTGCAGTCTGGAGGTCCCCAGGGCCCCGGGTGGCAACCCCCCAAATTTTTTGTTATTAAAGGGCCAATGTTTTGGTTTAGGGGTCTGGAGGTCCCCAGTGGCCTGGTCCCCAGTGGCCCGGAGATCCCAGGGCTCCAGATGACAACCCCCCACCTTTACAAAAAAATCAAAAAAAAAAACATATGATATATTTTTTGGTTATTTTTTAAACATATATATATATAATTTAATTTTGAAAGCTCCCAGAGGGCCCCTTTTTGCTTCTAAAAATGTTATAAACATTTTCCCCAGGTTTGTTACTTTTTACTTTAATTTCTTTTTTAAAGTGTATTTTGTGCGTGAAGTCGAGAGAGAGGAGCTGGACTTGCAATCGACATCCTTCTCCATGCCCCCGGTGGCAATGGTGGGTGTGAGGGGGGCCTCCCACTCACCCCACCTGCTACACTTGGGAGCCCGATGGGACAGAGGGACTCCCCCTATGAAGGAGTGTAGCCCACCCAGCCAGCCCTGTAGGTCCTTCACCTCCCTTTATTTTAGGAGACCTCATGGCCAAAGTGTGTGCAAGTGTGGTGTTTTTTTTGTGGGGGGGGGGGGGGGGGCATACTAAGCACAGGCGTACCTTGCATAGCACACCCACCGGGAGCCGGGCTGACACCACCAAACTCAATTCATATGTAGCCGAGACCGGGATCCGAACCCTTGGCTGCAGAGGTGAACGGCTTGTCAGCGCAGTGCCATTCACGTTGAGCCACCACAGCTCCCATCCAATGTTATTTTTTTTTTAGATTTTTGGTAGTTATTTTTTATTAAAGGGCCCAGAGCTCCCAAGGCAACCCCCTTTTTTATTATTTTATATATGTAGATATTGTAATTTATTTTTCATTAAAGAGCCCAGAAGTTTCTTTTTATTAAAGGGCCCAGTGGTCCCCAGGGCCCCCGGATGGCTACCACCCTTTTTAATATATATTTTTCTATATGTATTTTTTAGTAAAGGAACCCCCCGCTTATCAAATTGCGGCAGCCCCCCCCCCCCTTCTTAATATCAGGCGGCACCCCCCCCCCCCTATTCTCTGCTCCAGGGGGCCCATGCCTGAAGCTGTGTAAGGGGCCCCATAATTCCTGATGGCGCCCCTAATTGCCTCCCCCCCCCCATGGTACGAAATTTCAAGGAATTTTTCACTTTTATTGGTGCACTTTAACCACTTCCATACCGCGCCTATTCTGGCACTTCTCTCCTTCATGTAACAATTATATTTTCTTCCTTGAAACTTACTCAGGACCCCCAAACATTATATATATTTTATTAACAAACACCCTAGGGAATAAAGTGGCGGCCATTTTTTCGGACACATTTCCAACAGTATTTGTGCCAAAAATTTTCTAACGTTTTTTTTTTTTTTTGGCTTTCCAAAAAAAAACCTGTTTCATGAATGACAAAATAAGAAAGCAGTAAAGCTAGGCCAATTTTTAGGGATAAGGTAAAAGATGATGTTCCCCGAGTAAATAGATACCTAACTTGTCACGCTTTCATATTGCGCACACTCATGGAATGGCGCTAAACTTCGTTATTAAAAATCTCCATAGGCAACGCTTGACTTTTTTTCTCAGGTTACCACTTTTGAGTTACAGAGGAGGTCTAGTGCTAACATTATTGCTCTCGCTCTAACGCACGCTATGATACCTCACATGTGGGGTTTGAAGGATGTTTACATATGTGTGTGGGACTTGCATGCGTGTTCGCTTCTGAGTGCGAGCTACTAGGGACAGGAGCATTTAAATTCCTTTGTTATTTTATTTTTTTACTTAATATTTTATTTTTTGCACTTGTTTGTCCCTTTGTTTGTATTATTTTTCACTTTTCTTCCTATTACAAGGAATGTAAACATCCCTTGTAATAGGACTAGTGTGTGACAGGTCCTCTTTATAGAGAAAGGCGGGGTCAATTAGACCCCACATCTGTCCTCCAGGCTGGAAATCATGGAATTGGTAAAAAAAAAACCATCTCATGCTTTCAGCTGCAATAATGTTCGTTCAGCACAGTAGAGTAGTGTGTAGCATGTTCACCTAGCAGCAAAAGGGTTGCTGGTTCGAATCCCGCCCGTGACACTATCTGCCTTGAGTTTGCATGTTCTCCCTGTCCGGGTTTCCTCCCACAATCTAAAAACATGCTGTAAATTGGATCCTGTCTAAATAAGCCCTAATATGCAGTAGGATATTTAGGTTTTGTGCTTCCCTAGGCCTGACCAAATTTTGGCACCCCCCTAATAGAAAAATGACCCACCCTTCCTGTCAAGGCCACACCCTGTTTTTTTATGACCCACCCAGGAATTTTCAGGGGACACACACAAGTTCTGTGGGGGGGGACTTGGGGGGGCCCTTAATTTGCCTACTTTTTCGATCACTTCCTGTTTGGCTATGGGGCAGGAAGTGAAGGCCAATCTCCCCAAACGGACAGGGATAATACAAAATAAACTGACAGAGCTTCTAACCCCCCCCCCCCCCCCCCCACCAACTCTATCCAAAATGAAAGAAATCCAAAAAATAAAAGTGATGATTATTGTTCCAGTTTAACCCCAAATTTCAGATCATTTTATTGAGAGGCTTAAGAAAATATAACCATGCCAATAGGCCACGATCCAGCGTTGCTAATATGTATGAATGTGTGTTAGGGACCCCCACAAACACCACCCAATGTTAAATCAACTATTTTCATGTTTGTTTTGGGGATGCCTGCACCCCTGATAGGGTAAAGACACCTCACAAATGTTGTCACTTTCTACTTAATTCATTCACTTCCTGCCACACAGCCAAACAGGAAGTGAGGGAAACACCTGAGTAATGTTTTGTTGGGGACACACAGATCAATATAAATAGTTTCCCATTTTGGAAATGGCATTTTGCTGTGTACACCCCAAATTAGTAGGAATCTTGGACTTTGGGGTCCATTTACTAAAGGCAAATCCACTTTGCACTACAAGTGGACAAGCAAGGAAGAAAACTCAAAACTTGGCGGGATTGGAAGTAAAAACCATCAGTGCTTCCCTTCTGATTTTCATTGCCTACGCTTCTACTGCAGAGCGGCTTTGCCTTTACTAAACCCCAAAATAACTAATCATTTGGGGTGTACACTGCAGTGCAATTTGCTTAATGGTGACACTAGTTAGATTGACCTGTGCCCCGAAGAAAAGACCATTGGTAGGGTTTTAACCTCACTTCCTGTTCAGCTGTGTGACAGGAAGTGAAGCCAATTTTAGGAAAAGGGACACAAAGCCCAACCTAAAAACACTAGCAGGGGTTCTAACACTCAATTGGCTTCCCTCAAACAACCCACAATTAGAATAGGATTGTCTTGTGCTAGTTTCAAGCACAGCGCTGTAAATCAGCACTTCAAGCCTGTCCACCAATACACCACCCCCCCCCACCCCCCCTCCAACAGGCCCTGTTTGCAGCTTTTCCTACATCTTGCACATGTGCTTTAAAAAGTCAGTCTGGACATCAGTTCTAGGAAACAATACTTACCGCTTTGTCCTTCCTTTTCTGGTGACTAAACATTTCATGCATACACACCAGGAAAGATCTTAGAGACAAATCACACTTGATGGTTTAGGCCCAAACTAGTTCAGCTGCAGCGGTTGAAATCCATAGCATGAAAAAAATATCACAAAACAAACTTCAAAATTTGAAAGTAATTTTATTGGTCCACAAAACAAGGAAAGCAAAAAAAAAATTACAAATAAACACACCAAAAATATATAAAAACACCTAAAAACAAAAAAGACCAACGTTTATTTCACAGTCATTGGAAAATAAATCATGCTTTTGAAATAACAGGATAGACCCACAGGATTAAAACATTAGTCATTAACATCTTGAGAAACATTTAGCAAAATTATGTAGCAGAGAAAACATCAAAAAATACAAAACTTGCTCCAAAACATCTCTGTTTCACTCCGCCATTCCTTCCAGCCAGCAAATCTGCCCCCTCTGAGGGGCAGCTGACACGTGCAGTATCCACGCTTTTTATAACATGTGTGCTAATGAACCAATTGGAAACACATGAAGAAATGTCAGCCTCTAGTTTGTGTGCACTTGGAACTGCTTACACCTGTTAAGGATGTCCTTAAATTACTAAGCCAAAAAAAGAGCTTTCTGAGCATGCTCAGAAAGATGCAAGTCATTTTCAGGATGAAACTTCCAACTTCTTTTTCTAACTGTTCGAGCATGCCCAGTTCACTCGAAATGCAGTACCAGAATAAAATCTGCAATGGCGGATGAAAGCATTAGAGGTGTTAAATTTTTTTTTGGTCCCCATGAAGTGATGCTTTACAAGCTGAACGGGAGGTCTTATAGAATTTTTACGTAACAAACCTAAATAGTAATAATTTAAACGCCCCTGTCCCTAGTAGCTCGCAGTCAGAAGCGAACAAGCAGCATTTTTATTGTTTCCGGTTACCAGTTTAGATTTACAGATGAGGTCTAGTGCTATAAATATTCCTCTTGCTGTTACGCACGCTATGATACCTCACATGTGTGGTTTGAAGAATGTTTCCATATATGGGGGCGGGCCTTAAATGTGTAAGCCCCGCCCACATATTGAACCCCCGTTCAAACCCCACATGTGAGGTATCATAGCGTACGTTAGAGCGAGAGCAATACTTTTAGCACTAGACCTCCTCTGTAAATCTAAACTGGTAACCTGAAACACATAAAAAAGCGTTGCCTATGGGTATTTTCAAGTACTGAAGTTTGGCCCCATTCCATGAGTGTGTGCAATATTAAAGTGTAACATGTTGGGTATCTATTTACTCGGTGTAACATCATCTTTCACATTATGGCCATAAATTGGGCTAACTTTAGTGTATTCTTAATTTGTAACCACTTGAGCCCCAGAGCATATTACTGGTCACTGACGGGGCCATTTTTTGCATTTCAACACTGCGTCATTTTGACTGACAATTGCGTGGTTGTGCGACGTGGCCCCCAAAAAAATTGGGCGTCCTCATCCTCCCCCCCCCCCCCCCCTAAAAATTCAATTTTTTTTTTTGTTGGTGGTATTTGATCACCTCTGCGTTTTTTCTTATTTTTGCTTGACCCAAAAATATAGCGACAATTTGGTAACTAAAAAAACATCTTTTTTACGGTTTGCTATAATAAATCTCCCCCAAAATATATTCAAAAAATGTTTGCCCTCAGTTTAGGCCGATAAGTATTCTTGGACATCTTTTTGGTTGCCAAAAAATCACAATAAGCGTTTGATTGGTTTGGGCAAAAGTTCTAAGTAGGGGTTGGTCTTATGGGTTTTTTTTGAATAATTTTTTGTTTTACTAGTAATGGTGGCTATCATTTGTTTTTTCTGTCTAATGCGACATTGTGGCGGACACATTTTTGTGAGATTTGGCATTTTTGTAGCGAGCAATGGTATATCAATGCATTGCTTACTATAAAAATGACACTGGCAGGGAAGGGGTTAACACTAGGGGCGCGGAAGGGGTTGAATATGTTACCTGGGTGTGTTCTAACTGTAAAGGGGGTGGGACTGTGTAGGGGAAATGACAGATCGCTGTTCATACATTGTAGGGACAGACGAGCAGGCATTCCCCCCCCCCCTGACAGGACCGGGATAAAGGGGAACTCCACCCCAAATTACAAAAAAAAACGGCGTGGGGGTCCCCCTTCTGGTGCACAACAGGCTCTTAGATTTGATCTGGAACATAAGGGGTTAAACCCACGCCAAAAAACGGCGTGGGGTTCCCCCTCAGATCCAGACCAAACCCTTCTCCCAGGCACGCAGTCTGGCCGGACAGGAATGGGGGTGGGGACGAGCGAGCGCCCCCCCCCCCCCTCCTGAGCCGTACCAGACCACATGCCCTCGACATGGGGGAGTGTGTGCTGTGGGGGAGGGGGCACTGCCCCCCCACCCCAAAGCACTCTTGTCCCCATGTCGAAAGGGACAAGAGCCTCTTCCCGACAACCCTGGCCGTTGGTTGTCGGGGTATGCGGGCGGGGGGCTTATCAGAATCTGAGAGCCCCCTATATTAAGGGGGCCCCCAGATTCTGGCCCCCCACCCTATGTGAATGAGTATGGGGTACATCGTACCCCTACCCATTCACCGGGTGGAAAAGTGTAAACAAAAAAAAAAACACACAGAAAAAAATAATTTATTAGTCAGCTCCGGGGGTCTTCTGCCGGGACCCCCCACCACCAGCCCATTGGGCCCCGGGCTTCGCCGTCTTCTGCCGGGGGGGACACCCACCGATGATCTCCGCCATGTCCAGCCAGGCCCCCACCCCAAAATTAGCTCTTTCACATCCGGGGGGGGCCGGCCGAAAGAAGCAGAGAACAACGGGGGCGGAGCCCCTCGGTCTTCCAGACGTTTTCTGCCGGGGGGGCTCCAGCCCCGCACCGGTCTTCGCCGCCGCCTTCCGCCGGGGGGGGACACCCACCGATGCTCTCGGCCATGTTCGGCCAGGCCCCCTACCCCAAACAAAGCTCTTTTACATCCGGGGGGGGCCGGCGGAAATGGCGGAGAACAACGGGGGGCGAAACCCCTCGGTCTTCGCCTTCCGCCGGGGGGGTACACCTACCCCCCCCCCGGTCTTCGCCGCCGCCTTCCGCCGGGGAGAGAGACACCCACCGATGCTCTCCGCCATGTTCGGCCAGGCCCCCTACCCCAAACAAAGCTCTTTTACATCCGGGGGGGGCCGGCGGAAATGGCGGAGAACAACGGGGGCGTCGCCACTCCTCGGTCTTCTAGCCGTCTTCTGCCGGGGGGGGGAAACACCCACCCATGCTCTCCGCCATGCTCGACTGTGCCCCCACCCCAAAATGAAGCTCTTTTACATCCGGGGGGGGCCGGCCGAAAACAGCGGAGAACAACGGGGGTGTCGCCCCACCTCGGGCTCCTCCCAGGGCTTCTTTCGCCGTCTTCCGCCGGAGGGCGCCACTCTCCGGGCTTCTCGACGTTGTCTTCCGCCGTGGGGGCCAGGCCTTCTTCTTTGCCGCCCCCCTCGATTTTTTCGGCCTGGACGGGGGTCGTACATCCCATCCAGGACTTGGACGTGGCGGGCTTCTCGTCGCCGTCTTCTGCCGCTGCCCCCTTCACCACGAAGCTCCGTGCTTGTTTGATGAGGGCAGCGGGCTTCCGTCGTCTTCTCCGGGGCGAGGGTCGTACATCCCACCCCGGATTTCGTCGCCGTCTTCTGCCGCTGCCCCCTTCACCACGAAGCTCCGTGCTTGTTTGATGAGGGCAGCGGGCTTCCGTCGCAGTCTTCCGCCGCGGGGTGACACTCGCGGGCTTCTTCTTCCATTCGATGTTGACACGGCGAGGTCCGGCGCTGAAATGCCTTCTGAGCGGCGGGCAAGGACTTATATTGGCATTGGGCGTGGGCGTGGTTATGCCAACATGTGACCTTAACCCATGTGACAGTGATGTCACGTCACATCACTGTCACATGGGTTAAGGTCACATGTTGGCATAACCACGCCCACGCCCAATGCCAATATAAGTCCTTGCCCGCCGCTCAGAAGGCATTTCAGCGCCGGACCTCGCCGTGTCAACATCGAATGGAAGAAGAAGCCCGCGAGTGTCACCCCGCGGCGGAAGACTGCGACGGAAGCCCGCTGCCCTCATCAAACAAGCACGGAGCTTCGTGGTGAAGGGGGCAGCGGCAGAAGACGGCGACGAAATCCGGGGTGGGATGTACGACCCTCGCCCCGGAGAAGACGACGGAAGCCCGCTGCCCTCATCAAACAAGCACGGAGCTTCGTGGTGAAGGGGGCAGCGGCAGAAGACGGCGACGAGAAGCCCGCCACGTCCAAGTCCTGGATGGGATGTACGACCCCCGTCCAGGCCGAAAAAATCGAGGGGGGCGGCAAAGAAGAAGGCCTGGCCCCCGCGGCGGAAGACAACGTCGAGAAGCCCGGAGAGTGGCGCCCTCCGGCGGAAGACGGCAAAAGAAGCCCTGGCCCCTAGTAGGAGCCAGGCAGAACCCGGCGACGAAATCCGGGGTGGGATGTACGACCCTCGCCCCGGAGAAGACGACGGAAGCCCGCTGCCCTCATCAAACAAGCACGGAGCTTCGTGGTGAAGGGGGCAGCGGCAGAAGACAGCGACGAGAAGCCCGCCACGTCCAAGTCCTGGATGGGATGTACGACCCCCGTCCAGGCAGAAGAATTTGAAGGGGGCGGCGGAAGACCCTCAAAAGTGAAAACGTTCACCAGGTGAATGGGTAGGGGTACGATGTACCCCATACTCATTCACATAGGGTGGGGGCCCGAAATCTGGGGGCCACCTTATTAAACGGGGCTCCCAGATTCTGATTGGCTCCCGCCCGCATACCCCGACAACCAATGGCTAGGGTTGTCGGGAAGAGGCTCTTGTCCCGATCGACATGGGGACAAGAGTGCTTTGGGGTGGGGGGGCAGCGCCCCCCTCCCCCAAAGCACACACTCCCCCATGTCGAGGGCATGTGGTCTGGTACGGCTCAGGAGGGGGGGGGCCGCTCGCTCGTCCCCACCCCCATTCCTGTCCGGCCAGACTGCATGCCTGGGATGAGGGCTTGGTACGGATCTGGGGGGGAACCCCACGCCGATTTTGGCGTGGGTTAACCCCTCACGTTCCGGACCAAGCCGGAGAGCCTATTGTACCCCTGGGGGGGAAGCCGCGCCGGTTTCACATTTGAAATTTGGCGCGGAGTTCCCCTTCAGTGTCAGCGCAGCCCGAGAACAGCTCGGAGCTTGCCGTGCGCCGCTCCAGGCAGTGCAAACACTGCTACGCCGCCTGGTATTTACCAAGGATTTCCCGGCGTACTGAAGAGGCGCGCGGTAAGCTCCGATTTTTCCCTCTGCGCATGCCCAGTATGCAAGTGAACCTTCCGAGGTTCTAGCGTACTTTGCAAGGGCACGGGGATCGGGTCCCAAAAGTCACTTTCCCTTTCAAATCGGCCCGCCACACAAGTTGAAACACATGTCACTACACTTCCCCTGCATCACCCCCCTCCCTCCCCTCATAAACTCCCGCCCGAATCCCCGATGTTTACATTACTAAATGCCGCACGCCAGCTCTGTACTGGCGTGCTGTGCGCCCTCTTCTGGGCGCATTAGGCACTTTAGTAAATGAGGAAACACGCTGCACTGGCAGCGTGTTTCTTTGGTAAATGTCAAAAACAGGTTTACTCCTGCTTGTGCACCATGAGTCTTGGCGCACAGGCTTGGTAAATCAGCCCCTCTATAATCTAAAAAAATGACACTCTCACCCCCCAACCTAACGCTGATAGCATCTCATCATTTTTAGACAATATTAACCTTCCTTCCATTGATCCTACGTCATTAGAATTACTCTAACAAACCCATATCAGATGAAGAAATTAAGGTCATACACGAACTACCAAAAAATAAATCCCCAGGCCCAGATGGCCTATCAGGAGAATATTATACGGACTTTGAAGAAACCCTAGTCCCCAATCTTTCCAACCTATTTAATCAAGCAGCTAACTCAGAAGCCCTCGCAAAAGAACTGGTAGAAGCAATAATTATCACTATACCTAAATCAGGCAAAGATCCCACTTCCCCTTTAAACTATAGGCCCATTTCCTTACTAAACTCAGATCTCATAATCTACGCAAAGATACTGGCGAATAGACTTGTTAATATAATTCCCACCCTAATTAAACCAGATCAAGTTGGCTTTGTTAAAAGTAGACAGGCCCCAGATAGCACAAGAAGAATGCTCAATAGTATTAGCACTATACACAATAGTCGAACCCCCGCCCTGCTCTTAGCTTTAGATGCTGAAAAAGCATTCGACAGAATGCATTGGGAATATATATCAAAAACCTTAAATAAATTTGGCTTTAACGGTTTCATCCACTCGGCAATCATGGCATTATATACCCAGCCCAACGCAAAGGTCTACACTTCAGGTTTCTTATCTAGAAACTTCCTATTAACTAACGGAACCAGACAGGGCTGCCCCCTATCCCCTATAATTGTTGCCTTAGCTATAGAACCCCTAGCAGAATACATTTGATCATCCCCGAATGTCAGAGGTCTTACGATTGGCCAAGACGTGCACAAACTAGGACTATTGGCAGACGATATCATATTGACACTGGCAGAACCTGATATATCTCTGCCTACAATACACGCAATACTAGAAAAATTCAAAGATGTCTCATACTATAAAATCAATCAGGATAAATGCTTTATCCTCCCTATGAACATACCAGACTCGACAATTAACTCACAACACATAAATACAATTGGGACAAGAAATCGATAACATACCTAGGGATCCAACTCACATTTCCTCCAACCAAAATGTATGATGCCAATTTCCCCACACTTGTAGACCAAATATCCTGTGACTTATCGCATATTCAAAAAACCAACTTATCCTGGGTTGGTAAAATAGGCGCTTTCAAGATGCATACCGAAAATGTTATATCTCTTTAGATGCCTCCCCATACCAATTCCTGCCAAGTTCTTTTAACAACTAGACAGCAAACTTAGACAATTTATCTGGAAAAAAAAAAACAGAGTTGCTTTCTCGATCCTTACTACTAAAAAAAATTCCGGTGGAATGGGTCTCCCACACGTTAGAAATGATTATTTTGCTTCTATCTTAGATCAGATGAAACATTGGTTTAACCCAACAAATGACAAATTATGGGTAAACATTGAACGTCTAGCCACACACAATTTTGACCTCCCTTCTCTCGCAATAGCTAGCACCATTATCCCCAAGATAACAATCCCCAATCTAATAAGCATTAAAACTACTTTATTCGCTTGGAAACACATTCTCTCAAAAACCAGACATGTAGAGAAATATGCTAAATTACATCTTCCCACAGAGGTCATTAATTGCAGAATCAGATTCTCTGTAAACGAGTGGATCAGTAATGGATATAATCTATACCAGAACCAACCCCTTAATGTTAAGAACATCATCGAGGGGGGGCGTGTCCAAGATGGCCACCGGAGCAGACGTGCTGTGAGGGAGCTCCTGCTAGTTCTCCGGTTATTACCCTGTTTCCCTGCAAACAGAGGGTCCTGACCCACATGCGACGGTGGGGATTTAGGAGCTGAGCGGCATGACCAAAGGAAAGGGCACCTTGTCCTCCCACAAATCCCATAAGATCGCCCCGGCCGCAACTGCACTGACTTCACGCTCGGCGTCCAGGATGGCGTCACAAGCGGAGGAGACTGACAAGGAGCCGGCGGAGAAGGAGCAATCTAACTTTGAGGCCTTGATGCAGGCCATCGGTGACTGCCAGACGACCCTCACGGGTAAGATCGAACGTGTCCAGATGGACATTGGCCTGATCCGCAGAGATATGGACACATTCCGCTCTCGCCTCACGGAGGTGGAGCGCCGCGTGGGGGACATCGAAGACGCGGTCCGTGACCACTCGGCTTCCCTCCGTACGCTACAGACCAGAGTTAAGGCTCTGGAAACCCGCGGATGCCGAAAATAGAAACAGACGAAACAATCTGCGCATAGTCGGCTTACCGGAGGGGTCCGAGGGCGCGGACTCTACGGCCTTCACAGAGCGTCTGCTGCGCACCCTCCTCCCAGACGCAGCGTTCTCCCAATTTTTTGTGGTGGAGAGGGCCCATAGAATGCCTGCTGCCCGGGGTCCCCCGGGAGCTCCTCCACGCACCTTTATCCTGAAGCTGCTAAACTTCAGAGACCGAGACCTAGTGCTGCGTGAATCCAGGAAGTTGGAGCTGCTGCGCTATGAGGGGGCTAAGCTGATGATTTTCCCGGATTACTCGGTGGATACTCAGAAACAGCGCCGCTCGTTTTATCAGGTGAAGCTCAACCTACGGAACCGTAAGATTAAATATAGCATGTTATTCCCGGCGAGACTGCGGGTTCAAGATGGCGAGGCAGTCCGTTTTTTCACCTCTCCGGATGAGGCATCACGCTGGCTGGAAACTGTACCCAGACATTGAGGGGACCGGGCGGTGATGGGTATGTTTGTCCCCCTTCTTTTCTTTTTGCCTATAACATGAGCCGACTGAACCCCCTCCCTTGGGGTTCTTCTCTGTTATTACTGTTGGGCCTGTTATTCTGCTGCCCCCACTGCCTGGCCTCTTCTGAGAGGATCTGCTTATGGGTTGTTTTTTTGTTTTTTTACGGACCCGGACTGTGTTTACCGGGGGGGACCTGAAGTTTGCAACTACCTCAAGTTTTATGAGCCCCCAGAGCGCCTTTTCTCCTACTCCTCTGGGTGAAATAACTTTTATTCTGCAGGGATCGTCTATCCTTCTTTTATAACGGAGACCTCGCTGCATGTACTGTGACACTCGGGTGTTCCTCTGTTCATAACCCTCAATGGCTGTTGCCATGATTCAGTTTGGGTTGAAAGCACACCGTAGTTTGGGGGGTGGGGGGGTTGGGGATGTTGTTGGAGTACTGGTTCTAACTCCCTCCTAATTCTTTTTTGCAGCTATACTGCGTTGATATCTAATTTGTGTGACTTTACGTGTGGGAACTTACTTAGCTATGCCACTCTGCCAATGTGTGACGTGGGGCCTCCCCCTTGTGGCAGGCCCGCGTATGTGCTAATACTTATGAAAGTGTACTCTAGGTATATGACCTGTGTGGGAAATGTATTGTACTGCTGCCCTGACATCTATTTTGTGATGGTGCTATGGCTCCGCTGACCATTCTGTCCTGGAATGTTAGGGGTTTAAATTCTAAAGTTAAGAGATCCTTGGTGTTCAACTACTTGAAGAAATACAACCCCCGGGTGTGCATCCTCCAAGAGACGCACTTGATGGGGGGCAGGACGCTGGCACTCAAGAAGCCCTGGGTGGGGTCATATTATCATTCCACCTACTCTCCTTATTCCAGGGGTGTCAGCGTTCTGGTTCATAAATCGCTCGGGTTTGCCCTTCTGGATCTGCATCTTGATCCGGAGGGCAAATATGTGGCGGTCCATGCAGTGTGTGATGGTCTAGAGCTATTGATAGTGGGCATTTACATACCCCACCCTGCCGCGGTTGCGGCGATTGAGAGACTTACTCCGCTCCTGGCGCGGTACCCGTCGGCTGGGGTGGTGTTGGCCGGGGACTTTAACATGACTCCTGATCCGGGTCTGGACAGGCTTAATGCAGGGCGGGGTGGGGATTCTCCTCTCTCTCACTGGGCAGACAATTATGGGCTTACTGACAGCTGGCGGATGCGGCATCCGGGTGTGCGGCAATACACCTGTCATTCGGCCACATACGCCTCCTTTTCCAGAATTGATCTGATCTACGCCTCTGACTCTCTGCTCCCCCGAATTCAGGAGGTTGAGATCCTGCCGCGTGGGATATCAGACCATGTGCCCGTCCTACTCACTATGCGAACTGACTCCCCGGCTGGTTTTAGGCTGTGGAGGCTGTCCGGATACTGGGTCACTGATGAAAGGGTGGTCCCCCTGGTGGAGGGGGAGTTGGGGGAATATTGGCCACACAATGAGGGATCGGTCCCCCCTCCGACGCTCTGGGATGCCTTCAAGGCATACACCCGAGGACAATACAAACACGCGATTGGGAAGGTGAGGAAGGAAACAACGCTTGCTTTAGAGGAGGCGCAGGGGAGGGTGTTACAGCTGGAGGAGAGTTGAGTTATGTGCGGGATGGCAGTGACGTGACATATGCAGCGATGCAATCCCTACACAGGGAGATCTCCCTGTTGCGTGAAGCAGCTTCTTTCCCAGTCACAGAGGATTTTTGAACAGGAGGAGAAGACAGGAAGGTTGTTGGCGTGGCTGGCGCGTGAGCGCTCTTCCACGCCACATATTGCCCATATTAGGGATGATGGGGGGATTTCCACTCTGACCCTGTGGGTATCAATACCCTATTTGCACAATACTATGAGGGCCTCTATACCTTCGCCCCAGACAGTCTGTGTCGCTATCTAGACCGCATAGAATTCCCGCAGCTCTCAACGGACGCCCGTGCCACGCTGGATGCCCCGATCACACTCAAGGAGGTACAGGTGGCGATAGCCGCGCTTCAGCCGGCTAAAACCCCAGGCCTTGACGGCCTTCCGGCCGAATTCTATAAGGCGAATAGAGAGCTTCTCGCCCCCAAGTTCCATAGGCTGCTTCTGGCTATGTTGGAGGAAGGCTGTCTTCCTCCCTCTATGGCGGAGGCAATTATAGTGGTTCTGCCCAAACCTAACAAGGACCTTGCGTCCTGTGCTTCATACCGCCCCATCTCGTTATTGAATGTGGATGCCAAGCTCACTGCCAAGATTCTTTCAACTAGACTCAACTCGATTATCCTGTCTTTGATTCATGGTGACCAGACTGGCTTTATGCCGGGCAAGGGCACTGATATAAACATACGTCGCCTATATACAAACGTGTCCCATATGGGGGGGGAGGCTCTTCTGGAGTCGTGGCCTCACTCGATGCCGAAAAGGCATTCGATTCGGTGGAATGGGAGTTCTTGTGGCAGGTCCTTGAACGCTTTAATTTTGGCCCTAAGTTTATATCCTGGATTAAATTGTTGTATAGGAACCCCTCTGCACGGGTCCGCACAAATGGACTGCTCTCCCCTTCCTTTGCCCTGGGTAGGGGTACTAGGCAGGGGTGTCCACTGTCCCCGGGACTGTTTGACCTGGCCATGGAGCCCCTGGCTATCCTGCTTAGGGGGTCCCCCGAGGTTGGTGGAATTCCGGTTGGTCCGTTGACTGAGAGGCTGTCACTCTATGCAGATGATGCATTGCTATACCTCCCGGATGCCTCTACCTCTTTGGCGGCGGTAGATTATCAACCACTATGGCTCCTTCTCGGGCATTCGGATCAACTGGACCAAATCCATCCTGTTCTCCCTGTCTCCCGTTCCTCCCACACTGGATCCGCAGATCCCGCTGTCCCTGGTTCCCCGGTTTAGATACCTTGGGGTTGAGGTGCAGAGGGACCCTGCTCTCTATCTGGTTGACAATGTGTATCCGCTTCTTAGCCAAATGACTGCCAGGTTTCAGGCCTGGAGGTCTCTCCCCCTCTCCCCTGTTGGGAGGATCAACCTCCTTAAAATGACATTTCTCCCCAAATTTCTCTATGCATTTCGTAATACCCCGGTCCCCATCCCTAACTCCTTTTTCCAGAAAATAAACCAGGCAGTGAACACATTTGTGTGGGGAGGTCAGGCCCCTAGGGTTGCCCGTTCTGCCCTCCAGCTCCCTCTATCTTCGGGGGGCTTGGCTCTTCCCTGTTTTAAACTATACTATTGGGCAGCGGTGGTAGTGACGGTTCGCTGGTGGTTCTCTCAGCCGCGGTCTAACCCTGCGGTTGAACTGGAGGCGGCTGTGCTTGGCTCTCATTCGGCGCTCAGTGACTTGGTGTTCCGGGGACCTAGGGCATACCCTGGTATGACGGCCCCAATGCGGACCACCGTCAAGGTGTGGGAACAGGTTACTGCAAAACTCAGTGGTCCCGGTGCCATCTCCCTGCGTACTCCGTTGTGGGGCAACCCCAAGCTGGCTCACTTGCAGTCAATCCCCGATCCGGCTCTGTGGACCAGATATGGGATTACGACTCTGCGCCAGATCATGTCTGGGAGCGGAATCCTTTCCTATGATGAATTAAAAAACACCTTTCGGTTACCATCCACAATGCTTTTCCGCGATTTGCAACTTAGGCACGTGGTGCGGGCTCAGTTTCCTGGGGGGGTTGAACTGCGGTCACACGGGGTTGAGTCCTTTTTGGTATCCAGGGGGGTGGGTCGCATTCTCTCCTCCCTGTATCTCAGATTGTCCTGTGGGGAACCAGGTGTCGGGTCCAAGCTCTATGACAGCTGGAGGGCGGATCTGCCTGCCCTTGCGGCTGATGACTGGGAGGAGGGTATTCAGCAGTATATTCCTTTGATGGTCTCGGCAAGGGATAGATACATACAACTTAAATTTATACACAGAGCATATTATACACCTGTGAGGCTCTCTAGGATTTACCCTTCCCAAACGGACAGGTGTCCCAAGTGTGCTACGGACCTGGGCACCTTCATACATGTTGTGTGGGCCTGCCCTGTTATTCAAAGATTTTGGTCAGAAGTGGTGGGCGTCATAAACTCAGTGGGCAACTTGCAGATAGGCCTGGGCCCAATTATACTACTTTTGGGGGTCAGCGATAATGTCATACCCAGCATGCACAAACGGCTGTTTGTCTTTTATGCAGCATTCTATGCTAGGAAAGCTATCCTACTCAAGTGGAAGCAGCCAGAGCCCCCGACGGTCTCCCAATGGAAGGCCCTGGTAGACGCCACGATGCCCCTCTATAAACTCACATATATGAACCGTAAGTGCCCCCAAAAGTTTGATAAAGTGTGGGGCGCATGGACTAACAGGTAGCCTGGTGGCCTCACATGCTGCCATAATGGGGCTCTCTGTCTCTCCTGCCCCGTTTCCTGTGTCGCCCACTTTTCTTTTCTCCCCCCCTCCCTCCTCTCTCTTCTTCCTCCCCTCCCATCCTTTCCCCTTCCCCGCTCTGCTGCCCCCACTATATGACCAGATCCTGCCCCTCACGGTACATTTTGTTCTTTTATGCGCCCTTTACTATGGCGCTCTAATGTAATCTTTGGTGTTGCTGAGTATCCTACTAGGTTCCAGAAGATGTGTTTGTAACTGTGTATATACCCGTGTCTTTCTTGTAATGTATAGCTGCATTATGTTCTTTCTTCTGTTTTTACTGTTTATTGTTTGTCATTTGTTTTCTCTTTTACTTGGAGACAAATAAAAAAAAAATTCTGAAAAAAAAAAAAAGATCATCATCGAGACTAAGATTGGTAAATGTACCCGACTGAAAGATTTCTCTCCCAGTAATTTGATTGAAATCCCTATGAACTTTTGGGAGTTCCTCTTTCCTCAGTAAAATGATAACAGGAAAGGTATATCTTTCTTCTACGATGTGTTATCCTCCAAACTGTTTACCAAAAACACAAATATGCTGAAATGGGAAAGAGATCTGGACTAGATTTTTTCCCCGACTCAGTGGATTAAAGTATTTCAAACAATTAGTAAATCATCCTCTTGCATTGAACACTGGGATAATGCCCAACAAATTATTAATAGATGGTACTTAACACCATACAAGTTATCCAAAATGTATCCAACTGCATCCGACATCTGTTGGAAATGTAACAAGCAAACGGGAAACCTCCTGCACACGCTTTGGAGTTGCAAGACTCTAAAAAGTTTTTGGAACTCTATCTCATCCTTTATCGCCAATCTTATGGGTAACCTTGCCAAGCTTACTCCTACCAACGCATTATTAGGTATAGATCTAGACAAATACCCCACTATGTACAGGACTATTGTCTTACATATTTTAATAGCCTCAAGAATTACAGTGGCCTCTCTATGGAAATCCACAGACGCCCCAAACCTAACAATGGTCATCACCAGATTAAACACCCAAGCTCAATTTGAACTATTATTAGCCTATAAGAATGATTCTATAATCCCCTATCGTAGAAAATGGAAAATGTGGTTAACCCACCCGAAAGCTTCCAAATTTTTAAAAGATTCCTTACTGTAATAATCTTCCTATAGTCTGAAGAATAACAGTATAAAATACTGAATCTTTGGTATAGATAATGACTAACGGCAGCCTTTATTTCAGTTTTCTCCATCCCTCCCCCTCCTTTATTTGTATTTACTTTAGCTGTATAGGTGTACCACTGATCATCTTGGTGACCTCCCAGTCCTACAGTTTGTACCCAATTGGGGTAGGCTGGCCTAGGTCGCCGAGTACTGTATTATTTTTCTGTTAAATGTTTGCCTGTACAAGGTGATTATACGACTTAAGTTGTATATTGAATGCAACTACCTCAAGTGTTGTAAATTGATAAACCCAATAAAAATGTATTGATGAAAAAATAAAAAATATACTGCAAATCAGTGCAAAAAAGTGTGCTAGTAGTGCCACAAATTGCACCAGTATACACAGTGTAAAGATGGTTCAATAATGCAAAGATGGTATATGCAGTTAATAGATTAATGTCCCATATAATAAATAGTGATGAGCGGAATACGCCATATTCGATTTCGCGATATTTCGAAGAATATTCGCAAATATTCGTTAATATCGAATATTTGTGATATTTTATAAAAAAAAAAAAAAATTGCGAATTTTCGCTAATGCGAAATTTCGCGTTTTTTTTTTTTTTTTATAAAATATCACGAATATTCGATATTTACGAATATTTGGTATATTTTATAAAAAAAAAAAAAAGCGAAATTTCACATATGCGATCGCGAATATTCGTTAATATCGAATATTCGTGATATTTTATAAAAAAAAAAAAAAAAATTGCTAATTTTCGCCAATGCGAAATTTCGCTAATGCAAAATTTCGCGATTTTTTTTTTTTATAAAATATCACGAATATTCGATATTTACGAATATTCGCTATATTTTATAAAAAAAAAAAAAAATAGCGAAATTTTGCATATGCGAAAGCGAAAATGATTGCGAAATTTCGCTATTTTTTTTTGGATAAAATATCACGAATATTCGATATTTACGAATATTCGCTATATTTTATAAAAAAAATAAAAATATTGCGAAATTTCGTTATTCCGAAATTTATTGCGAGATTTATTGCGAAATTTATTGCGAAATTTGAAAAATACGAATATTCGAAATAGCGAATATTCGCCGCGATATTCGAGTTATTCGCGAATACTCGAATATGCAATATTCGTAGCAAATATTTGCAATGCGAATATTCGTGAGCAACACTAATAATAAATGACAGGGTAAATGCTCCAGTGTTTCCAAATTCCTGATGAGAAAATTTCTAAATTGTAGTATTGAACCATGGTGACTCTCCTTCACCAGTCTCTCAGAACTCTCACCTTACAAATGCAGGCACATCGATACTGTATCTTCCACCATATGGGTGTTTGGATGCCCAGATATTGCACTGCTTCTCTCCTCATACATCCACAATCGTTCCGTTAGCAACTTATCACTAAAAGAGGAGAGTGGGAAGCGGGAGAGAAGGAAAATAAACTCCAGCCCATGCCCAAGGATAAGCAAGGAGGAGAAGGAGACTTCTATGGTGTAGTATTTTTTTAAATAAAATTTTATTTTAATTTTTAAATTAATTTAAATTTTACAGTGTTACTTAACAACTTAAGACCCGGACCAAAATGCAGGTAAAGGACCTTGCCCCTTTTTGCGATTCGGCACTGCGTCGCTTTAACTGACAATTGCGCGGTCGTGCGAAGTGGCTCCCAAACAAAATTGGCGTCCTTTTTTCCCCACAAATAGAGCTTTCTTTTGGTGGTATTTGATCACCTCTGCGGTTTTTATTTTTTGCGCTATAAACAAAAATAGAGCGTCAATTTTAAAAAAAATGCAATATTTTTTACTTTTTGCTATAATAAAAATCCCCCAAAATATATAAAAAAAATATTTTTTTTCCTCAGTTTAGGCTGATACGTATTCTTCTACCTATTTTTGGTAAAAAAAAAACGCAATAAGTGTTTATCGGTTGGTTTTCGCAAAATTTATAGCGTTTACAAAATAAGGAATAGTTTTATTGTATTTTTATTAATTATTTTTTTTTTACTACTAATAGCGGCGATCAGCGATTTTCTTCGTGACTGCGACAATATGGCGGACACTTCGGACAATTTTGACACATTTTTGGGACAATTGTCATTTTCACAGAAAAAAATGCATTTAAATTTGCATTGTTTACTGTGGAAATGACAGTTGCAGTTTGGGAGTTAACCACAGGTGGCGCTGTAGGGGATGTGTGACTATGTGTTTTGTTTACTACTGTAGGGGGGTGTGGCTGTAGGTGTGACGTCATTGATCGCGTCCCCCTATCACAGGGATGACGCGATCGATGCTACAGCCACAGAGAAGCACGGGGAAGCCGTGTGTACACACGGCTCTCCCCGTTCTTCCGCTCCAGGGACGGATCGCCGCACTGCAGCGGCGATCAGGTCCGCGAAACCCGCGGTCCCGGACCCGCGACCCACGGCTGGGTACTAAAATCAACGTATATATACGTTGATGTGCCCAGCCATGCCATTCTGCCGACGTAAATGTGCAGTAGGCGGTCATTAAGTGGTTAACCCACAAAAGTAAAAGCACTGTGGAACCTAAAGGTGTTAATCACCTGCATTGAGTAAAAAGGCTATTTGACCATGTGTTTTCTGATCCTCCCCTTCCACTGTCCCCAATCCATCTTTTGATAAAACAGAGCCTATGGAGTCACTCTGCAGATGCTTAGTTTTGTTTGCATTGCTAGAAAGATTTTTTTTTCTTGGGAAGGTGCATGCGATCACCACAGGGCCAATCATAACTGTCCAGACAGAGGGTCAGAAGTAGGGATGAGCCGTAGGGATGAGCCGAACACCCCTGGGTTCGGTTCGCACCAGAACCTGCGAACAGACCAAAAGTTTCTGTGAACTTTAGAACCCTGTTAAAGTCTATGGGACTCGAACGTTTGAAATCTAAAGTACTAATTTTAAAGGCTAATATGCAAGTTATTGTCCTAAAAAGTGTTTGGGGACCCGGGTCCTGCCCCAGGGGAGTGTTTGGGGACCTGGGTCCTGCCCCAGGGGACATGTATCAATACAAAAAAAGTTTTAAAAAACGGCCGTTTTTTCAGGAGCAGTGATTTTAATAATGCTTAAAGTGAAACAATAAAATTGAAATATTCCTTTAAATTCCGTACCTAGGGGGGTGTATAGTATGCCTGTAAAGTAGCACTTGTTTCCTGTGCTTAGAACTGTCCCTGCACAACATTTAATTTCTGAAGGAAAAAAAGTCATTTAAAATCACTCACCTTATGCCGCGTACACACGATCACTTTTTGTGATGAAAAAACTACGTTTTCAAAAACATCATTTAAAATGATCGTGTGTGGGCAAAACGTAGTTTTAGGTCTTCAAAAAAACTACCAAAAATAATTTGAACATGCTTGAATTTTTTGTGTCGTTTTTCAAAATGTCATTTTTTGTGTCATAAAAAGTGATTGTGTGTGGGCAAAACAACGTTTTGTTTAGTCACATAAAACGTTGTTTTCTTTCATCACAAAAAGTGATCGTGTGTACGCGGCAGTAGGGTCTGGTATGGATATTAAGGGGAACCCTGCGTCAAATAAAAAAAAAAATTATGCGGGGTTCCCCCCAAATATCCATTCCAGACCCTTTAGGTCTGGTATGGATTTTAAGGGGAACTACACCCCAAATTAAAAAAAAAATGCCGTGGACCCCCACACATTTTTTTTAATGAATGACTTTTCTCTGTATTGCCGAGAGTCGACAATTCATTATAGCCACAAGTGATTTTAAATTACTTACTATACCCCCCCCCCCCCCGGTACGAAATTTAAAGGAATATTTCACTTTTATTGTTTCATTTAACCACTTCAGGCCCGCGCTACCGTCGAATGACGGCAACAGTGCGGGTCTGAATATCCAACATGCCGTCATTTGACGGCATCTCCTTCAGGCATTCCCAGCGCGCGCTGTAGAGCGCGCTGCGGGGAAGCCCTGTGTTGTCAGTGTCCCTTGGACACGGCCAATCACAGATCGCGGCGAACGGCCAATCAGAGCGGCCGTTTGCGATGCGATCTGTGGGCGAATGAGAGATGATCTCATAGATCATCTCTCATTGCCGTTTTACACAGAGACAGCGTCCTGTCTCTGGAGAGGAGGAGCCCGATCTGTGTTCCTTCCTACATAGGGACACAGATCGGTCACCCCCCCAGTCACCCCCCCTCCCCCCACAGTTAGAACACACCTAGGATACACATTTAACCCCTTCCTCACCCCCTAGTGTTAACCCCTTCAATGCCAGTCACATTTATACTGTAATTAGTGCATTTTTATAGCACTGATCGCAGTATAAATGTGAATGGCGCCAAAAATGTGTCAAAAGTGTCCGATGTGTCCGCCATAACGTCGCAGTACCAATAAAAATCGCAGATCGCCGCCATTTCTAGTAAAAAAAAAAAAAATAATAATAATAATTCTCTCCCCTATTTTGTAAGCGCTATAACTTTTGCGCAAACCAGTCACTTATTTCGATTTTTTTTTTTTTTTTTTACCAAAAATATGTTGAAGAATATGTATCGCCCTAAACTGAGGAAAAAAAATGTGTTTTTTTTTTTTTTTTTTAATTGGGATATTTTATTTATAGCAACAAGTAAAACATATTGCATTTTTCTTCAAAATTGTCGCTCTTTTTTGTTTATAGCGCAAAAAATAAAAACCGCACAGGCGATCAAATACCACCAAAAGAAAGCTCTACTTGTGGGGAAAAGGACGTACATTTTGTTTGGGAGCCACGTCGCACGACCGCGCAATTGTCAGTTAAAGCGACGCAGTGCCGGAAGCTGAAATTTCACCTGGGCAGGAGGGGGGTATATGTGCCCAGTAAGCAAGTGGTTAAAAGGAATTATTAAAATCACTGCTGCCAAAAAAAATGCAATTTTTAAAACTTTTTTTGCATTGATACATGTCCCCTGGGGCAGGATCCAGGTCCCCAAACACTTTTTATTACAATAACTTGCATATTATCCTTTAAAATTAGCAAACGTTCGAGTCCCATAGACTTTAACAGGGTTCTAAAGTTCACACGAACTTGCCGCGAACACCCCAAATAGTTCGCTATTTGGCGAACAGGCAATGTTTGAGTCGAACATGAGTTCTACTCGAACTCGAAGCTCATCCTTAGTCAGAAGTCATGCAGCCTTATAGGACTATCAGAGTAGAAAATTCCTCCTACAAACTTTACCTAGACACTGATAGAAGTCACAAGACTGCTATGTACCACTCATGAGAAAATGTAATTAGAAGTTTATATTTACTTAGCCAGGTCAGTGTAGTGTATGTATGTCAGGTATAGGTAGGTAAGTGATGAGGTCAGTGTATGTCTCTTCTGCCCATCAGTGTACAAGTAGGCGAGGCCGGTGTAATGGTCAGTGTGTCAGGTAGGTGAGTTTTAGTGCCTATCATTGATGGGCAGCACTGGTAGGCCAGGCAGAAAGCAGCAAGTTAGCTTACCTCCTGTCACACAACGCCACGTCCCTGCGAAAAACACCCTCAAAATGACCGCCCTGCCCCCCCCCCCCCTCCCATGGTGCCACCTCTGGCCTTCGGGCTGCAGCCCCTGGTCTTTTTGACACCTAGCAACGCCCCTTCATTATACACATTTTCTGATTACTTTCTTCAGCTGTGTCCCTAAACAAAAAAATCTTTATTTTCATTTGAGTGTCTATTTTATTTTTTAAGTAACAACAGACTTATCAGTGTAACTACTTCATCTGTATACCCTATGACCATACATGCCCTAACCCATCTCTCTCTTCTTTGGCATTAAATTTGGAATGCTTTGGCTTTGTATGTATTTTAATTTTCTAGTTCAAGCAGAGTTCATGCTCCACATGCTTTTGTGTTGTGCTGTGCCATGTTGCATTTATGAGCTGCTTTAACATTCAAAGCCTGTATACACAAATCCTTACACAGCTTATAGGTTATCTCATGTCTATGAGTACTGTCATTGACATACAGAACTAACCTAAGCCCAGAAAGACAGGCACCACAAACTGCCTCAGGTAGTAAAGAGTTCAGTAAACCATAGAAATTCAGAATCTGCCTAGTACTGATCTAACTTCAACTAAATTTTAAATCGTAAAAAACATATTGCAAAAATTGGCATAATGTAATTTACTTTTATTAAAAATAATTGTTCCTTTTTAATATGGAGCTGTTGTAAATTTCTGTAAAATTCAATGCATTATGGCAACCTGGAAGCACAAAGACACAAGTCAGATTAGGAATCCTCTGTAATAAAAAAATGTTGTGAGAGATTTCCTAAAGTTTATTCTTTAACCCCTTCAATACAGGGCTTTTATACCTACCTCCATACCGGGCCTATTCTGGCACTTCTCTCCTACATGTACAAATCATCATTGTTTTGCTAGAAAATTACTCAGAACCGCCAAACATTATATATGTTTTTTTAGCAGACACCCTAGGGAATAAAATTGCGATCATTGCAACTTTTTATCTTGCACGGTATTTGCGCAATAATTTTTCAAAAGCTTTTTTTTGGGAAAAAAAATCATTAATTTTATTAATTAAAAATAACAAAACAGTAAAGTTAGCCTAATTTTTTTGTAAAATATGAAAGATGATGTTACGCCGAGTAAATAGATACCTAGCATGTCAAGCTTTAAAATTGCGCACACTCATGGAATGGAGCCAAACTTTGTTACTTAAAAATCTCCATAGGCGACACTTTGAAAAAATTTACAGGTTACCAGTTTAGAGTTTAGAGGTATGTAAACATACCTTGTAATAGGAAAGGTGTGTGATAGGTCCTCTTTAAGGAGAGATGGATCTCTCCTCCAGGCTGAAAAGCATGAGATTGTGAAAAAAAATCACCGATCTCATGCTTACTAGCCGCAATTGGGGCTTTGTTTACTTCCAGGGTACCCGGGCGTGATGTCATCACATCGCACCCAGGCCTCTGATGGTCATAGAGACATCTCTATACTTCCTATCCGGCGCTGGGTGATTCTTTCTCCGGGCCCCCCGATGGCACGGGAGACCCCGGAGAAGCACCGGATGGCGGTGGAACCTATAAGAATGATCAAGCGGAGGAACCGCCACTATGATCATTCTTATGGTTCGCAGGATCGCCACCGGAACACAATGATATCTGAATGATGCCTCTAGCTGCAGGCATCATTCTGATATCACCGCACAAAGTCCAGGACGTCATATGACGTCCATCAGGGATGGGAGATCCCCTTTGTGGACGTCATTTGTCTATGTGCGGTATTGAAGTGGTTAAAGTATATTCTATCACGCTTGATAAAGCAGGGAATTGTTGTGAGTCAACTTTCTTGATATATGGGACCTCAAGTGTGACTTTTGACATCATCAATGTAAAGCTACAGAAAGCTGTCAAAGACTGCAGACATGCAACATGAGATGATCAAAGATTACAGGCACCTCTACAAGAGATGGTCAGAATCTGCAGACATGCTGCAGAAGATGGCCAGACTCTGGGAAAATGGTATAGCAGTTTTTGGAGTCTGGGGACATGCTTCAGGAGATCTAGGGGTTGACTGTGGCATAACTAGAACCTTCGGATCCACTGTGCAAGAAACCATGAAAGGCCCCCTGACCCCCAGCCAGGGCCATTACCTCTGAGCCCAGTGGCTTAATGCCAGGACCCAGTCATAAGTGCGACCTTTGTGACTCTGGTAGTTTAGTCACTGGTGTAAGTATTTTTTTCTTTAGGTTTTTATTATTTATTTTTTTTACATTTGTTTTAATATTTTTTTACCATTTTTTTAGGGCCCCTGTCACGTACCTGGTGGTCGAGCCCGACGTGCAAGGAGTGGCTGCCCTTACTCCTCTGATCCCGAGACCCCTGGTAGAGCAGACAGGGGGTACAGGAATACAGAGTCGCACAAGCGCCGGTTGCAGCGCAGGTGCTGGGCTGGGAAGGCTTCAGGAGGCTTCAGTGCTGCGTAGAGTAGCAGGTGTAGGCTGATAGCTGCAGGCGGCAGGTGAAGACACTGGAAGCAAGGGACCACCAGAGCAGGGGAGGTGTACCGTAGTACAGTGGAGATAAGTCCCAGCAGGAGGGTCCGCAGCAGGCTGGCGGATCAGGTAAGGCAGAGTCGAGTTCAGACCGGGTCAGCAACAGGCGGGCAGCAGCGGGTACAGAGGGTCAGGCGGGTGGATTGTCAAGCAGGCAAGAGGTCAGGGCAGGCGGAAGACAAGAGAAGTCAGGAACAGGCCGGGTTGTCAGGAACAGGTGCAAGCAGGACGGGTACAGGTAATCACAGGAACTGCTGTAGACCGGACAGCAAGAGGCAAAGGCTCACAGCAAGTTTAAATGCCCTGTTTTGGCGCCAGAATGACGTTTGCACGTGCCCGCGCGCCGTTACCGCCGGCGCGCGTGCCCGCCGCAGTGCCGTGAACGCGCATGCCCGCGCGCCATTGCCGCGAATGCGCGCCCTGTGCGCGCTGATACCGCCACATAGGTGACCTATATGGGGGGAAGCAAGCAAGTTACCCCCTGCATAAAGGTTTGGACCAGTGAATGGGAGGCTAAAGGCCTTTGGAAGAATACTTATAGGCCTGAAACTTGACCTCTGATTGTATTCAAAGCCAACTTGATTTCTACAGCAGACTGTATAAAAGAGAATTCTCCCAATCACGTATTTCCGGTGATGCCATTTTTTGGCTTCACACCAAGCAAAATAAGTCTTCCAGACCTTATGATAGATCTTCCTAGTGACCTAGCATTCACTGGGGTAGACTTCACTGGTCCTAAGATGCCACTGTCCTTTAACACCCTGGCTTCAATTCATTGTGGAAGACTTAAGTCCTTATCAGCGGTTTTTAACAGTGGCCCCCACATTGATTTCTATCATTGAACTGTGTGTTATGAAGCATTATATCATCTTTGTGGAAATAACCTTAAAGGATTGTTAAGCTGAACCACATCCCAATTCTTTTTGCCTGTTCCCACGTGAGTGTGAGTAAGTTGATTGGCTGTGGTGGCCACCTGTCCTCTTTAGACTAGCATCTAATTTTATTAGTACATTGGAGGTATTGGTACCTTTTTGTACTTTTGTATTTATGTTGTGTACACGTGGATAAATATTGAATTAAATTGCAGTCTTAATCCCCATTCCTCTCTGATTAATTTCTGTGGAAACCTCTGTTCCTTTTCAATATACTGTATAATTTAGAGCAGGGGTCTCCAAACCCTGGCCTGCGGGCAACATCCGGCCCGCTTGTCCGTTATATCTTTTAAAAAAATTTTTAAACAAGAGAAGCTGAGGCGCGGCACCTCCCCTCTTCCCGCCCGCTGTTTGAAGTTGCGATCCCAGGAGTGACGTCACAGGCGCAGCACTTCCCCTCTTCCTGCCCACTGCTACACTCGTGGAAGGAACGTTAATTCAAACAGCGGGCAGGAAGAGGGGAGGTGCGGCACCTCTGAGACGGTAGCTGCAGAAGACTAGAAGTCATCTAGTACGGAGGTCAGAGGCTGATCATGTTATTGTGTTGCACAACGCCGATAAGCACACTACAGGGGAGATTGTTACATTGCTGTGCTGATGGGAACATTACTGGGGACACCGCTAATGGGGACACATCAGCGGTGTCCCCATCATTGGCGTCCCCATCAGCAATGATGGGGATGCCGTTGATGGGAACACCACTGATGGGGACATGGGGTCACTGCTGATGGGGACACCGGCATCCCCATCAGCGGCTTCCTCATCATTGGTGTGCCCATCAGCAGTGTCCTCATCATCAATGATGGGGACACTGCTGATAGGGACGCTGTTGATGGGGACACCGCTGATGGGGACACCGGTGTCCCCATCAGCGGCGTCCCTATTAGTGATGTACACATCAGCAGTGTCCCCATCAGTAATAATGGGGACACTGCTGATGGGGATGCTGTTGATGGGGACACCGCTGATGGGAACATGGGGACACCACTGATGGGGACACCAGTGTCCCCATCAGCGGTGTCCCCATCAGCGGCATCCCCATCATTGGTGTACCCATCAGCAGTGTCCCCATCAGTAATGATGGGGACACTGCTGATGGGGATGCTGTTGATGGGGACACCGCTGATGGGAACATGGGGTCACTGCTGATGGGGACACCGCTGATGGGGACACCGTTGATATTTTATACATAACTGATTTATTTATTTTTGACCCCCGAAAACTTGTAAACTTGTGTTGAAAAGTTTGGAGACCCCTGATTTAGAGGATTAGATGCGATAGTTTTCATCCTGTTATAGGTAACTACTGAAAGTGGATAAATACATAGTGGTAAATGTGACATATGCTGGATTGCACCTGTCGATTGCCCTTCTGACTGCATTGGATGAGTCATTGGGGCTGATTTACCAAGCCTGTGCGCCAAGACTCATGGTGCACAAGCAGGAGTAAACCTGTTTTTGACATTTACCAAAGAAACACGCTGCCAGTGCAGCGTGTTTCCTCATTTACTAAAGTGCCTAATGCGCCCAGAAGAGGGCGCACAGCACGCCAGTACAGAGCTGGCGTGCGGCATTTAGTAATGTAAACATCGGGGATTCGGGCGGGAGTTTATGAGGGGAGGGAGGGGGGTGATGCAGGGGAAGTGTAGTGACATGTGTTTCAACTTGTGTGGCGGGCCGATTTGAAAGGGAAAGTGACTTTTGGGACCCGATCCCCGTGCCCTTGCAAAGTACGCTAGAACCTCGGAAGGTTCACTTGCATACTGGGCATGCGCAGAGGGAAAAATCGGAGCTCACCGCGCGCCGCTTCAGTACGCCGGGAAATCCTTGGTAAATACCAGGCGGCGTAGCAGTGTTTGCACTGCCTGGAGCGGCGCACGGCAAGCTCCGAGCTGTTCTCGGGCTGCGCTGACACTGAAGGGGAACTCCGCGCCAAATTTCAAATGTGAAACCGGCGCGGCTTCCCCCCCAGGGGTACAATAGGCTCTCCGGCTTGGTCCGGAACGTGAGGGGTTAACCCACGCCAAAATCGGCGTGGGGTTCCCCCCCAGATCCGTACCAAGCCCTCATCCCAGGCATGCAGTCTGGCCGGACAGGAATGGGGGTGGGGACGAGCGAGCGGCCCCCCCCCTCCTGAGCCGTACCAGACCACATGCCCTCGACATGGGGGAGTGTGTGCTTTGGGGGAGGGGGGCGCTGCCCCCCCACCCCAAAGCACTCTTGTCCCCATGTCGATCGGGACAAGAGCCTCTTCCCGACAACCCTAGCCATTGGTTGTCGGGGTATGCGGGCGGGAGCCAATCAGAATCTGGGAGCCCCCTTTAATAAGGTGGCCCCCAGATTTCGGGCCCCCACCCTATGTGAATGAGTATGGGGTACATCGTACCCCTACCCATTCACCTGGTGAACGTTTTCACTTTTGAGGGTCTTCCGCCGCCCCCTTCAAATTCTTCTGCCTGGACGGGGGTCGTACATCCCATCCAGGACTTGGACGTGGCGGGCTTCTCGTCGCTGTCTTCTGCCGCTGCCCCCTTCACCACGAAGCTCCGTGCTTGTTTGATGAGGGCAGCGGGCTTCCGTCGTCTTCTCCGGGGCGAGGGTCGTACATCCCACCCCGGATTTCGTCGCCGGGTTCTGCCTGGCTCCTACTAGGGGCCAGGGCTTCTTTTGCCGTCTTCCGCCGGAGGGCGCCACTCTCCGGGCTTCTCGACGTTGTCTTCCGCCGCGGGGGCCAGGCCTTCTTCTTTGCCGCCCCCCTCGATTTTTTCGGCCTGGACGGGGGTCGTACATCCCATCCAGGACTTGGACGTGGCGGGCTTCTCGTCGCTGTCTTCTGCCGCTGCCCCCTTCACCACGAAGCTCCGTGCTTGTTTGATGAGGGCAGCGGGCTTCCGTCGTCTTCTCCGGGGCGAGGGTCGTACATCCCACCCCGGATTTCGTCGCCGTCTTCTGCCGCTGCCCCCTTCACCACGAAGCTCCGTGCTTGTTTGATGAGGGCAGCGGGCTTCCGTCGCAGTCTTCCGCCGCGGGGTGACACTCGCGGGCTTCTTCTTCCATTCGATGTTGACACGGCGAGGTCCGGCGCTGAAATGCCTTCTGAGCGGCGGGCAAGGACTTATATTGGCATTGGGCGTGGGCGTGGTTATGCCAACATGTGACCTTAACCCATGTGACAGTGATGTCACGTCACATCACTGTCACATGGGTTAAGGTCACATGTTGGCATAACCACGCCCACGCCCAATGCCAATATAAGTCCTTGCCCGCCGCTCAGAAGGCATTTCAGCGCCGGACCTCGCCGTGTCAACATCGAATGGAAGAAGAAGCCCGCGAGTGTCACCCCGCGGCGGAAGACTGCGACGGAAGCCCGCTGCCCTCATCAAACAAGCACGGAGCTTCGTGGTGAAGGGGGCAGCGGCAGAAGACGGCGACGAAATCCGGGGTGGGATGTACGACCCTCGCCCCGGAGAAGACGACGGAAGCCCGCTGCCCTCATCAAACAAGCACGGAGCTTCGTGGTGAAGGGGGCAGCGGCAGAAGACGGCGACGAGAAGCCCGCCACGTCCAAGTCCTGGATGGGATGTACGACCCCCGTCCAGGCCGAAAAAATCGAGGGGGGCGGCAAAGAAGAAGGCCTGGCCCCCGCGGCGGAAGACAACGTCGAGAAGCCCGGAGAGTGGCGCCCTCCGGCGGAAGACGGCAAAAGAAGCCCTGGCCCCTAGTAGGAGCCAGGCAGAAGCGGAGGAGCCCGAGGTGGGGTGACACCCCCGTTGTTCTCCGCTGTTTTCGGCCGGCCCCCCCCGGATGTAAAAGAGCTTCATTTTGGGGTAGGGGGCACAGTCGAGCATGGCGGAGAGCATGGGTGGGTGTTTCCCCCCCCCGGCAGAAGACGGCTAGAAGACCGAGGAGTGGCGACGCCCCCGTTGTTCTCCGCCATTTCCGCCGGCCCCCCCCGGATGTAAAAGAGCTTGATTTGGGGTAGGGGGCCTGGCCGAACATGGCGGAGAGCATCGGTGGGTGTCTCTCTCCCCGGCGGAAGGCGGCGGCGAAGACCGGGGGGGGGGTAGGTGTACCCCCCCGGCGGAAGGCGAAGACCGAGGAGGGGTTTCGCCCCCCGTTGTTCTCCGCCATTTCCGCCGCCCCCCCCCGGATGTAAAAGAGCTTGATTTGGGGTAGGGGGCCTGGCCGAACATGGCCGAGAGCATCGGTGGGTGTCCCCCCCCGGCGGAAGGCGGCGGCGAAGACCGGTGCGGGGCTGGAGCCCCCCCGGCAGAAAACGTCTGGAAGACCGAGGGGCTCCGCCCCCGTTGTTCTCTGCTTTTTTCGGCCGGCCCCCCCCGGATGTGAAAGAGCTTATTTTGGGGTGGGGGCCTGGCTGGACATGGCGGAGATCATCGGTGGGTGTCCCCCCCCGGCAGAAGACGGCGAAGCCCGGGGCCCAATGGGCTGGTGGTGGGGGGTCCCGGCAGAAGACCCCCGGAGCTGACTAATAAATTATTTTTTTCTGTGTGTTTTTTTTTTTGTTTACACTTTTCCACCCGGTGAATGGGTAGGGGTACGATGTACCCCATACTCATTCACATAGGGTGGGGGGCCAGAATCTGGGGGCCCCCTTAATATAGGGGGCTCTCAGATTCTGATAAGCCCCCCGCCCGCATACCCCGACAACCAACGGCCAGGGTTGTCGGGAAGAGGCTCTTGTCCCTTTCGACATGGGGACAAGAGTGCTTTGGGGTGGGGGGGCAGTGCCCCCCTCCCCCACAGCACACACTCCCCCATGTCGAGGGCATGTGGTCTGGTACGGCTCAGGAGGGGGGGGGCGCTCGCTCGTCCCCACCCCCATTCCTGTCCGGCCAGACTGCGTGCCTGGGAGAAGGGTTTGGTCTGGATCTGAGGGGGAACCCCACGCCGTTTTTTGGCGTGGGTTTAACCCCTTATGTTCCAGATCAAATCTAAGAGCCTGTTGTGCACCAGAAGGGGGACCCCCACGCCGTTTTTTTTTTGTAATTTGGGGTGGAGTTCCCCTTTATCCCGGTCCTGTCAGGGGGGGGGGGAATGCCTGCTCGTCTGTCCCTACAATGTATGAACAGCGATCTGTCATTTCCCCTACACAGTCCCACCCCCTTTACAGTTAGAACACACCCAGGTAACATATTCAACCCCTTCCGCGCCCCTAGTGTTAACCCCTTCCCTGCCAGTGTCATTTTTATAGTAAGCAATGCATTTCTATACCATTGCTCGCTACAAAAATGCCAAATCTCACAAAAATGTGTCCGCCACAATGTCGCATTAGACAGAAAAAACAATGATAGCCACCATTACTAGTAAAACAAAAAATTATTCCAAAAAAACCCATAAGACCAACCCCTACTTAGAACTTTTGCCCAAACCAATCAAACGCTTATTGTGATTTTTTGCAACCAAAAACATGTCCAAGAATACTTATCGGCCTAAACTGAGGGCAAACATTTTTTGAATATATTTTGGGGGAGATTTATTATAGCAAACCGTAAAAAAGATGTTTTTTTAGTTACCAAATTGTCGCTATATTTTTGGGTCAAGCAAAAATAAGAAAAAACGCAGAGGTGATCAAATACCACCAACAAAAAAAAAAAATTGAATTTTTAGGGGGGGGGGGGGGAGGATGAGGACGCCCAATTTTTTTGGGGGCCACGTCGCACAACCACGCAATTGTCAGTCAAAATGACGCAGTGTTGAAATGCAAAAACTGGCCCCGTCAGTGACCAGTAATATGCTCTGGGGCTCAAGTGGTTACAAATTAAGAATACACTAAAGTTAGCCCAATTTATGGCCATAATGTGAAAGATGATGTTACACCGAGTAAATAGATACCCAACATGTTACACTTTAATATTGCACACACTCATGGAATGGCGCCAAACTTCAGTACTTGAAAATACCCATAGGCAACGCTTTTTTATGTGTTTCAGGTTACCAGTTTAGATTTACAGAGGAGGTCTAGTGCTAAAAGTATTGCTCTCGCTCTAACGTACGCTATGATACCTCACATGTGGGGTTTGAACGGGGGTTCAATATGTGGGCGGGGCTTACACATTTAAGGCCCGCCCCCATATATGGAAACATTCTTCAAACCACACATGTGAGGTATCATAGCGTGCGTAACAGCAAGAGGAATATTTATAGCACTAGACCTCATCTGTAAATCTAAACTGGTAACCGGAAACAATAAAAATGCTGCTTGTTCGCTTCTGACTGCGAGCTACTAGGGACAGGGGCGTTTAAATTATTACTATTTAGGTTTGTTACGTAAAAATTCTATAAGACCTCCCGTTCAGCTTGTAAAGCATCACTTCATGGGGACCAAAAAAAAATTTAACACCTCTAATGCTTTCATCCGCCATTGCAGATTTGATTCTGGTACTGCATTTCGAGTGAACTGGGCATGCTCGAACACTTAGTAAAAAAAGCTGGAAGTTTGATCCTGAAAATGACTTGCATCTTTCTGAGCATGCTCAGAAAGCTCTTTTTTGGGCTTAGTAATTTAAGGACATCCTTAACAGGTGTAAGCAGTTCCAAGTGCACACAAACTAGAGGCTGACATTTCTTCATGTGTTTCCAATTGGTTCATTAGCACACATGTTATAAAAAGCGTGGATACTGCACGTGTCAGCTGCCCCTCAGAGGGGGCAGATTTGCTGGCTGGAAGTAATGGCGGAGTGAAACAGAGATGTTTTGGAGCAAGTTTTGTATTTTTTGATGTTTTCTCTGCTACATAATTTTGCTAAATGTTTCTCAAGATGTTAATGACTAATGTTTTAATCCTGTGGGTCTATCCTGTTATTTAAAAGCATGATTTATTTTCCAATGACTGTGAAATAAACGTTGGTCTTTTTTGTTTTTAGGTGTTTTTATATATTTTTGGTGTGTTTATTTGTAATTTTTTTTTTGCTTTCCTTGTTTTGTGGACCAATAAAATTACTTTCAAATTTTGAAGTTTGTTTTGTGATATTTTTTTCATGCTATGGATTTCAACCGCTGCAGCTGAAATAGTTTGGGCCTAAACCATCAAGTGTGATTTGTCTCTAAGCTCTTTCCTGGTGTGTATGCATGAAATGTTTAGTCACCAGAAAAGGAAGGACAAAGCGGTAAGTATTGTTTCCTAGAACTGATGTCCAGACTGACTTTTTAAAGCACATGTGCAAGATGTAGGAAAAGCTGCAAACAGGGCCTGTTGGAGGGGGGGGGGGGGTGGTGTTTTTTTTTTGGACAGGCTTGAAGTGCTGATTTACAGCGCTGTGCTTGAAACTAGCACAAGACAATCCTATTCTAATTGTGGGTTGTTTGAGGGAAGCCAATTGAGTGTTAGAACCCCTGCTAGTGTTTTTAGGTTGGGCTTTGTGTCCCTTTTCCTAAAATTGGCTTCACTTCCTGTCACACAGCTGAACAGGAAGTGAGGTTAAAACCCTACCAATGGTCTTTTCTTCGGGGCACAGGTCAATCTAACTAGTGTCACCATTAAGCAAATTGCACTGCAGTGTACACCCCAAATGATTAGTTACTTTGGGGTTTAGTAAAGGCAAAGCCGCTCTGCAGTAGAAGCGTAGGCAATGAAAATCAGAAGGGAAGCACTGATGGTTTTTACTTCCAATCCCGCCAAGTTTTGAGTTTTCTTCCTTGCTTGTCCACTTGTAGTGCAAAGTGGATTTGCCTTTAGTAAATGGACCCCAAAGTCCAAGATTCCTACTAATTTGGGGTGTACACAGCAAAATGCCATTTCCAAAATGGGAAACTATTTATATTGATCTGTGTCCCCAACAAAACATTACTCAGGTGTTTCCCTCACTTCCTGTTTGGCTGTGTGGCAGGAAGTGAATGAATTAAGTAGAAAGTGACAACATTTGTGAGGTGTCTTTACCCTATCAGGGGTGCAGGCATCCCCAAAACAAACAAGAAAATAGTTGATTTAACATTGGGTGGTGTTTGTGGGGGTCCCTAACACACATTCATACATATTAGCAACGCTGGATCGTGGCCTATTGGCATGGTTATATTTTCTTAAGCCTCTCAATAAAATGATCTGAAATTTGGGGTTAAACTGGAACAATAATCATCACTTTTATTTTTTGGATTTCTTTCATTTTGGATAGAGTTGGTGGGGGGGGGGGGGGGTTAGAAGCTCTGTCAGTTTATTTTGTATTATCCCTGTCCGTTTGGGGAGATTGGCCTTCACTTCCTGCCCCATAGCCAAACAGGAAGTGATCGAAAAAGTAGGCAAATTAAGGGCCCCCCCAAGTCCCCCCCCACAGAACTTGTGTGTGTCCCCTGAAAATTCCTGGGTGGGTCATAAAAAAACAGGGTGTGGCCTTGACAGGAAGGGTGGGTCATTTTTCTA
Source organism: Rana kukunoris (assembly GCA_029574335.1). Lineage (NCBI taxonomy): Eukaryota > Metazoa > Chordata > Amphibia > Anura > Ranidae > Rana > Rana kukunoris. The sequence goes on from CM056052.1 coordinate 93,643,953, forward strand.
TTAGGGGGGTGCCAAAATTTGGTCAGGCCTAGGGAAGCACAAAACCTAAATCTCCTACTGCACATTAGGGCTTATTTAGACAGGATCCAATTTACAGCATGTTTTTAGATTGTGGGAGGAAACCCGCACAGGGAGAACATGCAAACTCCAGGCAGATAGTGTCACGGGCGGGATTCGAACCAGCAACCCTTTTGCTGCTAGGTGAACATGCTACACACTACGCTACTGTGCTGAACGAACATGATTGCAGCTGAAAGCATGAGATGTTTTTTTTTTACCAATTCCATGCTTTCCAGCCTGGAGGACAGATGTGGGGTCTAATTGACCCCGCCTTTCTCTATAAAGAGGACCTGTCACACACTAGTCCTATTACAAGGGATGTTTACATTCCTTGTAATAGGAAGAAAAGTGAAAAATAATACAAACAAAGGGACAAACAAGTGCAAAAATTAAAATATTAAGTAAAAAAATAAAATAACAAAGGAATTTAAATGCTCCTGTCCCTAGTAGCTCGCACTCAGAAGCGAACACGCATGCAAGTCCCACCCACATATGTAAACATCCTTCAAACCCCACATGTGAGGTATCATAGCGTGCGTTAGAGCGAGAGCAATAATTTTAGCACTAGACCTCCTCTGTAACTCAAAAGTGGTAACCTGAGAAAAAAAGTCAAGCGTTGCCTATGGAGATTTTTAATAACGAAGTTTAGCGCCATTCCATGAGTGTGCGCAATATGAAAGCGTGACAAGTTAGGTATCTATTTACTCGGTGTAACATCATCTTTTACCTTATCCCTAAAAATTGGCCTAGCTTTACTGCTTTCTTATTTTGTCATTCATGAAACAGGTTTTTTTTTGGAAAGCCAAAAAAAAAAAAAAACGTTAGAAAATTTTTGGCACAAATACTGTTGGAAATGTGTCCGAAAAAATGGCCGCCACTTTATTCCCTAGGGTGTTTGTTAATAAAATATATATAATGTTTGGGGGTCCTGAGTAAGTTTCAAGGAAGAAAATATAATTGTTACATGAAGGAGAGAAGTGCCAGAATAGGCGCGGTATGGAAGTGGTTAAAGTGCACCAATAAAAGTGAAAAATTCCTTGAAATTTCGTACCATGGGGGGGGGGAGGCAATTAGGGGCGCCATCAGGAATTATGGGGCCCCTTACACAGCTTCAGGCATGGGCCCCCTGGAGCAGAGAATAGGGGGGGGGGGTGCCGCCTGATATTAAGAAGGGGGGGGGCTGCCGCAATTTGATAAGCGGGGGGTTCCTTTACTAAAAAATACATATAGAAAAATATATATTAAAAAGGGTGGTAGCCATCCGGGGGCCCTGGGGACCACTGGGCCCTTTAATAAAAAGAAACTTCTGGGCTCTTTAATGAAAAATAAATTACAATATCTACATATATAAAATAATAAAAAAGGGGGTTGCCTTGGGAGCTCTGGGCCCTTTAATAAAAAATAACTACCAAAAATCTAAAAAAAAAATAACATTGGGTGGGAGCTGTGGTGGCTCAACGTGAATGGCACTGCGCTGACAAGCCGTTCACCTCTGCAGCCAAGGGTTCGGATCCCGGTCTCGGCTACATATGAATTGAGTTTGGTGGTGTCAGCCCAGCTCCCGGTGGGTGTGCTATGCAAGGTACGCCTGTGCTTAGTATGCCCACCCCCCCCCCCCCACAAAAAAAACACCACACTTGCACACACTTTGGCCATGAGGTCTCCTAAAATAAAGGGAGGTGAAGGACCTACAGGGCTGGCTGGGTGGGCTACACTCCTTCATAGGGGGAGTCCCTCTGTCCCATTGGGCTCCCAAGTGTAGCAGGTGGGGTGAGGCCCCCCTCACACCCACCATTGCCACCGGGGGCATGGAGAAGGATGGCGATTGCAAGTCCAGCTCCTCTCTCTCGACTTCACGCACAAAATACACTTTAAAAAAGAAATTAAAGTAAAAAGTAACAAACCTGGGGAAAATGTTTATAACATTTTTAGAAGCAAAAAGGGGCCCTCTGGGAGCTTTCAAAATTATATTATATATATATATGTTTAAAAAATAACCAAAAAATATATCATATGTTTTTTTTTTGATTTTTTTGTAAAGGTGGGGGGTTGTCATCTGGAGCCCTGGGGATCTCCGGGCCACTGGGGACCAGGCCACTGGGGACCTCCAGACCCCTAAACCAAAACATTGGCCCTTTAATAACAAAAAATTGGGGGGTTGCCACCCGGGGCCCTGGGGACCTCCAGACTGCTAAAAAATATTAAATTCCAAAAATTGGCCCTTTAATAAAAAATCCTACAAAAACCAACTAACAAATATATATACAAAAAAAAAAAGAGGGGGGTTACCATCTGGGGCGCTGGGGGGCCTCCAGGCATCTGGGCACCTCCGGACCCCCGGGCCCCTTACAGGTGTACAGGGCCGCCATCATGAATTTTGGGGCCCCTTACACAGCTTCAGGCATGGGCCCCCTGGAGCAGAGAACCGGGGGGGGGGGTGCTGCCGCATGAAATTGAGAAGCGGGGGGGGGGGTGGTGCCACAAATTGAGGAGCGGGGGGGCCCTTTACAAAAATTTTGACAGAAATAAGAAATAAAGAAAAATATATATAAAAAAGGGGGGTAGCCATCCGGGGCCCTGGGGACCTCTGTGCTCTTTATCAAATAAAAATACAAAAGAGAGAAAATACATATATATATATTTTTTAAATATAACATTTATCGAAAAAAAGTAAAAAAACAAGGGGGTAGCCTTCCAGGGCCCTGGGGACCTCTGGGCCCTTTCCTTAAAAAAAAAAAAAAAAATATATTAAAAAAATATATATTTTTTTTTAAATATATATATTTTATTTTAAAAAAAGGGCTTGCCATCTGGGGGCCTTAGTGGCCTCCGGGCCCCTGGGGACCTTCGGAGCCCTTAAACAAAAAAAAAAAAAAAAAAAGTTTTTTTTGTTTTAGGGTGGTTCCCATCCGGGCCCCTGGGGGCCCCTGGGGACCCCCGGGCGGTGTAATGCCTGTACCCCCCTAATGGCGGCCCTGCAGGTGTACTGCCTGTACCCCCCTGATGGCGGCCCTGGGTGTAATGTCAGCATGTGAAAAATGACATTCTGAAGGAAAAAAGCCATTTAAAACTGACTCGCGGCTATAATGAATTGTCAGCTCTTGGAATTTGCAGGAGAATTCATTCATTAAAAACACCAAAAAAAAAGCGTGGGGGTCCCCCCAAATTCAATAACCAGACCCTTTAGGTCTGGTATGGATATTAAGGGGAACCCCGCCATCAATTTTTAAAAAAAATGACGTGGGGTTCCCCCCAAATATCCATAACCAGACCCTTCAGGTCTGGTGTGGAATTTAAGGGGAACTCCACTCCAAATTTAAAAAAAAAATGGCGTGGAGTCCCCCCTAAAATCCACACCAGACCCCTTATCCGAGCACGTTGACCTGGCCGGCCGCAGAAAAGAGGGGGGGACAGAGCGCGGCCCCCCCCTCTCCTGAACCGCACCAGGCCACATGCCCTCAACATTGGGAGGGTGTTTTGGGGTGCCCCCCAAAACACCTTGTCCCCATGTTGATGAGGACAAGGGTCTCTTCCCCACAACCCTTGCCCGGTGGTTGTGGGGGTCTGCGGGCAGGAGGCTTATCGAAATCTGGAAGACCCCTTTAACAAAGGGGCCCCCCAGATCCCGGCCCCCCCCTGTGTGAAATGGTAATGGGGTACCTTGTACCTCTACCATTTCACGTGTAAAAAAAATGTAAAGGGTTAAAAAAGACAAGAGCCGGTTTTTGACAAGTCCTTTATTATCTTCTTTCTTCTTTCCTTCGGGTTTCTTCTTCCTCCTCCTTCTTCTTCCTCTGCTTCTGTCTTGGGTCTTCTATTCCCGCATCTTGCCCGGCGTGTTCTTCCATCTTCTTCCGCTGTTCTTCTCGTCCGCATCTTCTTCTCCTTCTTGTTCTTCGCCGGAGCGGCCGCTTCCAATTGAAATCCCCGCTGTCTGCCGGACCACGCCCCCCCCTCTGACGCCTCGGGCAAGCTCTTAGGAGTGTGCTGCAAGTGCGTCAGAGGGGGGCGTGGTCACATGTCAGAGGGCGGCCAATTCAATTTGAAGCTTGTGCGCGGCTTTTTCTTTGCCAGAGTCGCCGCTTCCAATTGAATTGCCCGCTTTCTGGAACATGTGACCACGCCCCCCTCTGACGCACTGGCACCACACGGGGACTTTCCTAAGAGCTTGCCCGTGGCGTCAGAGGGGGGGCGTGGTCCGGCAGACAGCGGGGATTTCAATTGGAAGCGGCCGCTCCGGCGAAGAAGAAGAAGAAGGAGAAGATGCGGACGAGAAGGACAGCGGAAGAAGATGGAAGAACACGCCGGGCAAGATGCGGGAATAGAAGACCCAAGACAGAAGCAGAGGAAGAAGAAGATGGAGGAAGAAGAAACCCGAAGGAAAGAAGAAAGAAGATAATAAAGGACTTGTCAAAAACCGGCTCTTGTCTTTTTTTACACTGACACTTTTTTTTTCTCGTGAAATGGTAGAGGTACAAGGTACCCCATTACCATTTCACACAGGGGGGGGGCCGGGATCTGGGGGGCCCCTTTGTTAAAGGGGTCTTCCAGATTTCGATAAGCCTCCTGCCCGCAGACCCCCACAACCACCGGGCAAGGGTTGTGGGGAAGAGACCCTTGTCCTCATCAACATGGGGACAAGGTGTTTTGGGGGGCACCCCAAAACACCCTCCCAATGTTGAGGGCATGTGGCCTGGTGCGGTTCAGGAGAGGGGGGGGGCCGCGCTCTGTCCCCCCCTCTTTTCTGCGGCCGGCCAGGTCAACGTGCTCGGATAAGGGGTCTGGTGTGGATTTTAGGGGGGACTCCACGCCATTTTTTTTTAAATTTGGAGTGGAGTTCCCCTTAAATTCCACACCAGACCTGAAGGGTCTGGTTATGGATATTTGGGGGGAACCCCACGTCATTTTTTTTTAAATTGACGGCGGGGTTCCCCTTAATATCCATATCAGACCTAAAGGGTCTGGTTATTGAATTTGGGGGGACCCCCACGCTTTTTGTTTTCGTTTTTTTAATGAATGAATTCTCCTGCAAATTCCAAGAGCTGACAATTCATTATTGCCGCGAGTCAGTTTTAAATGGCTTTTTTTTTTATTTATTTTTTTTTTCAGAATGTCATTTTGTGCAAAGACATATTTCTAACCGCAGGAAAAGTGCGCTTTATTCACCTGCTGACATCCCCCCCCCCCCATGGTACGAATTTTAAAATAATTATTCAAATGACGTGGGGGTCCCCCCAAATTCAATAACCAGACCCTTTAGGTCTGATATGGATATTAAGTGGAACCCCGCCATCAATTTTTAAAAAAAATGACGTGGGGTTCCCCCCAAATATCCATAACCAGACCCTTCGGGTCTGGTGTGGAATTTAAGGGGAACTCCACCCCAAATTAAAAAAAAAATGGCGTGGAGTCCCCCCTAAAATCCACACCAGACCCCTTATCCGAGCACGTTGACCTGGCCGGCCGCAGAAAAGAGGGGGGGACAGAGCGCGGCCCCCCCCCCTCTCCTGAACCGCACCAGGCCACATGCCCTCAACATTGGGAGGGTGTTTTGGGGTGCCCCCCAAAACACCTTGTCCCCATGTTGATGAGGACAAGGGTCTCTTCCCCACAACCCTTGCCCGGTGGTTGTGGGGGTCTGCGGGCGGGAGGCTTATCGAAATCTGGAAGACCCCTTTAACAAAGGGGCCCCCCAGATCCCGGCCCCCCCCCTGTGTGAAATGGTAATGGGGTACCTTGTACCTCTACCATTTCACGAGAAAAAAAAAGTGTCAGTGTAAAAAAAGACAAGAGCCGGTTTTTGACAAGTCCTTTATTATCTTCTTTCTTCTTTCCTTCGGGTTTCTTCTTCCTCCTCCTTCTTCCTCTGCTTCTGTCTTGGGTCTTCTATTCCCGCATCTTGACTGGCGTGTTCTTCCATCTTCTGTTCCTCCCGCTGTCCTTCTCGTCCGCATCTTCTTCTCCTTCTTCTTCTTTGCCGGAGCGGCCGCTTCCAATTGAAATCCCCGCTGTCTGCCGGACCACGCCCCCCCTCTGACGCCACGGGCAAGCTCTTAGGAGTGTGCTGCCAGTGCGTCAGAGGGGGGCGTGGTCACATGTCAGAGGGCGGCCAATTCAATTCGAAGCTCGTGCGCGGCTTTTTCTTTGCCAGAGTCGCCGCTTCCAATTGAATTGCCCGCTTTCTGGAACATGTGACCACGCCCCCCTCTGACGCACTGGCACCACACGGGGACTTTCCTAAGAGCTTGCCCGTGGCGTCAGAGGGGGGGCGTGGTCCGGCAGACAGCGGGGATTTCAATTGGAAGCGGCGCCTCCGGCGAAGAAGAACAAGAAGAAGATGCGGACGAGAAGGACAGCGGGAGGAAAAGAAGATGGAAGAACACGCCGGGCAAGATGCGGGAATAGAAGACCCAAGACAGAAGCAGAGGAAGAAGAAGGAGGAGGAAGAAGAAACCCGAAGGAAAGAAGAAAGAAGATAATAAAGGACTTGTCCAAAACCGGCTCTTGTCTTTTTTAACCCCTTACATTTTTTTTACTCGTGAAATGGTAGAGGTACAAGGTACCCCATTACCATTTCACACAGGGGGGGGGGCCGGGATCTGGGGGGCCCCTTTGTTAAAGGGGTCTTCCAGATTTCGATAAGCCTCCTGCCCGCAGACCCCCACAACCACCGGGCAAGGGTTGTGGGGAAGAGACCCTTGTCCTCATCAACATGGGGACAAGGTGTTTTGGGGGGCACCCCAAAACACCCTCCCAATGTTGAGGGCATGTGGCCTGGTGCGGTTCAGGAGAGGGGGGGGGCCGCGCTCTGTCCCCCCCTCTTTTCTGCGGCCGGCCAGGTCAACGTGCTCGGATAAGGGGTCTGGTGTGGATTTTAGGGGGGACTCCACGCCATTTTTTTGTTTTTTTGGGGTGGAGTTCCCCTTAAATTCCACACCAGACCTGAAGGGTCTGGTTATGGATATTTGGGGGGAACCCCACGTCATTTTTTTTAAAAATTGACGGCGGGGTTCCCCTTAATATCCATACCAGACCTAAAGGGTCTGGTTATTGAATTTGGGGGGACCCCCACGTCATTTGAATAATTATTTTAAAATTCGTACCATGGGGGGGGGGGGAATGTCAGCAGGTGAATAAAGTGCACTTTTCCTGCGGTTAGAAATATGTCTTTGCACAAAATGACATTCTGAAAAAAAAAAAAAAAAAAAAAAGCCATTTAAAACTGACTCGCGGCTATAATGAATTGTCGGCTCCCGGCAATTGCAGGAGAATTCATTCATTAAAAAAAGGGAAAAAAAAAGCGTGGGGGTCCCCCCAAATTCAATAACCAGACCCTTTAGGTCTGGTATGGATATTAAGGGGAACCCCGCCGTCAATTTATTAAAAAAATGACGTGGGGTTCCCCCCAAATATCCATAACCAGACCCTTCGGGTCTGGTGTGGAATTTAAGGGGAACTCCACCCCAAATGTAAAAAATAAATGGCGTGGAGTCCCCCCTAAAATCCACACCAGACCCCTTATCCGAGCACGTTGACCTGGCCGGCCGCAGAAAAGAGGGGGGGACAGAGCGCGGCCCCCCCCCTCTCCTGAACCGCACCAGGCCACATGCCCTCAACATTGGGAGGGTGTTTTGGGGTGCCCCCCAAAACACCTTGTCCCCATGTTGATGAGGACAAGGGTCTCTTCCCCACAACCCTTGCCCGGTGGTTGTGGGGGTCTGCGGGCAGGAGGCTTATCGAAATCTGGAAGACCCCTTTAACAAAGGGGCCCCCCAGATCCCGGCCCCCCCCCTATGTGAAATGGTAATGGGGTACCTTGTACCTCTACCATTTCACGAGTAAAAAAAATGTAAAGGGTTAAAAAAGACAAGAGCCGGTTTTTGACAAGTCCTTTATTATCTTCTTTCTTCTTTCCTTCGGGTTTCTTCTTCCTCCTCCTTCTTCTTCTTCTGCTTCTGTCTTGGGTCTTCTATTCCCGCATCTTGCCCGGCGTGTTCTTCCATCTTCTTCCGCTGTCCTTCTCGTCCGCATCTTCTCCTTCTTCTTCTTCGCCGGAGCGGCCGCTTCCAATTGAAATCCCCGCTGTCTGCCGGACCACGCCCCCCCCTCTGACGCCACGGGCAAGCTCTTAGGAAAGTCCCCGTGTGGTGCCTGTGCGTCAGAGGGGGGCGTGGTCACATGTTCCAGAAAGCGGGCAATTCAATTGGAAGCGGCGACTCTGGCAAAGAAAAAGCCGCGCACGAGCTTCAAATTAAATTGGCCGCCCTCTGACATGTGACCACGCCCCCCTCGGACGCACTTGCAGCACACTCCTAAGAGCTTGCCCGTGGCGTCAGAGGGGGGGGGGCGTGGTCCGGCAGACAGCGGGGATTTCAATTGGAAGCGGCCGCTCCGGCGAAGAAGAAGAAGAAGGAGAAGATGCGGACGAGAAGGACAGCGGGAGGAACAGAAGATGGAAGAACACGCCGGGCAAGATGCGGGAATAGAAGACCCAAGACAGAAGCAGAGGAAGAAGAAGGAGGAGGAAGAAGAAACCCGAAGAAAAGAAGAAAGAAGATAATAAAGGACTTGTCAAAAACCGGCTCTTGTCTTTTTTAACCCTTTACATTTTTTTTCTCGTGAAATGGTAGAGGTACAAGGTACTCCATTACCATTTCACACAGGGGGGGGGCCGGGATCTGGGGGGCCCCTTTGTTAAAGGGGTCTTCCAGATTTCGATAAGCCTCCCGCCCGCAGACCCCCACAACCACCGGGCAAGGGTTGTGGGGAAGAGACCCTTGTCCTCATCAACATGGGGACAAGGTGTTTTGGGGGGCACCCCAAAACACCCTCCCAATGTTGAGGGCATGTGGCCTGGTGCGGTTCAGGAGAGGGGGGGGGCCGCGCTCTGTCCCCCCCTCTTTTCTGCGGCCGGCCAGGTCAACGTGCTCGGATAAGGGGTCTGGTGTGGATTTTAGGGGGGACTCCACGCCATTTTTTTTTAATTTGGAGTGGAGTTCCCCTTAAATTCCACACCAGACCCGAAGGGTCTGGTTATGGATATTTGGGGGGAACCCCACGTCATTTTTTTTTTAAATTGACGGCGGGGTTCCCCTTAATATCCATACCAGACCTAAAGGGTCTGGTTATTGAATTTGGGGGGACCCCCACGCTTTTTTTTCCCTTTTTTTAATGAATGAATTCTCCTGCAATTGCCGGGAGCCGACAATTCATTATTGCCGCGAGTCAGTTTTAAATGGCTTTTTTCCTTTGAAAAATGACATTTTGTGCAGAGACAGTTCTAACCACGGGAAACATGCGCTTTTTCACATGCTGACATTAGAGACCCCCATAGTACGAAATTTAAAGGAAAATTACACTTTTATTATTGCACTTTTAGCATTATTAAAATCACTGCTCCCGAAAAAACGGCCGTTTTAAAAAATAAAAAAAGCATTGGTACATGTCCCCTGGGGCAGGACTGAGGTCCCCAAACACTTTTTAGGACAAAACTTGCAGATTAGCCTTTAAAATTCACTATTAAGATTTCCCCCATAGACTTATACAGGGAGTTCGGCGGCGGCTTTACTTATCAATCACATCGCGCTGCTGCTGCCGCCGGTTCATGCGCCTAATTAGGGATTCATCCAGCGCACTAATTAAGGCATGTACCGGCGCAGCGCAGCTTCATTAGTAAATCAGCCCCATTGAAACCTATTCTTTGTGATTTGTATCTCTTAACCTGCACCAGGCTGACACAAGTGATATCCATTTTTTGTGTATTATAGAAAGTAACTTGGAGACTACTGTGTCAGCCCCACAAGCGGTATCAAGGTAAATGAGGCTGGGTAGGTGGGTATTAGCTTTAGTGAGTTGAAGCCCCAAGAGAAGGTCACTGAGCTCTTAAAACAAAAAAACAATTTTAATGGGGCTTGTCTTGGTGAGCTCTTTGTGAAGCATGTATTTAGCAAACTGTGACATGTCTGTTTTTATAAATTTTGGATGCACAGTTGCATGTGGAACAAATTCTATTATCTACATACCGGTGTCTATAGTTTGCTGCTTTTCAAAAGCCTGTTGTACTGAGGCATGAGTGGACATAAGTAGGCATTTTGCCTCGAGAGGTGGTAGGTGACCTTGGTTAGCCGAGGTTGGGAGCTAAAGCTTTGGGATAAAGTGTGAGAAATATGATGCAGACAATGCTGCTGTTTAATCTTTAGGCCCCGTACACACGGCAGAGAACCTCGACGGGCGGAACACATCGTTCCGCCCGTCGAGATTCTCTGCCGGCCGTCAGATTCGGCGACCCGCCCGTCGGGAAAGGCAACCAGCCATTCATCCCGACGGGCCGTCGAGCAAATAGTGAACCTGCTCTCTATTTGCTCGACGGCTATCCCGATGGGCGGGGCTCGCCGAGAGCGTACACACGGCCGAGGTTCTCGGCAGAATGCCGCTCCCAGCGAGGTTCTCGCTGGTTTCTGCCGAGAACCTCAGCCGTGTGTACGAGGCTTTAAACTTGCCATATCTGTGGCGTGTTCAAATTGTTCCTCCTAAGCTTCAGTCTCTGCTCCCTTGCATGCAGCTTCCACATCGGTTTTCTTGCCTGCAGTTTCTGCCAATGCTTCCAGTGGTGCTTTTTTGCATGCAATTTCTGTGTCTTTTAAGTCAAAGACTGCCTGAATTTTAGAAGTTTCAGCATTGACACAAGCTTTAATAGGCTTTTGGCAGAGAGTACCGTGTCATGCTTTTTACTTATGTGTCCCTCTTCAATGTTCTGCCTATTATCCATATTGTGCAGCCATTATACACATCGTGGGCCAGATTCAGATACATCTGCGCATATTTATGCAGGCGTAGCGGTTTTTTTTTACACTACGCCGGCGCAGCGCTGAGAGGCAAGCATGGTATTCAGAAAGCAAATGCTCCCAACGATGCGCCGGCGTAATGTAAAATCGTAGGCGTAATTCAAAGTAGGAAGGAAGTGGGCATGATCCATGTGAATGAAGCGTCACCCATGCAAATAAAGGGCCGAACGAACGGCGCATGTGCCGTGACGTGAATGTATGTCCCACGCCCCTCTGCGCACGCTCACAACTACGCCCAGCATAACCCCTAAGATGCACCGGCCCACTGCCTATGCCCAGTGCCTAAATACACCCAGACATGTGCCCATCAAGTGCAAAAGTACAGCAAAAAACTTTTTGGTTTAAGTACTTTTGTATTTGGAGCTAAGTCTGCACCAGTGACTCCTAAGGATCGGAGGACGAGAAATTTTAGCCCAGAGGAGAAGGCAATCATTATCGATAGCATCTCCAAGTACGGCGCATGCCTCCATGGGGCACAGAGTGGCCAGACCAGCAAGGTCAAGAAGGATGAGATCCTGGAGGAGATTACAGCACAGGTGAATTCCCTTGCCCATGAGGTTCGGAGACCCAAGGTCATAGCAAAAAAAAAAAATGATATGCGGCGTCTGCTCAAAGAAAAGCTGGCCACGATGAGGAGGCACGCCAGGGGCACAGGAGGTGGACCAGCCAGCAAGATCACCCTCACTCCTGATGAGCAGGTCATTGCCAGGTGCCTGGAGAGGGAGCAGGTGGAGGGCCTGGAGGGCTATGACTCAGGCCTTGAGTACAGGTAAGTGTGTTTTATCTCCTATCTGGTGTGTAGCATGTGAGGGTGTGGAAGGGAACATGTGACAAGTGTGTGGGTCCACCAACATGTGAATGTTTTGTGTCATCCACAGATGAGCTGGAGGGAGCTGGGCCGTCGTCGGCTGCTGGGCGACCCACGCCACCCCCAGAGGAGAGTGCCCACACCTCTCCTCTAGAGGAAGTAGAGGAGGAGCACGGTACTCTAGAGGAAGGTTTCTACTTCGTGGAGGAGACCCCCATCCCAGAACCCTCCCAAACCTCCTCCCCCATCAGGGATATCCCCTCACGGGCCTCCTCCCCCATCAGGGATATCCCCTCAAGGGCCTCCTCCCCCATCAGGGATATCCCCTCAAGGGCCTCCTCCCCCATCAGGGATATCCCCTCAAGGGCCTTCTCCCCCATCAGGGATAAACCCCTCAAGGACCTTCTCCCCCATCAGGGATAAACCCCTCAAGGACCTTCTCCCCCATCAGGGATAAACCCCTCAAGGACCTCCTCCCCCATCAGGGATAAACCCCTCAAGGACCTCCCCATACATCCGGCCACAAGCCTCTCCTGCCCCCAGGAAGGCTAGCCAGAAGACCAGGGGTGATCCGGATGCGTTAGGGGAGAATCTGGTGAGGGACCAGGCCCGGCAGACCAGTCATATGGGTGCATTAGTGGGTGACCTGCACCGTGTGGCAGAGAGCCTGGCCTCCTCGGCCCAGACACAGGCTGCCTGTACCTTGGCTGTCCAGCAGGCACTCATCCAGCAGGCTGATCAGTCTACCTCCATCACTGACAGCCTGCAGGATGTGAGTTCCAACTGCACAGCTATTGTGACCTGTCTGGGGGAGCTGCAGGCCACAACATCAGGCGTTGTGTCTGAGGTCCGGAGCCTTACAGTGGCTGTTAAGGCTAATACAGCCGCCATGCAGGTGGAGGGAAGGAGCCTGGCAGCGGCCATACAGGAGGAGGGAAGGCGCCACCAGCGCACCACCACCACCTGCCAGCTGCGGATGCAGGCAGAGACCAACAACTTTCTCCACCACATTGCCCTGGCATTGGAGGGCAGGCAGGCAGCCAAGGAGAGACCGGGGGATGTTCCTCCACCAGATGCCCCACCCCCCACCTGAGGCTCCCCCCAGGCAACTGAGGACCAGGAGCCTTGGCACCAGGTGTAGCCCATGACAGGGCAGATGAGTGCCTTTTTTCCTTTTATTTTTTTGCTCACGTGCTGAGTTTTTTTGTTGCTTTGTATTATCATGTTAGGAGTTTATTTTATTTATGATACTCAGGTTATGAGATCATTTATTTTGTAGTATCTGCACACAGGAGTGCAGGCTATAGTGTGACTGGTGTGTGAATGTGGGGGTCCTGTCAGTAAGGGGTGTCACCCTGGGTCGTCGGGGAAAAGTTATCCCCACGGCCGTGTGAATGTGGTATGAATGGACAGCAACATGATTGGGGCCTTGGCGTGGCGTTGCTGCTCCCAAGTCCTGCATGCCGGACTTGGGCTAATCCAATGTAATGTGGATGTGGTGTGTGTGAGCTAGGAACCACAGTGGTGTGCATGCGTGCATTGTCCGTGGGCCCTGATGAATGTGTGTGTTTAACATCCAAAGATGCCTACCACGAGGACCCTCCTGACTGCTCTTTCCTCAGCAGACGGGGTAGCCTCGGGCAGGGGGGGGACTGTGTGGTTGGGGGTCAGGTCATTACATAGGTCAATCTGCATGGCGTAGTTGTGCAGCACACAACATGCACCGATGATCTGGCACACAAAGTTTGGGGGATACAACAGGGCCCCCCGGACTTATCCAGGCATCGGAAATGGGACATCAGGAGGCCAAATATGCGCTCCACCACTGCACGGGTGCGTATGTGTGCTTCATTGTATTTTCTCTCTCCTCTGGGTTGGGGATCCCGGAATGGAGTCATGAGAGGAGGCCCAAGTGCATATGCCGAGTCACCTGGAAAGGAAAAAAGACAGGAGGATGTTAGCCATGCATGTGCCCCTCGTGATGTCTGCATCATGGGGTCTGACAGTCATGCCTGACTCCCATGTCACTCACCAACCAGCCAGCTGTTCCCGTACACGTTCTGTTCGAATTCTGCTGGGATGGGGCTTTGACAGTATATGTAGCTGTCGTGGCTGGACCCTGGGTGTTTGGCACGGACGTGCCATATGAGGTATTGGGCATCGGCTATCACCTGTACGTTGATGGAATGCCAATGCTTCCGATTGCGGTATATGTGCTCTGTGGCACGGGGGGCTGTAGTGCCACATGTGTGCAATCAATGGCCCCGATGGTGCGTGGGAATCCTGCAATCCTGTAGAAATCCAGCATTGCCTTCTGCCGCAGGTGCTCATTGGTGGGTCTGATGATGTGGTGGGACATGCGTCTGAGGATTGAGGGGACAACCTGGTGAACACATCTGCTCATGGTGGATTGTGACATCCCAGACACGACTCCACTTGTACGCCGAAAAGATCCACTGGCAAGGAAATGCAGTGTTGCCAGTACATTGACCAGTGGCTGCACTGCATGTACGCAGTGTGTCTGGCTGGTGATGTCATCATGCAGGGCTGTGGCTAATTCAAGGATGGCATCAGGGCTGAATCTGAAGGTGTGATACACCTCCGAATCCCCCAAATCCCCCATGCCAAACACGTTGATGCGCGTTCGGTATATCCTCTCCCGTGACCTCCTTCGTGCCCGTAGACGCAGTAGTGCTATGACCACGGCTGCCCCTGTCATGTTGGCATACAGATGTGTTGTCCTGCAAGTGTGGTTGCTCAGCTCGTCCGTTACGGTGCTGCTGAAGCTGCTCTCCAGCTGACCTGTGCAAGTCTGGTGCAAAGTTACCCCTGCTTTATGAGGGGTAACTTTAGGCAGGACGTACAGCTTATGCGCACCGCGCGTAGCCTGCGCTGGCCAAACGTAGGTTTCTGAATCGCCGTATCTCCCTCATTTGCATATTTGAATACAAAATCAATGGGTGCGCCAGATGCGCCCAGTGTAAATATGTGCCTACGATACTCCAGCGTAGAAAAGTTACGTCGGTCAGAAGAAGCCTATTTTCAGGCGTATCTTGTTTTCTGGGTACGGCGCATAGATACGACGGCACATCTTGACACTTACGCGGCGCATCTTGAGATACGTCGGCGTAAGTTCTTTCTGAATCTGGCCCCGTATGTTCATCTCTTGCATATTTAGGCCTGGTTCACACCTATGCATTTTTTTTTAGTGCGTTTTCAGTTTTGCAGAAACACACTACAGTCCATTTAACATGGCTTTCTATGGGTCACGTTCACATGCATTTTTTCTGGTTTTTGGTTCTATAGTCCCGGATTCATGTTAGACTTACGTCGTTGTATCTAAAGATATGCTGTTGTAAGTACAAATGTGCACCGTCGCATCTCTGCTCGATTTACAAAGCTAGATACGTTGAAAAGCAAGGCTTCAGCCGCCCGACGTAACTTGCCTACGCCGGTGTATCGTGGGCGCATAGTTACGCTGGACGCATTCGGCGTACCCATGTTAAATATGCAAATGAGTAAGATACGCCGATTTACAAACGTACTTGCGTCCGGCGCATGTTTTAAGCAATTTGCGTAAGGGTTACGTCTGGTGTAAAGTTAGCGCATATACTTTGTGAATAGCATGCTTGCCTCTCAACTTTGCGCCGACATAGCATTAAGAAGATACGCTACGCCCGCACAAAGATGCGCCGTTGGCTGTGAATCCGGGCCATAGACTTTAATGGATTAAAAATGTGAACTGAAAAATGCAAAATGCACCTGTAATATGCAAACTCCGACCTGCATAGGTGTGAATCAGGCCTTTCTCTTTTGTTAAAACAAAACAAAATAAAAACAATAAACTACTGAAAAAAAGAGAATGAAGAAAAGTTAAACAAAAATATATGGGACAAAGTTCTAGGAACTGCTGGGCCCTTTTCACATGGGGCAGTGGAGGTGCGGTGACGGTATAGCGGCGCGATCTTTAGCGCCGATATACCGTCGTATTTACCGCGATATTCGGCCGATATCGGTGCAGTTTTAACCCCCGCTAGTGGTCGAAAAAGGATTAATACCGCCTGCAATGTGCCTCTGTAGAGGAGCAATGCGGGCGGTATTACTGCGATTTCCCATTGATTTCAATTGGAAGGATCGGTAAACATACCGCTCCAAAGATGCGGCTAGCGGGACTTTTGGAGCTGTCCTGCTAGCGCACCGCTTCAGTGTGAAAGCCTTCAGGCTTTCACATTGAAGCCTGCAGGGCACAATTTTTTCAGGTGGTATAGCAGCGCTATTTTTAGCGCTGAACCACCTAAAAAACGTGTCAGTGTGAAAGGGGTCTTAAAGAATGCCACGCCGTTTTTTCTCCAATTTTTTTAGCCGGAAATTCTTTATTTATATTCTAGCGGGTTCTCTGCTGACAGCTGAAGACTGTTCGTTGTTAAGGATGCGGTGGGCAGCTTCCGGGCTCCTTAGCAACCAGCTATACACACCGTTTTTAACCACTTGATAGCTAGACCAATTCTGTGAAAATCATAATTTTTTGCTAGAAAATTACATAGAACCCCCAAACATTATATTTTTTTTTAGCAGAGGCCATAGAGAATACAATGGCGGTCATTGCAATGTTTTAGCTCACACTGTATTTGCGCAGCAATTCTTCAAATGCTTTTTTTTGGGGAAAAAAGTTTCATGGTTTAAAAAAAAATAAACAGTAAAGTTAGTCCAATATTTTTGCATAATATGAAAGATGAAGTTACATTGAGTAAATAGATACATGTCCTGCTTCAAAATTGCACACGCTCGAGGAATGGCGCTAAACTTCGGTACTTATAAATCCCCATAGGCGACGCTTTTAAAAAAAATTACTGGTTACATGTTTTGAGTTACATAGGAGGTCTAGGGCTAGAATTATTGTTCTTGCTCTAGCCTTCGCAGCGAGACCTCATATGTGTGGTTTGAACACCGTTTCCATATGTGGGCGGGACTTTCGTATGTGTTCGCTTCTGCGTGTGAGCACACGGGGACAGGGCACTTTAAAAAAATATGTATATTGTTCTTTTTACTTTAATGTATTTATTTTGACACTTTAAAAAAAATGATCACTTTTATTCCTATTACAAAGAATGTAAACATCCCTTGTAATAGGAACATGACATGACAGGTCCTCTTTACAGTGATATATGGGGTCAATACGACCCCACATCTCACCTCTAGGCTGGAAAGCCTAAAATAATAATAATAAAAAAAAACGATCCTGGCTTCCCAGCCGAGGCAGCGCCGTTTTTTTGGAATGCAGAGGCCAGGTGTGACGTCATAACATCGCGCTCGCCCTCCAACGATCATAGAGACTCCAGCAACCATCTAGTGCGGAAATCTCTATGGTCAAGAACTGGGACTGGCGGATCCTGTCACCGACTCACTGATCGCACAGGTGAGTCGGTAGAAGCACCGGAGGGCGCCGGGAGGGGGTGATGTCCCCTTTCGCCACCCGTAAAAATGATCAAGCAGGGGGAACAGCCGATATGATCGTTCCTATGGTGTGCAGAATCGATGGCAGAAAATGCCGGTAACTGAATGATGCCATATCACCGCACAAAGCCCATGCTGTTAATTTACGGCCAGCGGTTGCAAGTGGTTGAAAGGGGAAAAAAAACGCAAAATGCATGAAAACTGCATGCAAAAACGCATCAAAAACGTGGGTTTAAAAATACAAAATGCACCTCAAAACATTCCTGAAAAACACATCAACTGCAACCGCGTATATGGGAACCTAGACTTAAACCAGGGAAGCGATGGAGAATGAAAGTTTGACTTCTTGCTGTACAGTAACCTAGATAGTTTACTAATAAAGATAATTCTGATAACTGTGTCCCAAATTTAATAAAAGGTGAAGGATGCCGGTTTTATTAAGATTGTACTTACTGTGGAAATTTGGAATGCTTTATATTATCATAGTCAAGGTGTAAGTGGCGTCTGATTCTGAGCATACATGGGGCAGCTGCCTCCCATTGCAGTAAACCAGGTGTTCAAACTCTTCATTACTTCTGATGTTTGCATACATCTTTTGTTTGGCTCCAGTGATATTGCCAGAGTCCCCATAGGCTCTTCGTGATAATTGCATTTAATGTGATTAACACCTGCAGTAATAAAGAACAGATTTAGAGATTATGGAGTGTTTTTTCCCCCCCCCCACTGTCAGAAATAAATTTAAATAGTGCTACCACAATAACTGC
Organism: Rana kukunoris; assembly: GCA_029574335.1. Lineage (NCBI taxonomy): Eukaryota > Metazoa > Chordata > Amphibia > Anura > Ranidae > Rana > Rana kukunoris. The sequence continues at coordinate 93,661,883 of CM056052.1, forward strand.
CAGCTAGTCAATGATTGAGGCAGCGTAAGACTTCCCTTTTCCCACCTCACCTTATCAAAACATTGTGTTCATAAAGTACAGATGAAACCCAGCAATCCCCTGTGTGTGTTAATATAATACCATATCCCTTATTTATGTGGGATACCAATGTGTGATTACAGATTATCCTTGCCTGCTGGTGAAATCTGAATTGTGGCACAACTTGAAATATGAAGTACAAATACATACATAAAGGCTCAATGAATATCTTAGCTCAAGAAAATGGATATAAGCTTTACTCAAGGTGGTATAGGACACCTTATATAATCCACAAATTCCACCCTTCAACCCCACCTATATGCTGGCGCTGTAAAAACTCGATAGGAACTCTCCTACACATCTGGTGGGATTGTTCCCTTATACAAGCATTTTGGAAAGAAGTACACCGTATTATCTCCCTTATCACCACTTTTTCCCTGGAGTTTACGGCAGCACAATACCTACTTCATCATACCGCCTTACCACATTCTACTTACAAAAACACTATATTAATACATTTAATAAATGCAGCCAAACTGTGTATCCCTACCCATTGGAAAGACACATCTCCTCCTAGCTTGTCTGAATGGTTCCAACGGATTGACAGAATAGCCGAAATGGAAGACCTAATTCTACAGGCTAAAGACTCCCCCACAGAGTTTTATGAAAAATGGGCTTGCTGGACACTCTTTACTAAAACTGATGAATTTAAGGCAATGTCTCTTCAGCCTTCCTCGAATCAGACTTGAGGTGATAATTCTTTTTTTTTTTTTTTTTATCTTTTCTTCCTCCCCCCCCCCCCCCTCTTACCCTTTTGTTTATTACATTTCTAATATTTTAGATTCATTCCATGATTTCCAATTTTTATTCTCTTGTTTTTGTTGCCCCAAAATTCAAAAACTATTGATGTATAAGTTAACATTTACTTTAATTTTAAACAAAAATATGTACTGATGTTGTTGCTATTCTTGTTTTCTCTCATTTGATATTACAATTCTGCTACCTATGTTACTTTATTTTATCTACATTTAATTATATGTTTACTATGTTATTTATTCTGAAATACCAATAAAATCTTTTAAACGAAATATGAAGTACAAGAAGAATGTATGTGAGGGGAGCTGCTCTAAGCTCCCTGAGCACATGGGGATGTTGCAGAGGGTAAGCTTATCGTTCCCCCCTCTCCCTCACCTGGGGAATAATGGGTAATTTAGGCCCCTGTGCGCGCGGGGGGGGGGGGGGTTAAGGTACACACCTGTAAGGTAAGAACTCAGGTGAATTAGCCAGGGCCCAATGAGAGGATAGGATCAGGTCACATGACACTGAGGAACCTTCTGGAAAGGGAAAAGTTTACTTAAGCCAGGGCAACAGGCTACAGCAGCTAGAACTTCAGGTGACCCCTACCTGTGAACTCCCTCCCTTGTCGCGGCCTAATTATTACTGGTACTCTCTCTTGGTTTGTAATGAACAAGAGGAGTTTAGTAAATAATAAAAGTGTATCCAACCTGAGTTGTGGTGACTGGGTTGATGAACATTGGTGGTTTAAGTTAATAAGTGATGTGTTATATGGTATATTGAATTGGTTAATTGTTTAATAAAATACGGTTTAAATTTAAATAAATAAATACCAGTAATAAAGGCCTGCGGCCAAATTTAACCCACCTTCTGCCTCTGAGGTCCTTATTTCAGTTAGACATTCTGCATACAGTCCCATGTACCTATGTTTTTTGTAAGTAAGCTATTGGCTGTGAGAGGTTTTGATACTTCTGTGTTAATACATAAAGGAACATCAATGGTGTTTCAATTTTTCATGAAATGCCCTTAGCCCTGGTTCACACTAGGCTGCGGGAGTGAAATCGCGCGATTTCACTCCCTCTGGCAGTCCCGACCAGTAATAAAGGCCTGCGGCCAAATTTAACCCACCTTCTGCCTCTGAGGTCCTTATTTCAGTTAGACATTCTGCATACAGTCCCATGTACCTATGTTTTTTGTAAGTAAGCTATTGGCTGTGAGAGGTTTTGATACTTCTGTGTTAATACATAAAGGAACATCAATGGTGTTTCAATTTTTCATGAAATGCCCTTAGCCCTGGTTCACACTGGGCTGCGCGATTTCACTCCCTCTAGCAGTCCCGATTTTGGCGCGATTTAGGAGACATCTGTGCAGGTTTCTGCACAGATGTCAATGTAAATCGCGTCCTGAAATCGCAAAAAGTAGTACAGGAACTACTTTTTGAAATCGGTGCAGCGCCACAGATGTGGCAGCGCCACAGATGTGGCGTCGCACCGATTAGGACGGTGTCATTGCCGGCAATTGCCGCCGATTTGAGATGCGATTTCACATGTGAAATCGCATCTCAAATCGAACTAAATCGTACCCAGTGTGAACCTGGGCTAAAAGGGATAGTTCACCTTTACCGCAAAACTGCCCTTTAACAGATAAGAGGCCTTCTGTAGATAACATGCAGTGTGCAGCTCTGACTAAAGCTGAATAAAGCCCTTGCTATAGAGTGCGCTGAAAAAGTATTCATACCCCTTGAAATTTTCCACATTTTGTCATGTTACAACCAAACGTGTAAATGTATTTTATTGGGATTTTAGGTGATAGACCAACACAAAATGGCACGTAATTGTGAAGTGGAAGGACAATGATAAATGGTTTTCCAAATTTTTTACAAATAAATATCTGAAAAGTGTGGCGTGCATTTGTATTCAGCCCCCTAACTAAAATCTAGTGGAACCAATTGCCTTCAGAAGTCACCTAATTAGCAAAAAGAGTCCACCTGTGTGCAATGTAATCTCAGTATAAATACAGCTGTTCTGTGAAGCCCTTAGAGGTTTGTTAGAGAACCTTAGTGAACAAACAGCATCATGAAGGTCAAGGAAAGCACCAGACAGGTCAGGGATGAAGTTGTGGAGAAGTTTAAGCCCTGGTTCACACTGGGCTGCGGGAGTGAAGCAGTGCGAGTTCAGCTGAACTCGCACGATTTCACTCCCGCCCGGCAGTCCCGATTTCAGCCGCGATTTCAGAGACATCTGTGCAGGTTTCTGCACAGATGTCAATGTAAATCGCAGGCTGAAATCGCAAAAAGTAGTACAGAGACTACTTTTTGAAATCGGTGCAATGCCGCAGATGCAGCGTCGCACCGAGTAGGACACTGCCATTGCCGGCAATTTGCGGCAAAATCCGCCGTTTTGACATGCGATTTGACATGCCAAATCGCATGTCAAAACGCACCAGTGTGAACCAGGGCTTAAGCAGGGTTAGGTTATAAAAAAAATATCCCAAGCTTTGAACATCTCACAGAGCACTGTTCAATCCATCATTCGAAAATGGAAAAAGTATGGCACAACTGCAAACCTACCAAGACATGGCTGTCCACCTAAACTGATAGGCCGGGGAAGAAGAGCATTTATCAGAGAAGCAGCCAAGAGGCCCATGATAACTCTGGAGGAGCTGTAGAGATCCACAGGACAACTTTTAGTCATGCACTCCGGGAATCTGGCCTTTTTGGAAGAGTGGCCAGTAGTGGTGCAAAGGATCGTCATTGATCCGTGATCCAAACCGAAAGATATTGATCAAAACCGCACACACCTAATCCGCGGATTGATTTCTGAAAAAAAAAAAAATTGTGCGCCTGTTCAGTCCACACACAGTGTGGTCATGACGAGCAGAGGAACGGAGGAGCTTTAACGCCCGCGTCATTTAAATCCCCTGTATGGGAGCATTTTGGCTTTCCTGTCAAATAGAATGATGAAAGAAAGAGGTTAGTGGATAAAACTGTGACGGTGTTTGGTCACTGTGGCACAAGAAAGCCACATGACAGTGGAAACACATCAAGCATGGCCACACATTTGAAGCAACATCACCCCAGTGTTTCACCGACCGGAGTGAAAGCAAAAACGAAAAAGCTGCTCAACAACCACTTACAACCGCTACCGCAGAATTTAAGCAGCCCCTTGTTGCACAATCAGACCGGACTAAAGCCATCACAAATGCTATCGGTGTGTTTATAGGTGCAGACATGAGGCCATATTCGGTTGTGCAAAACAAGGGCTTTAAACGCATGCTGAAAGTGCTTGAGCCACGTTATGACATTTTTTTAATATATTTTTTAGTCTGCAAAAGACTGGAGACTGGGGCAAAGGTTCACCTTCCAGCAGGACAATGACCCTAAACATACAACCAGAGCTACAATGGAATGGTTTAGAATCAAAACATAGTCATGTGTTGGAATGGCCCAATCAAAGTCTAGACCTAAATCTAATTGAGAATCTGTAGCAAGACTTTAAAATTGCTGTTCACAGACGCTCTCCATCCAATCTGACAGAGCTATTCTGCAAAGAAGAATGGGCAAAAATGTCACTCTCAAGATGTGCAAAGCTGGTAACGACATCCCCAAAAAGACTTGCAGCTGTAATTGGAGCAAAAGGTGGTTCTACAAAGTATTGACTCAGGGGGGCTGAATACAAATGCACGCCACACATTTATCTGTAAAAGAAATAGAATACCATTTATAATTTTCCTTCCACTTCACAATTATGGCTCAGATTCAGAAAGACTTACGCCGGCGTATATCGATATGCGCCGCGTAAGTGTAAAGATGCGCCGTAGTATCTATGCGTCGTACCCACAAAACTAGATACGCCTGAAAACGGGCTTCCTCCGACCGACTTAACTTTCTTACGCCGGCGTATCGTAGGCGCATATTTACGCTTGGCGCATCTGCCGCACTCATTGATTTCCCATTCAAATATGCAAATGAGGGAGATATGCTGATTTGCGAACGGATTAGCACTAGACGCTGGCTACGTGCGCCGCGCGCAAGTCGTACGTCCGGCGCAAAGTTATTCCTACAAATAGCTGGTTTATCTTTACACCTGACGGGCACAGGTCAGCAGGAGAGCAGCTACAGCAGCACCATTACTGACGAAAATAGCAAGCTGAGCATCCCCACTTGCAGGACAACACCTCTGTGTGCCAACATGCCAGGGGCAGCCGTGGTCGTAGCATTACTAATGGGTCCACCGGTATGGAGGAGACGGGCACGTGAGAGGATATACCGCACGCGCATTATCCTCTTTGGCATGGGTGATGAGGAGGTGTATCGCATCTTCAAATTCAGCCCTGATGCAATCCTGGAAATAACCACAGCCCTAAAAGATGACATCACCAGCAAGACACACCGCTCACAAGCAGTGCAGCCACTGGTGAAGGTACTGGCATCACTGCATTTCCTTGCCAGTGGATCATTCCAGCGTACAAGTGGAGTTGTGGCTAGGATGTCACAATCCACCATGAGCAGATGTGTGCACCAGGTTGTCCCCGCAATCCTCAGACGCATGTCCCACCACATCATCAGGCCCACCACTGAAGACCTGCGGCAGAAGGCAATGCAGGATTTCTACAGCATTGCAGGATTCCCACGCACCATCGGGCCATTGATTGTACACATGTGGCATTACAGCCCCCCCCCCCCGTGCCACAGAGCACATATATCGCAATCGGAAGAACTGGCATTCCATCAACGTACAGGTGATAGCCGATGCCCAATGCCTCATATGGCACGTCCATGCCAAACACCCCAGGTTCAGCCACGACAGCTACATATACCGTCAAAGCCCCATCCCAGCAGAATTTTAACAGAGCGTGTACAGGGACAACTGGTTGGTTGGTGAGTGACATGGGAGTCAGGCATGACTGTCGGACCCCATGATGCAGACATCACGAGGGGCACATGCATGGCTAACATCCTCCTGTCTTTTCCCTTCCAGGTGACTCGGCATATGCACTTGGGCCCCATCTCATGACTCCATTCCGGAATCCCCAAACCAGAGGAGAGAGAAAATACAATGAAGCACACATAAGTACCCGTGCAGTGGTGGAACAAACATTTGGGCTCCTGAAGTCCCGTTTCCGATGCCTGGATAAGTCTGGGAGGACCCTGTTGTATTCCCCTACCTTTGTTTGTCAGATCATCGGTGCATGTTGCATGCTGCACAACTATGCCATGAGAAAGGGCCTGCAGATTGACATACGTGATGACCTGACCCCTGACCCACACAGTCCCCACCTGCCAGAGGCTACCCCGTCTGCTGAGGGAAGAGCAGTCAGGAGGGTCCTCGCGGTAGGCATCTTTGGACAATAAACAAACACATTGATCACACATACAATGCACGAATGCACACCACTGAGGTCCCTATATCACACACACCACATCCACTTCACATTGGATTAGCCCAAGTCCAACATGCAGGACTTGGGAGCAGCAACGCCGGCATCAAGGCCCCAATAATGTCACTGTCCATTCATACTACATTCACACGGGGATAACTTCTCCCCAACTACCGAGGGTGACACCCCTTACTGGCACGAGTGCCACCCCCACATTCACACACCATTCACACAGTAGCCTGCACTACTGATCATGTGCAGTTTGAAAAAAAAAGGCTCATAACCTGAGCATAAAATCATAAAAAAGGCTCATAACCTGAGCATAAAATCATAAAAAAGGCTCATAACCTGAGCCGGGAAAAATGTATTTGAAAAAAAAGAGCCAAAAAAAACCCCCATCATTTAGCCTGACGGGGGCTCCTTCTGGTGGGCCCCCTCTGGCTTCTCAGCTGCCTGGAGGGAGCCTCGGGTGGGGGGGCATCTGGAGGTGGCTGATCCCCGGATGGGCCACTCCTGGCAGGTGTGGGCTGCATGCCCTCCAAGGCCACGGCTATCTGGCTGAGGAATGAATTAGTCTGGGCCTGCATCCTCAGCTGCCGGGTCACATGATACTGCTGGGCCCACTGCCTCTGCCTCCCCTGTTCCCGGATGGCAGCTGTGTTTGCCTGGACGGCTGCAGTAAGGTGCCGAACATCAGCCTGCACCTCCCCCAGGCTGGTCACCACTGCAGCGCAGTTGCAGCTGACGTCCTGCACTGCCTCTGTCATCTGGGCCATGGAGGCCAGGCTGGCAGCCACACGATCCAGGTGCTCAGCTATTTCCCCCATCTGCTGGGTCTGCCTGGCCTGGTCCCTTGCCATTTGGTCATGGACCGCGTCAGACACCCCCCTGGTCTTACAGGTCGCCTTCCTGGGGCCAGGAGATGGTAGTCCCCTGGGGGATGGAGTCGCCCTTGAGGGGCTTCCCCTGATGGGGGAGGGGATATGAGAGGGCCCTGCTGAAGGGGAGGACTCCTCCAAAAATAAGAACACCTCCTGCTCCGACACGACCGGCTCCTCCTCAACCACCTCAGCAGGTGAGGTGTGGGCACTCCCCTTCACCACAGTGTCTTCAGTGCCCAGGGGGTCGGGCTCAGGATTAGATATGTGCATTCCCGTTCGTACGAATGTTATTTTCGTACGAAAATGTTCATTTTCGTACCCGCAGGATAATGTGTACATACGAAACAACCGCAAACACGAACGAATGATCCGACGAAAAAAAACGACAAAACGAAAACGGCAAAAGAACAAAAATGACATCTATAACAAAAGATTTGCATGCTGTATTTTGTTTCAATCCTTTTTCTGTTTGTTTTCAGTCCTATGTTCATTGTTCATATGACATCTATAACAAAAGATTTGCATGCTGTATTTTGTTTCAATCCTTTTTCTGTTTGTTTTCAGTCCTATGTTCATTGTTCATATGACATCTATAACAAAAGATTTGCATGCTGTATTTTGTTTCAATCCTTTTTCTGTTTGTTTTCAGTCCTATGTTCATTGTTCATATGACATCTATAACAAAAGATTTGCATGCTGTATTTTGTTTCAATCCTTTTTCTGTTTGTTTTCAGTCCTATGTTCATTGTTCATATGACATCTATAACAAAAGATTTGCATGCTGTATTTTGTTTCAATCCTTTTTCTGTTTGTTTTCAGTCCTATGTTCATTGTTCATATGACATCTATAACAAAAGATTTGCATGCTGTATTTTGAATCCAAAATACGAACAGAAAAAAGGAATTTAAAATACAGAATGCAAATCTTTTGTTATAGATGTCATATGAACATACGACTGAAAATAGCAAAAGAAAAGGGTTTCAAGATACTGCAAATCATTGACGAAAATTCACGAAAATTATTGTCTAACAAGTTACGAACATGAATTAAACAGAATAACGAACCATCCCGCATGTACGAAAATAAAACAGTAACGAAAATACGAAACAATCGGAATACGAAAAAATCACGTCATACGAAAAACGAACGGGAACAAACAGGAAAACGGGCGTCTTACGAAAAACGAACGAAAACACGGAACGATACGAAACAGAACAAAACAAAACTAATTTTTTTTCTGTGCACATGTCTACTCAGGATGCAGTTGGGGGGATGGGGTGGAATGGCTGCCGGCAGGTGATGGCCCAGCTCCGTCATCTGTGGATGACACAAAGCATACACATGTTGATGGTCCCACACACTTGGCACATGTCCCCTCCCCCCCCACACATGCAACACACCAAATAGGGGATCAAAATCACTTACCTGTCCTGGAGCCTTCCTCCACTGAATCAAACCCCTCTACGCCCTCCAACTGCTCCCTCTCCAGACAGTGGGCGACCACCTCCTCCTCCGGGGTCAAACTGACCGCACATGGGGGTCCACCCCCGTGCCCCTCGCATGCCTCCTGATAGCGGCCACCTTGTTCCGGACTTTGCGCCTGACATCATACATTTTTTTGGAGATATCCGAAACAGTTTGGGTCTCATATCCAAAGCTATTGACCCTGGCAGCAATGGACTCCAGGATGGGCTGCTTCCTGTCCCAGGTTGTCTGGCGTCTTTTAGATCCATGGAGGAACACATTGTATGTCTCCATAGCCGAGATGACGGCTGACAGCTCCTGGGCATTGAAGTTCCTCTTCCTCCTCCTGCCTGCGGGGAACGGGAGCAGCCATCTCCAAGCAAAAGTACCTTCCATGGGGGGGACTGGATGTACTTTTGTGCTGGACGGGCGCATCTGTGGGCGCATTTATACGCGTGATGTAAGACGTTGCGTCGAAGTATCCCAGGAAGTTGGGCCGATGTAGTTGTGAGCATGCGCACAGGGAATTGAGCAGACCCCGACGTCACTGCGCATGCGCCGTGGATGATACGCCGGACGTAAGTCTCTGCCCTGGGCTCAGCCCATCATTTACATATGGTCACACCCACTTCCACTTACGTCAGCTTGTGCCTTAACATTTATATTAAGCCCTGGCGCAAAGTAAGGAGCAAGTGCTTGGTGAATACTGTACTTGCCTCACTAGTTTGTGTCGGTGGAACGTATATGCGCTGCGCTACGCCGGCACAAATATGCGCCCATCTACCTGAATCTGGCCCTATGTGTCACTTTGTGTTGCTCTATCATATAAAACCCAGAGCCACTCATAAGAGAACTATAAATTTGTCCAGTGATATTCGCGGTTTCAAAATTCAAAATAGAGAATACAAAATAGCTGCATACGCAGATGACCTTTTGCTTTTCCTCACGCAACCCCACACCTCTATATCCAATCTTAAAAAATATATATTATATTATATTTCCAACTTTAAGGTAAACCAATCTAAATCTGAGGCACTCAACCTAACACCAAATAACCAGACCAAATAAACCAATTGAAAGAAAATTACATTTACAAATGGGAACAAAAAAACTCTCAAATACTTAGGGATCAACCTGACCCCTAGGATCAACTCTCTATATACACAACCAACTTCATACCTTTACTGAACTCCATAACTAAAGACCTTCAAAAGTGGACTCCACAATTATTCTCATGGTTTGGTAGGGTTTCAATTCTCCCAGGATTGCTATACATTTTCAACGCGCTTCCAATACCAATTCCCAACACCTTTTTTTTTTTACCAAACTTACACAATTACAAAAGACACTTCCTATGGACTGATGAAAAACCTAGATTAAACCTCTGCCTCCTCACATAAGAGCAAAGGGGGTATTGGGCTCCCAGAATTAAAAAAATACCAGTAAGCTTCCCACATTACCATTGGCATTGTCACGGTCCAGATAAAGATTGGGTTCAGCTAGAACATGTACATAACACTCAACAAGTATTGTACTACCCATGGTCGTTACATTCAAAATTTATCAGAAACATAGATCACCCATTAGTAGCAAATACACTAAACATTTGGCATAAAATTGCCTCTTTGCACAAAATAGCCACTATACTAGGTCCTATGCCACCAATTAACAACAATCCTGACTTCATACCAGGTTTAAACCAATGTAAACTTCCGAACCCAGACCACAATCTCAAACTACTAGCCACCCATTGCTTACACGGCACCAAAGTCAAAACACTACAAGCATAATATGGGGAGGCATTTCCTGGCTTTTGGTTCTACATCCAGCTGAAAGATGGGCACAGATGGGGTGGCACGGATGGGCACAGATGGGGCAGCACGGATGGGCACAGAAGGGGCAGCACGGATGGGCACAGAATGGGCAGCACATGTGGGCACAGATGGGGCGGCACATGTGGGCACAGATGGGGCGGCACGTATGGGCACAGATGGGGTGGCACGTATGGGCACAGATGGGGCGGCACGTATGGGCACAGATGGGGCGGCACGTATGGGCACAGATGGGGCGGCACGTATGGGCACAGATGGGGAGGCACGTATGGGCACAGATGGGGCGACACGTATGGGCACAGATGGGGCGACACGTATGGGCACAGATATGCGGCACGTATGGGCACAGATATGCGGCACGTATGGGCACAGATATGCGGCACAGATGGGCGGCATGGATGTGCAGCACGGATAGGTGGCACATATGGGCAGCACAGATGGGCGGCACGGATAGGCGGCACAGATAGGCGGCACGGATGCACTGTAATATTTTGTACTGATGGATGCCAATCACTGCCAAACAATGCCTGCCAATCAGTGATGCCCATTGTGGGCACTGATTGGCATCCATTGTGGGCACTGATTGGCATCCATTGTGGGCACTGATGGCATCCATTGTGGTCTAGGGTGCCATACCTAGTGGTGGGCATCCCTGGTGGTTAGGTGGCATCCCTGGTGGTCTAGTGTGGGCATCCTCGGGGGGGCTGCAATGATAATCGATCAGCACAAACCCCCCTGTCAGAGGAGCAGCCGATCGGCTCTCCTCTACTCGCGTCTAACGATCATGTGACACCCTGCAACAACGATCGTTGCGATACGCGCCCCCGGAGGGCGCAGCGGCCCAATATCCTGAGGACGTCATATGACGTCCACTCAGGATATTGAAACCACTTTGCTGCCGTCCTTTTGCAATAGGGCGGGCGGCAAGTGGTTAAGGTAGATACAGTATTATGGTAAAAAAACATATTTATTATTTTATTTTCAATATAGCAAGCAAGTAGCTCAGGGACAGGACACAGGAGGGTAAGAAATTAGAATAAGTGGCCCACACCCATGAAAATGACTCTCACAGTGACACTTACTGCAGTGTACAGTAGCACAAATGATAATGACACCTCACTAACATGACACTTCCCCTCCTGAGTCACAGTGACAGTCTCTCTTCACACCAGATGGTCCCCTCAGTCCACTCCAGTCCAAACCGCACTGACAGTCCCACTCCCGGCTTGCCTTGCTCCAGTTTCTCAGACCTGCACATGAGGCTCCAGCCACTCCGCTTAACTCCCTTGCACCATGATATCACATGACACACTCAGGCACCGCCTCCACCAGACCCATCCCATGTGCTGCCCAAACACATTGTATTAGGCACTGGCTCCAGACCTGAAATGCTTATGTGCAGTTCCAAACCGATCGTCACGGACATATTTTTTTTTACTGGCAACCCTTCCCTATCACTGCCATTTACCGGCATTAGAAAAGTGCATTTTTTACTGGCTGCCAGTAAAAATACTGATGGTTGGCAACACTGCCATAGTAGTCCAGTACATTTTAGAGAGTGGCTGAATTTCTGGAGTTCGGTTTCTGCAATGCAGCATTTTGACAGCAGGGTGTGGGGGCAGCTACATAGGTAGCCGATTATCTTTTTACTTTGCAGTTTACTCTGCAGTTTAGTGCAAAGTTAACCTTCAATTTATGGTGTCTCTACTGTGATTTGCCATGTGGAAAATGAACTTCTGTCAGCCTTCTGCCATAAGTACTGTAAAGAATTTCACCCTGCCTTGGAATGTCCTTTCCTTTCATGTTTGTTTGGCAAGGAATGTAGGGATTGCTGAGGTACTTGATCTGCTGTCATAGTTGCAATAAAGTTTATTATTAATATATGGCAAGTCTGCTGCTGTGCGTCAATGAGAGTTAAAAGCTTGCACAGCACTGGCATTTTCTGTTCTGACTACTATACATTATTCAATAAACTCCAGACTTATTTTCTCTTTCTGCTGTTTCCTAACTGACAGTGGAATCTTTTTTTTTATTTATTTTTTTACATATCAGGGAATCATGAGAAGCTCTGTCAGGTTTTTATAGTTCACATACTGTCCTGGTGACGGGTTGTCACAGGGACAGCAAGCGATGAGAGGTCTTCCCAAAAGGGCAATAGCCAGAAACAATAACACTTTTTTTTTTTTAGCAGAGTCGAAACTTCAAAACTTTTTAGTTTTTATTACTTTAGTACTTTATGCATCTATCTGTCAAGGAAAGCCCGGAGTGACATGATGATAAAAGGTGGTGGAGGAGAGATATTTTGATAACAGAGACATAGGGCATATTTCTCTAACACGTGTCATGCGATATGTCAAAAACCTTCTTCTCCCGCAGGTGCTTAGTTCCCAATATACAGACATAGGTTTCCTTCATTATTACGATGTTTTAATTCTTCAAGACAGGACAAGCAAACAGTCAAATGCTTACATCTTAGCAGTTGGTAAAACATGGCAGGATGGTACTTCAGAAACAGGAATTAGATGGTACATCTTCTCTGCTGGATAGAGCCCCTTCCCCCGTCGGGTCGGGTGACCCTGAGGTCCCTCATCTCTCTGGCCGGTGACCCTAAGGCCCCAGAGCTTCCCTAGCTAGCTATGCACATCACATGTGTTCTTATACTGTTTTTAAGCCATGCTCAGCACAATTTCTTTTTGGAATAGCTCCAAGAAAGGTGACAAGTTTCTGCCTCAAATGTAACACCCCCTTGTGTATATTAAGCAATTCTTCTCCTCCCATTATCTTGACGTGAACTTCAAAAATACATGTAGTCTACACACCAACTGACCTTCTTCTGTCCTCAAAGCTACCATGTTTAACCCAAATGATTCAGAAACGTTTATCACATAAAATAGTAATAAATTCAAAATCTAACACATGACAAAAAAGACAAATAACGGAGGGCTGGGCATGACTGTGTGAGGAGTAGTGCAACAAAGGGTTAAGGAAGGAAGGAGTGGCTGTAGGAGCTCTGGTGACTGGGTAGGAGGAACCCCCTTAATAAAGGGGGGTGGGGGCACACGTGGGACATTCAAGGAAGTGTAGCACGCTGGGAGGCAGGTTTTTCCCTGCTCCCAGCTTTCATTGAGAAGACAGATTGGGGACTTTAAGGCTGGGTTCACACTTGTGCAGTGTGTATTTCAGCTTTTTATCTCTGCAGATAGATAAGGGAAGTGTTCAGCAGATTAGCTCTGTTTTGCTGAGAATTTGGAGACCTGGGGGAAGTTCTGAGTGAGAGGAGAGTGGGGGAGAAGTGTATTGAGCTGAATGAGAGAAATTCCTGTAGAGAACTGAACACATCTGCGAATCAGCTGCGTACCCATAGAAGATAATGGGACTGAATTCGCACCTGAGCCGCACTGCAAGGCCTCCACAACGCAGAACAAAATGTTCTGCGTATTAGATGCGGTTTAGGCCGCAACCAATTCGCATAGGTGTGAACCCGGCCTTAGGCGGCGTCTGCTTCACAAACACCCCCGGAGGGCTTGATTCACAGGTGGGTGGCTGTATGGGACGAGGCGGGGGGGGTCGGGTACAACCACGTTGGGGTCCCCACGCGCTCGGCGGCTGCGGGTTTTTATTGTTGCTTCCCAAGGCCCAGGCCACAAACACGGCGGATGTACAGGAGCCCCCAGGTGGATCCTCTGCCCCCGCCGGCCTAGCGTCTGGGTGCAGTGGGCGGGGCGTTGGGCAGTAATGGCGCCCGATCCTCGTCCGCATTGTTACAGCCTGTTGCAAACCCAACCCACCCCCCCCCCCCCCCCACGGGCAGAGGAACTCATTTTTCGGCCGGGGAGTATGGCGGACGCAATCCGCCGCTTAGTCTGAGCCCGGTGGGCGGGGCTTCGGGCCGGAATGGCGCCCGATCCTCGCCACGCGGGGGAACAGCCGGGGGGTCGTTCAGGATCGCGACCACCGGTTCCAGGGCAGTGGGGAGGCCGGAGTCCCCGGATCGGAGAAGGGAGGTCGAGCGGAGGTCCGTCGGTGGGAGCAGCGGAACGGAGACGTCCACGGCCGGGTCGAGTGGTAGAGGACGATCCGCCGGGAGGCTGGGATCTTCGGCCTCCAGGCCTTCCGTGCCTGGGAGGCAGATGTCAGCGAGGACGCCGGCCTCGGAAGATCGTTTGGGGGGGGAGGCATCAGGATCGTAGGAAGAGGGTCGCATGGATGAATCGCCTGCGGTGGAGTTGCCGGTGACGGCTGTGGGGGACATTCCCGGCCAGCCTGGTGAGTCCACTAACAATACTTTTGGGGAATTTTTGTTACTGCAGGGTGTTCGCTGGTGGGGGGCGGGGGTCCCCCTGTAATTGGGGTAATGTGGGGGGGGTAATGTTTGCCGACAACCAGGGGCCCCGGGGGGGCGGGAGTGTTGCCTGCTGCCCAGGGTTCCCCTGGGGCGGGGCTTACAGGATTTGTTGTGTGTTAATTTTTGGGACCTGGTACAGCGTTGCCAGGGGGGGGGACACCATCTCAGGCGGCACCCTGGGTTAGGGGATCGGCTTGGGGGGGTTCCTGTGGCTGTTGGGGTACCTCCCCCGGTGGGAGGGGGGTACGTGGGTGGTGCAGGACAGTAGTTCCTGACGTGACACGGGGCGTGAGAAGACGGGGGGGGTCAGGACGGACGTGGTACGGATGGCTGATGCGGCCGAAGGTGAGTTTTATATATGTATGCTTGGGGGGGCCGCTGGGGGGCTCATCTGAAGCAGGAGGTCAGGGGAAAAATTGAAAAAGGTGAGTATGCGGAGATTCTTTCCCTGTTGCTTTTGGAGAAGTTTAATTTGGATAGGGTGAAGCCAGACAGTTTTTGGAAAAGGATGACGAGGTGAAGAGAAGGTAGGGGTGATTCCTAGTACGTTCGGCGATTGGTTGCAGCGCCTTGGGGAGAAGAGCCCGGAGCACTGTTATGCGCTTTTCTGCTATATGGACGCTATGTGGGAAGCTTATCGGGTATATGGGGGGTTAAAGTATGACGAGCAGTTTCATCAGCGGCGGGCTGGGCGCCCTACGCTGCGATGGGACCACAAAGATATCAGTTTGTGGATACGGATGATTTCCACGCCCCAGTCTAATCCTCAGTTTTTCAGGGCGGGGCCAAGGGTACGCCCACTTCTGGATCGCCGGCCGGGAAAAAAATGGGGGGGTGTGTTGGGGGAACAACGCCAGTGAGGGGGGAAAGGAGGGGACCTTTTTCGCATAGATACCCAGACAGGGCGGCGGCGCCGCTGCTCGTGGAGGAGTTTATCCGAGGGATTTGTCATTCTCTGTTCTTTGTCGAAGGTGCAGGGGGATCGTGATTCACTCGGGGGCAATGGAGGGTATGCTGCTGGGGGACAAGGTGGAGGACCTCCGGCTGGTGTTCCGGGGGGATGTTGGGGTGGAATGAGGTTCAGCTAAGGGAGTTGCAGTCACTGCTAGGTAAGTTGACCTTCGCCTGCCGTATCATTCCCATGGGCAGGGTGTTCTGCGGACGGCTGTCGGCAGCTACAGTGGGGACAGGGCCCCCGACGCCTTCCATTCGCTGGTCAGGGCAATGTAAGGTGGATCTGCAGGTGTGGCACACCTTCTGGGAAGAGTACAATGGGCGGGCGTTTTGTATGTCGGGGCCGGTGAGGAACTTTGATTGGTAGATCGTCAGGGACGTGGCGGGCTCCATGGGTTACGGGGGCTTTCTTCAGGGGACAATGGAGCGGGGAGGCGTGACCGGAGTCCTGGGTGGCGGCGGGTTTTTAAAAGGAACCTGGTGCTGCTGGAGCTCTGTCATGTGGTGGTAGTGATCGAGCTGTGACAATATGGGGTTGGTGGAAGTTATCAACCGAGTTTCCGGATCCTCGTTGCCGGTGGTTCGGTTGCTGCCCCACCTCGTGTTGCGCTGTTTACACTGGAACATCTTTCTGTACGCTGGGCACATTCCGGGGTGTAGACAACAGACTCGCTAAAGCTCGGTTCAGTGGGACAAGTCAGAGAGCTGGCTACGCAGGAAGACAGAGGAGGGGCCCCAGGCCCGGGGGGGATGTGGGGCATTGCGTTGGGGTCGCCACAAGCTGGCTCAGGAGGTCGGTGAGTGGGCCGATATGGGCGGCGTACGCGAAGGTAAGGGACGAATGGTCTGTGTTAAAACGGCGGGTGGATGCCGAGCTGGGGGAGGTGGAGCTGGGTTGGTTGGTGGTGTATTTTGCGGCTGGACAGATGGAAAAAAGGGGGGTAAAACAGGCGGGTAAGGATTACAGAAAAGTCACGTTCTTAGGGAACGGCGGGGACCGGTGAATTTTCGATTTTGCGGAAGATTTGTGGCGTTTTGGGGGACATCCAGTTATTTTTACTCCATACGGTTTTGTGGTGGCGTTTTTTCAAATTTTTAGGGTGGGTGAGTTGGTTAGCCCTTCCAGATAGGTGGCGGGAGGTTTAATGGTAGAGGATGTGCAGTTGGTGGAGGACAGCGTGGTTTTCGTTTTTGTGGGTCCAAAACGGATCAGAGGGAAAAAGGGGGTGGATGCGTTTGTATCCTTTGCTGGGTTCGGGGGGTCTGCCCTCTGCGGACGGTGCAGGAGTTTTTTAACGATACGCCCTGGGTTGGAGGGGCCCTTCTTAATGCATGGGGATGGTTCGTTTGTGTCACGGTTTCAGTTGGGACAGGTGTGTAAGAAATGTCTGACAACGGCTGGGTTTGCTGAGTTACAATTTACCTCACACTCCTTCCGCATCGGGGTGGCCAGGTGCGGGTTGGATGAGGTGGCGGTCAAAAAGGATCGGGTGGTGGGGAATCTAGAAGATTTTGTTCTTGTGTGCGCCAACACATGGCGCTGGATTGAGGTGTGGTGGTGAGGTATGGACTGGAGGAGTTGGGTTCATGATATTCCGGAGGGTCGTGGCATGATTATCACTGTTGTTATTTGTTTTCAGAGGGAGGTCACTCACACCGCGTGTGGATCATGGGGCATTATTCTGTTTGCAAGGGGGGGCAAGGAGAGTGGATGCTAGGCCCGGATGTAGACAGTTGAGGATTTCTAGGCGGGAGGTGAGAATTTGTTGGCTGGCGGTTTCCTGGGATGAGGTAGGGCAGGGTGCTGCCGGAGGTGCAGCGCTATGCCCGGCTCGACCGGCTGCCCGACGTGTCAGTTTTACACGTGTGGGGCAATGACCTTGGGGGTTCGGTCGATGGGGGATTTTATCTCCGCTGTTAAGGCGGACATACTCATGTTCAGGGCAGCTTTTCCAGGGATGTTGCGGGTGTGGCCTGACATAGTAGCTCGGACCACATGGTGCATGGCAAGGTCAGTGGCTAGCAAGAGGAACAAGGTGGTGGGGAGGTTTGTGGCTAAGCACGGGGGGTTGGTTGTTCGTTACACGGAGTTGGAGGTTAATGTGGGTCTGTACCTGCTTGTAGATGGTGTTCACCTAACCATTGTGGGTATGGATTTGTGGGTACTAGGTTACAGGAGGGGATCTAGAGGGCCCTGCGGGTGTGGAGGGGTCTGTAAGGGAAAGGGGGTTCCCCTTCCGGCCTGTGGCGGTGTCCTTTGGTCTTTGATGGTGACAGTTAACAGATGGAATGGAAATGGTGGGGGGGCTCATCGGTGGGATGGCCCCCGTATGGTGTTATTCCAGTGGAACGGTGTCCGCTGGAATACGGTTATGGTACACTGCGGTGTAAAAAGGGGGTGTCTCCGAGCTGGAGTCGGCTGGGGGCCGGATATGGTAATGGTAACGCAGTGTAATGGAAAATAAAAAGGTTTAAGTGGGGTTGCTGTCAAAGACCAAATTGGACGGGTGTTAATAAAGTTATTTGGGTTAAATGTTAATGAATAAAGTTTTGTTTACTAGGAAATAGTTAATTGGATTTAATTATTTAATTTGGTTTGAAAAAATAAATAGGCTGTCGTGGCCGAGTTTACTCCAACTCCTGTGTCTATCTCGTTAATGGGTAAATGGAAAAATGTTTAAAGAATTTGGGGGGTTCTAAAGGTGGGGAGTAAAAGGTTGGACTATCTAATCTACACTAGTCAAGGAAAGCCCGGAGTGACATGACAAAAAAGACAAATAACGGAGGGCTGGGCATGACTGTGTGAGGAGTAGTGCAACAAAGGGTTAAGGAAGGAAGGAGTGGCTGTAGGAGCTCTGGTGACTGGGTAGGAGGAACCCCCTTTATAAAGGGGGGTGGGGGCACACGTGGGACATTCAAGGAAGTGTAGCACGCTGGGAGGCAGGTTTTCCCACCCACCCTCCCTGTTTTTGTGGT
Source organism: Rana kukunoris (assembly GCA_029574335.1). NCBI lineage: Eukaryota > Metazoa > Chordata > Amphibia > Anura > Ranidae > Rana > Rana kukunoris. The sequence goes on from CM056052.1 coordinate 93,680,528, forward strand.
ATGTTTGGTGTTGTGCATCTGTTTTCTTTTCTTTCAGATTCGGAAGAGGGGTTATCACGACAGTGTTGGCGGTGTCCTTCGGTCTTGGATGGTGGCGGTTAACAGATGGAATGGAAATGGTGGGGGGGGGCTCATCGGTGGGATGGCCCCCTTTATGGTGTTATTCCAGTGGAACGGTGTCCGCTGGAATATGGTTATGGTACACAGGTAAAAAGGGGGTGTCTCCGAGCTGGAGTCGGCTGGGGGCCGGAGATGGTAATGATAACGCTGTGTAACGGAAAATAAAAAAGGTTTACGTGGGGGTGCTACCCAACCTCCCGTTTTGTGGTATTTTGGTGTTGTGCATCTGTTTTCTTTTCTTTCAGGTTCTGAAGAAAGGTTGTCATGACAGTGTTGGCGGTGTCCTTTGGTCTTTGATGGTGACAGTTAACAGATGGAATGGAAATGGTGGGGGGGCTCATCGGTGGGATGGCCCCCGTATGGTGTTATTCCAGTGGAACGGTGTCCGCTGGAATACGGTTATGGTACACTGCGGTGTAAAAAGGGGGTGTCTCCGAGCTGGAGTCGGCTGGGGGCCGGATATGGTAATGGTAACGCAGTGTAATGGAAAATAAAAAGGTTTAAGTGGGGTTGCTGTCAAAGACCAAATTGGACGGGTGTTAATAAAGTTATTTGGGTTAAATGTTAATGAATAAAGTTTTGTTTACTAGGAAATAGTTAATTGGATTTAATTATTTAATTTGGTTTGAAAAAATAAATAGGCTGTCGTGGCCGAGTTTACTCCAACTCCTGTGTCTATCTCGTTAATGGGTAAATGGAAAAATGTTTAAAGAATTTGGGGGGTTCTAAAGGTGGGGAGTAAAAGGTTGGACTATCTAATCTACACTAGTCATGTTGAGACCTGCTTCCCTCAAGACTTGTCCAGGTGTCACAAAGACAGGAAGTGAGAAGGAATCTCCTGACAGGCAGCAATAAAAACTTCTAGGAAATTCTAATGATCATTTTTTGTGATGAAAAAAAACTACGTTTTCTGTGAAGTAAAAAACTACGTTTTTGAAACGTCACTTTTCAAAGACGATGTTGCATACACACCATCGTTTTTTCACAAAAAGCGAGGTTACGTTCACCACTCTTTTCCATTGAAGCTCGCTTCATAAATAGCTTCTGGGCATGCGCGGGTTGAAAAACGTTGTTTTAAACGACGTTTTTGCTACACACAGTGACTTTTTGTGAAACAAAAAACGACGTTTTGAAAAACGACACAAAAAATTCAAGCGTGTTGGAATTTTTTTTTGGTCGTTTTTTTGAAGACAAAAAACAAAGTTTTGCCCACACACGATCAATTTAAATGACGTTTTAAAAAACAACGTTTTTTTTCATCGCAAAAAACGACCGTGTGTACGCGGCATAACTCTTCTGCACTTTTTCCCAAGTAATACAAGATTTGGATCAGATTGGACTTTAAAGCGGAACTAAAGTCTAAGGCCCCTTTCACGCTGATCTGGTGCACTTCTCCCACAGCACAGGTGCAGCTTAGTGTACCCACTGTTTTTGTTCGGGTTAGCTGCACTTTGCTATAGACTTCTATTAAGTACAGTGGTTTTGGTGCACATTCTGAAAGTGCATTAAAACCTCAGCACATAATAGAAGTCTATAGCAAAGCCCAGCTAACCTATGTGCAAACTGCAGTTATGCAGTTGCACCCAGGCTTTGGCCAATTATGGCTTTTCGTTTTTTGCGCGCTGTGATTGGCCAAGCATGCGGGACATACAGCATGCTTGGCCAATCATCAGCGCGCAATGCCGCAGTGAATTATGGGCCGTTTTGCGTCACTCAAATTTGGCGCGAACGACCAATTTTGTTCGAATTTCGTCGAACGTACGAACAGACAAGTTGCGAGGGCGGCACTTTGCGGAGGGCGGCCCCCCCTCCGCATGAAAACCCCCCCAAACGTCTTCCCAACTCAGAGGCCACCCGCTGAGCTGCCTCCTCCCGTGGTTGCCGGCTGTCTGCCTGTCACACGGCACCGCATACTGTGGGGAGCGAGTGAGTGCCAGTGCCGCCCCCATCAATAGCCCTGGGCATGATACATGTTCTGACTGGTGCATAATGATTGCATCTGCATTCTGCAATCATCAGTGTAGGCCAGGGCCCTGCTAATTGAAGTGGTGATGATGAACTCATTCAGGAAAACACGGGCAAGTCTGTTTTATGCAGTGCCAAGCAAAGCAAATGCTTCCCTGTAAAGTTTGGAAGTTTGCAGGAAAACATTTGCTTTGGCACTGCATAAAACAGACTTGCAGCTTCTGCAAATCTGCACAGTGATGCAGCAGCCCATGTTTTCCTTAATAAGTTCATCACCACTTCAATTAGCAGGGCCCTGGCCTGCACTGATGATTGCAGAATGCAGATGCAATCATTATCATTGCACATGCTAAAACACCTAGGTAGGTAGGTACCCAGATCTGCAGCAGCACCTTCTTTCCTCTAACTCCTTGGCTTTGTGCTTTTTCTCCTATGCTGCGACAGCCACCCACAGTCCCAGACCAGTCCCTCCCTGAGTCCTTCACTAATTTTTGAAAATGTCTGCCCCAGCCTTGGTTTGTGCCTATCCCTGAGTATGGGCCCGGGGGTTGGGAGCGACTGACGCCCCATAAAATGGCAGGTGACTGGCCAGACCGGGCGCACGTAATTGAACTGGTGGAGGCTGAGCCTAATGCTCCACCTACCATCCTCCTTGTGGCACCCTTAGGCCGCGTACACACCAAATAAATAAATAAACAGACCGTTTTGATCGGATTTGTCTGGTGGGCTATTTTGGTTTGATCGTGTACACACGATCAAACCAAAATCCCCGCCGGCAGACAGCGCTGTGACCTGGCGGTGACGCCGCCACGTCACCAGGAAGTAAAATACTTCCACGCATGCGTCGAATCCATTCGACGCATGTGCGGACAGATATGTCCACTGGTTAGTGTACTAACCAGGGGACATGTCGGACGGACGGGTTCCCAGCAGACAGATTTTAAAGCATGCTTTAAAATTTGTCTGCTGGAAAAACCTGTCTGTCCGCCCGTACACACGATCGAATTTGTCTGCTGAAACGGTCCGTTGGACCGTTTCCAGCAGATAAATTCGATCGTGTGTACGCGGCCTTACAGTACATATTCTGCCTGGTCCTGGTCTCTCTGTGACGATAGGAGGAGGAGAGAGAGGAGGACAACTGTAACCCCCAGGCGGCGGCCAGGACAGCAGGTACAACAATTACTATTACTTTTGTGCGTGTGCCAAGCAGAATACAAAGTGCTATACGTGGATAATATATAAAAATCATATTGCAATTAAGTGCTCCATGCATGCTACGAACTCATTAAAAATGAGTTTGCATTGATTTCAGCATGTGCAAAGGGCTCCATGCTATAATGAAAACCTAAGTAATATACACTAATAAACTGTTATATTATGAAACTGATGAGGCGGCATTCTTAGGCTACACTGGTGGGCACTGATAGGCTGCACTAGTGGGCCCCGATTAGGCTGGACTCATAAGCTACACTGATAGGGCAGGTCTTAATCAGAAATGGGTGTGGCCTTGACAGGAAGGGGTGAGTCGTATTTAAATTAGGGGTGCATTCGTTTAGTCAGGCCTAGGGCAGCACAAAACCTAAATACACCTCTGGCGCTATAATCTGTTTTGTACTGTCTTTGGTCTTATAGCAGCACCGTCTTAGGTGTATAGCATTTTAAGGGTGTGCCCCCAAGTTTATTTTGTATTGTGCTGTGAAAGAAGTGCACCGGATCAGTGTGAAAGGGCCTTAAATGGAAAAAAAAACATGAGTAAACAGACTCTTTATTGCAGAAGAGACAATAAAATAAACGTATCTGCCTCTTCACAGGAACAGTATTTGTAGAATATACGCTGAGCTGAACATGTGCAGCTCAGTTTACATTCTGGCACAAGGCCTGTGTGCCGGAATGTCTGTACTATATATATAGTAAGAAATGGTTAAAGTGTATGTGTAGTCAAAATGTTTTATTTAAGTTTTGGACAGAGTAGGGTAAGTTTAAAAGGTGTTTTTTTTGTCTTTGCCAAATTTTCCTTCCATTTCATGTAAAATCGCATTGTCAAATCTGTAGAAATCAGTGTCAAAGGCACCGCCCTAATCGTTGCGACCCCGCATCTGGGGCGCTACACCAATTTCAAAAAGTAGTATCTGTACTACTTTTTGCGATTTTTGGCTGCGGTTTACATTGACATCTGTGCTGAAACCTGCACGGATGTCTCTGAAATTGAGGCTGAAATCGGGACTGACATGCGGGAGTGAAATCAGCTGAACTTGCACGGCTTCATTCTTGCAGTTCAGTGTGAACCATTGTGTGAAGCATTGACTGAGGCTTTCACATGCATACTTCCATACCAGGATTGGTTATGGTGAGTGTCGGTCTTATGCTTAAAAGGCCATAATAACAAGGTTTAGGTAATGAGCCAGAAATTGGGTAAGGGGTTTAGCGTCCACATCAGGTAAGAAGATTAGATGATAAGAAGAATAGAAATCCGGGTTATTAGCAGGTTTGGGCAACACAACCATCACTGCCTCACTCAAGGAGTGAACCTTCTTCTAATGAATGTCAAAGGAGGGGTGGCTCCCCTTCAGTCCACCTACCCCTATCTATCCATTAAAATGCATGTGCCTCCACTGTGAGGACGCTCATTGTTTAGTGTTAGGACCACAGATTACGGGGTGCCTTGGCGCGGCTCGCATGCGTTTGCAAATGCATGGGGACAAAACCCCTGTTTTTAACGCATACGGTTAGACAGGTTAATTGGATGTTCTGCAAGCTGGTCGGTAAGTAGGCTTCGTTTTTCCCTGGGCATTCCCCAGGTTTTTGTTGTTTTCTAATGAATGTCAAAGCATTGCATGATAACGAGGGGCTAATTCCTCAATGTACATTTTGAAAAATTCTGCCAGAAGACCCTTGGGTCAGGGCATTGTGCTGGACTGGAGGGAGGGAGGTTATTGTAAACCTGTACCCTCGCAAAGGTGATGGGGGCATCAACTTTTTTTTTTAATCAGTGACTGGAATTACTATGAATTCAGTTCTCTCCAGTTATGCAGCGAGAGCAGCGTCAGTATAAGGTACCTTAGGGCTCTAGAGAAAATGATAATCTGTACTAAAAATATAGTCACTGCAGGATTAGTGTTGCTCACGAATATTCGCATTGCGAATATTCGCTACGAATATTGCATATTCGAGTATTCGCGAATAACTCGAATATCGCGGCGAATATTCGCTATTTCGAATATTCGTATTTTTTAAATTTCGCAATCAATTTCGTAATCAATTTCGCAATATCGAATATTCGTGATATTTTATCCAAAAAAATATAGCGAAATTTCGCAATCATTTTCGCTTTCGCATATGCGAAATTTCTCTATTTTTTTTTATATAAAATATAGCGAATATTCGTAAATATCGAATATTCGTGATATTTTATAAAAAAAAAACGCGAAATTTCGCATTGGCGAAAATTCGCAATTTTTTTTTTTCTATAAAATATCACGAATATTCGATATTAACGAATATTCGCGAATATTCTTCGAAATATTCGCGAAATATCGCAAAATCGAATATGGCGTATTCCGCTCATCACTATGCAGGATCTGTAATACGAGGAATACAAGCAGAAGACAATATCCAGCCACGTTGGTTTACCATTTTTTATCTTCTTGCTCAAATATCCTGTGATTGTTGTAATAGATTTTTCCTAGTCATGAACGTACCAAGCAAGAGAATATCCTTGTGCATAGCACATTAGCCAGTGATGGTGAACCTTGGCACCCCAGATGATTTGGAACTACTTTTCCCATGATGCTCAACTACACTACAGAGTGCACGAGCATCATGGGAATGTAGTTCCAAAATATCTGGGATGCCAAGTTTCACCCTGACATAAGCGGTCATAGTCCCATGGGTTGGTCATAGCTTCGTCATATATCCGTTCTAACATCTTAATGGTCAACTTTGCTTTCTCCAGGTCAGGCTTTCTCTCTCTCCTCACCTACCCAATGATAGTCTGATATTAGGCTCTGGTAAATGCTTTAAAGGCATCCCATACCATCTCTTGGGCCCCTTTCACATTAAGGAGTTTTTCATTAAAAATAGCGCTGCTATACCGCCTGAAAAACTCCTTCACTGCTTCCTCAATGTAAAAAACCTCTATAGAGATGCATTGCGGACGGTATTAACCCTTTCACGGCCGCTATCGGGGGTTAATACCGCACTGCTAGCGGCCACAACTCGCGGCAAATCAGATGGTATAGCGCTGCTATTTTTAGCTGCGCTATACCGCCAGTGCGGCTCCTGCTGCAATGTGAAAGGGGCCTAATGATGCTGAAGCAGGGTTGAGGCCTCAAAATGAACTCTGTTGTTGAAACTGCGGTTTCACTCTGATATCAGAAATCCAAAATCTAGACAACTGCCATATCCTATCAGACTGCGACATAACCACCTTCACAAAGGGTGATACATATGTAGCGCCCCCTTACTTTCAGAAAGGGTGCTATGCTAAAGTTAGTAGGGTGAGAGACTTACTTGCTCTCACTCAGGTTGATTTGATCAGGTTCGGCGGCTGTCAGCCCTGAATTGTCCTGTGGGTCATTCTGCTCTCCAGAGATGTGGTCCCATCTTTGGGTGGCAGGTGGCACCAGAGGGGTTCAGGCAGAGCCACTTTTCCCCAGCAGCCAATTGGAGGTGCGTTTCCCTCGCGCGGCATGCTGGGGGAGGGTATATCTGTGGCAGACGCCATATTTCGGGGTTCTTCGCGGGTTCCAGGTGCGGCTACCCACCTTCAGGGTGTGCGCACATCACAGGCCCCACCACTATGGCCTACCTGGCCGGGGCCCATGCCACGCGGAGTTCCCATCTCTGGGCCCTCATGGCTCAGAAACACTGAAGTGACTGAGGAACCTAAGTGACTTACTGGGGTTCTGCATCTCAAGAGGACAGGATTAGGAGGATATGCTCTATTGCTCTTAAGTACCGGACCTGTGGCAGAGGCCTCTACTAATCTTCTAGAGCCAGGTCGGTGGCTGACTCTGCGAAGTTACTCTACTTTCATTAACCTTTTCCTATCTACCTCAAGTTGATGTGTTTTCCACCAGAAAAATAAAGCATTTAGAAAACTTCAGCTACAGGTTGGACATTCGTTACTGCTTTGCTCACTACATCTACCCCTAGACACCACACAGAGGTAACTTAATACGCCGATCCCAATCTAATCAGCGGCTCCTGAATGGGGTAGCGCTACACATGGTTAGAAATACCCCTTGGCAGCAGGATAGACATTTCCCTAACCCTTGACAGGACAGATCGCCTCACAAATAGCCAAATCAATGTGTCCTATGAGATCCCGAGTGCCAGGTAAATGTTCTGAGAGAAGGATGCTTCCACCTTCACACATTCATAAGACCATATGTATCAGCCCAAATGAAGAGAATGCATTAAGGTAAAAAAAAAAAAAAAACCTTTTGCCTTTAGAACCACTTTAAATATTAAAACACATATATCCTGGTACTTTTGACCTTAAAACCCTGTAATCTTTGTAATTTGACGTGTAATTACAGTATAGAGTTAAACTATGATAATTTCACCTCTTCCAGTAATTACTTCCTTGTCTGGCCTTAAAATGGTCTATCTGCTGATTGCCATTTCTACATGCTTTTCTGGCACATAGTCTGGAGATTAGATGGGCTTGCCTGGCTTAGCTCAGTATTGCACAGCAGCATTACAACAAATCCCTCACTGCACAAGGGAAGTGAATGAATCCAGCAAATATTCTGTGCAAGAATTCATCTGTAATGGGGATATTGAAACGCAGCCAAATGTCAATTCATTCCATGACCTGTCCATATTTATCTAGTCAGTGACACAAAATAATGGAATAGGAATGTAATCTTGTGTTATCACATGAAGCAGTCTATGTTAATATGGATAACTCAAATTCTAGAAATGTTATCACTCGTGATCAGGACACATGGATTTGTTTGTACAATATCTTAAAAAAAAAAAAAAAAAGATCACATATTTATTATTTATTTTGTATTCATAATGATTTGAAGCTGTACAGTCATTTTCTGAATTATGATTAATTAGCTTTCTTTACTTCTTTTCATGATTTTCTCCTGACTCCAATCCGGACAGAGAAGTATTTGTATGGCTTTTATTTTATTTAAATTAAAATAAACAAAACTTACAAGGTTACCCTCAAAGGTTTTCAGCATCACCGCAAATGAGCCTAAATTTTTTTCCTGGCTATCGCATCTCTGCTCACCTTGGCTTGCACAGGCTCCTGCCCAGTTATACACATATGCCCAGATTCACAGACATCGGCGCACATTAATGCCACCGTAGCGTATTTTTTACGCTAAGCCGGGGCATCGTGAACAGTGTTGTAACGGAGCCCCTTTTGAAGGTAACGAGTAATCTACCTGATTACTCTTCCCCTCACGGTAACGCAGTTCCCATTACTTGGGCGGCATTACCGCAATTACATCTACCGCCACTAGATGGCAGCAGAGTAATTGCTTCTGCTGGCGCCGTGAACATAAATATGGGTGGAACTCCGCTTTAGAATCATGTGACCGCTGTGATGGCCTGTCACAGCGGTCTGAAAGCTCCCAATCGCAAGGAGCTCTGGATACAATGAGCCCCATCTGCCTCACACTGACCTGTCACCGGGGAACAACTCACATCGGTCACACACACAGTTTGCGCAACCTGATCAATGATACGGGGAACACATGGCCGAAACAAAATGTTCCACAGAACAAACGTTCCCTATACAACACAGTGTACACAGCGACATCTAGTGGTCAACATGGTAAGTGCAGGACACCTATACAGACCAATGATCAGCAGGTTATTTTTGGTCAGTGATTTCATCTCTTCATCAGACAACAAAGAAAAATCTGACATCCCCATTCCAGATCCCTTGCATCTAATAAAGCTTATATAAGATAAATAAAATAATAAACAATAAACTATAGAAAATTCTAATAAAGTCTAATATAAGATTTTAAATTACAGACTCTGTAAACGTCAAGGGAATGTATATTATAAACATACATTTTAATCCAGCTTATAATTTGGATGTAATATGTAGCAGATGGTGAAGGGTTTTAAGTCCTATTAGCTGCACATACATGGTGGGACGGATGCACCTAGGCTGGGATATACACGAGATCACCATTTGTTTCCGGTTTTCTTCTCTCTAGGATCTGGCATTCTTTTGTCTTGGAGTATTAACTCACTGCTCCCTGGCAAGCGCCCGTCATCTGCTTCTCAACAAAGCATTGTAGAATATTAAAAAAAAAGTCAGTTACTTTGCTGAGTAACTAATTACTTTTTCAATGTAGTAACTGAGTCACTAACGCAATTACTTTTTCGGAGAAGTAATTTGTAACTGTAACTAATTACTTTTTTAAAGTAAGATGAGCAACACTGATCATGAAGAGGCATGCACTGAATTCAGCAAGCTATTGCTCCCAACTCTGCGCCGGCGTAGCGTGCATTTCGAAGGCGCAGGCTGGCGTAAGTGGAAGTAGGTGGAAGTGGGCTTGATCCATGCTAATGAAGCGTGACCCCATGCAAATGATGGGCCAGGCGCCAGACAAGTACTTAAAATGAACTGTGCATGCGTCGAGACCTGGACATATCCCCGTGTGCATGCGCACAACCACGTCGGAACAACAGCCTAAGATACGCCTGATCACTGTGTACACCGTTAACGTAACTTACGCCCAGCCAGACCCACCTCGGCCCATATTCACAGATGTCCAACGTTCAATATGTAGGCTTATGTTCCCTGTTCCATACCTTTGCATAGGTTGCGCCTCATCTATGGGGAATAACTTTACGCCGGACGTAAAACGTAAGCAAACTGCGTATATCATGCACCGGGCGCACGTACGTTCGTGAACCGCCGTATTTCCCTCATTTGCATATTTGAATGGCAAATCAATGGGAGCAGCAACATGCATCCAGAAGAAAAATGCGCCCACGTTACGCCAGGGTAAGCAAGATACGTCGGCTTAGGGTGGCCAGTTTTTAGGCGTATATTGGTTTGTGACTCGGGCGCACAGATACGCTGGCGCACATTTGCACTTACATTGGCGTAACTGGATTTACTCCGGCGCAAGTACTTTGTGAATCCGGGCCATAAAGCTGATCTTCCCAGCATCTAAGCACCACAAACCGAAAACACAATTTAATTAATTTTAATATTAAAAGCAAACTCCACCATCCATGTCTCCATGCTGTATTTTGATGAGAAATCACTCTGAAAAACACCCTTCTAGCATTTTTGTCTGTGGCCATCTTAAATTAGGGCAGATGATTCACATAAAATTTACTTCCTGGAATATACCAGTATCTGCCCTTAGCTCAAGCATGCATGCAGGAGAGCGTGCTTAGCTGAGGAAACTCCTCCTCCTCTCCTCCCCTCCTGAAGACTCCTGGGATGTGTGACAACATTTGCCTAGGCAACAAATCAGGATTTAACTGAAAAAAAGTTTAACACAAGTAAATATGATATGCTTTCCTATCTATTTGTTAATGCTAGCAGCATGAGAATGAAAAATAATCAATGTTGAATGAGAGAGTGTAGTTCCACTTAAAGGGGTTGTAAAGGTTTTATTTATTTTTTTCTAAATAGGTTCCTTTAAGCTAGTGCATTGTTGGTTCACTTACCTTTTCCTTTGATTTCCCATTTAAATGTTTTTTTTCTTTGTCTGAATTTCTCACTTCCTGGTCCTCCTCAGTAAGCTTGCTCCCATCATCGGAGCCGTTCTGGCTGGGGGCAAGCTTACAGAGGAGAAATGTCATTATTGGATTTCAGTGTACACCCCGACTTGTTTGTGTGTGTGTGTAATATATATATATATATATATATATATATATATATGGCTCAAAATTTCAAGTCCTGAGCTACCAGCCAGGCCTCAAGAGTTATGCCGCGTACACACGATCACTTTTTGTGATGTAAAAAATTTCGTTTTATCTCATGAAACAAAACAACTTTTTTCAAACTTCATTTTAAAAAACGATGTTGCATACACACCATCGTTTTCTGAAAATGCTCTTGCAAAGCGCGGTTACGTAAGACACTTTCGACGGCACTCTGTTACATTGAAGCTCCCGTCTCATAACTTGCTTCTGGGCATGCACGGGTTTAAAAACGTTGTTTTAAACGTCGTTTTGCCCACACACGATCATTTTTTGTGAAACAAATGACGACATTCTGAAAAACAACACAAAAAATTCAAGCATGTTGGAATTTTTTGGGTGGTTTTTTTTAAGACAAAAAACGATGTTTTGCCCACACACGATCAATTTAAATAAAGTTTTAAAAAACGTCGTTTTTTTTCATCGCAAAAAACGACCGTGTGTAGGCGGCATTACTCGTCACCAGTTGCCTCACCTAATTCATACACTGCCCTGCGGCTTTTTGCACCCATAAACACGCCCTCATAGATTATCTCATGGAATGACACTGTTAAATGTTTTATGCAGAATCAGTTACAAAATTAAATATTACCAACAACAACTTTAACAAAATGGGACAGGGCACTGGGGGCAGACCAGAGGGACAGGGCACTGGGGGCAGACCAGAGGGACAGGGCACTGGGGGCAGACCAGAGGGACAGGGCACTGGGGGCAGACCAGAGTGATAGGGCACTAGAACTGGGTCTCTTCCCCATTCTCTTGCTGTCTACTCTGCAACTCCCATCCATTCATCCTCTCTCTCTCTCTCTCTCTCTCTCTCTCTCTCTCTCTCCCTCTCCTATTCATCTCTTGATCAGGAGCCTGTGTGTGCGGCTCCACGCTTGCATGTCCCCACTTCCCCCTTGTATTCAGGCTGGCAGTGAGGAGAGGAGCTGCAGCACAGCGGGAGGGAGTACAATCCAGCGCTGAGATCCACACAACTGCACAGCCATTGACACCATAGCACAGCGCACACTGACACCGCACGGCACACATTGAGACCAGTCTGTTCACAGTGCTCAGGCTGAACTGTTGGACACTTACATAGAGCACAAGGAGAAGAAAACTGCACAAACTGGAAGGCTACCGCTCTCATGTCAGGGCAACTTTCAGTGAGCGCTGCACCGGAGTGGTAATTTTCGCAATCCTCCACCTCACTCATTACTTTCTGCTCTCCAGCTACATTGGTCGGGGGGAGGGGGGCAGGCTCAGAGAGGTCATACTGTTAGGTCCCATGGCTTAATGAGAATTGTAAGGAGAGCACTTGTGTACTGCTCTGCCTGTGCACGGCTCACCAGACTACTTTTCCCGAGCATGCACCTTTCCTCTTTGGCCGCCAATATCATCGGGACTCTAAGTGTAGGTACAGATTGGAGGGAGATTGGTCATGCAGCCCTGTCATCACTCGCCCCCAGCTTATATCCACCCGCCAAATGCTAGTAGGCGAGTGGAAATTTTGAGGGCTGTATATATATATATATATATATATATATATATATATAGATAGATATAGATATATACAGTATATACTGTATATATATATATATATATATATATATATATATTACACTCGTACATACTCTTAAAAATAAATGTAAGCAAACAATTTAAAATGTAATAAAACATGGACAGTGTCAGTAGAGCAGTGGACGGTGTCGGTAGAGTAGTGGAGATGTCAGTAGGGCAGAGGTTGGTGTCAGTAGGACAGTGGATAGTGTCAGAGAAGTGGACAGGGTCAGTAAGGCAGCTGACCTTGTCAGTAGGGCAGAGGACGGTGTCAGGAGAGCAGTGGACAATGTCAGTAGAGCAGAGATTGGTGTCAGTAGGGCAATGGACTGTGTCAGTATTTTTTTATTATTACTTATATTTTAAATGTTTTACTATTTTTTAATTGTATTTTTTTATAATTTTTTTTTAAAACATAATTGTTTTATTTTTTTAGTAGTCCTGTTGGGGCTCTGGTGAAATATCAGGCGTCTAAACAGACCTCGGATGTCTCAGTTTTGAGATTCCACAGTCCCTTTCTCTGGAGATTCAGCTGCACTGGACAGTGAATGACTGTGAAGCGCTCTGTGCTGAGCGGCTTCCTGTTCATTCACAAACTAAAGCATAATAAACATATTTTACTATGATTCAGTTATAAATGAACACAGTGAGTGATTGGTATTGATTGTTCACTGTGTTCATTCAGAAAAGGAAGGGGCTGGTAAATGACATATTTACCAGCCCCTTCCCCCCAGGGCAGTCTTAATGAGAGGGCACACATGGGCACTGCCCAGGAGCCCCAGCAGCATGGGGGGCCCCTGCACTTTCTCCAAAGCAGCTGGACCTTGAGCCCACGCTGCCCCAAATTTGGGGGCCCCATGATGGCACTGAGAGTGATGGATACACAGGGGAGGCAGGCTGGCAGCGGTGCTCCGTGCTGTGCAGAACAATACCCATAATTTCACAGCCAGCATTGGGATTCGAAGGCTGCGGGGTAGAAGCTGGAGTGGGAGCTGCTGAGTCGGCAGCACTGAGAGCCTACCTACGGAAGTAGCATAGTGGATGGTGTCATGGTGAGCCCAGCTGTCCAGCACTGTTTGCAACGAAGGACTTAGAATTCCCAGAGGGATGCTCCTTCCTCCGCCCCTCCTCCTGCCTGCTTGATTGGTATAGGTGCGTTCAGTGCTGGAGGTGGGCACATAGCCAAAAGTTTACATGCACTGTATCTCCACTGGTAAAGGGGATACTGCGTGGATGGAATAATTGTGCTGGAGGATACCAAGGGTGTATGGGGAAAACAATGCTGAGGGGTGATCTGGAGTGTATAGGTGGTAGCAATGCTTGGGGCAGCTTGGGTGGCTATAGTGCTAGAGGTATCGGGGTGTAGAGAGGCCACAGTGTAGGTGGTATCATGGATGTAGTGGGGTCACAATACAAGGAGTATTTTATGGTATATGGTAACAGTGCTGGGGGGATATCTAGGGTGTAGAGGGGTCAGAGTGCTGGGGCGATATCTGGGGTGTAGAGGGGTCAGAGTGCTGGGGCGATATCTGGGATGTAGAGGGGTCAGAGTGCTGGGGAGATATCTGGGGTGTAGAGGGGTCAGAGTGCTGGGGGGATATCTGGGGTTTAGAGGGGTCAGAGTGCTGGGGGGAAATCTGGGATGTAGAGGGGTCAGAGTGCTGGGGAGATATCTGGGGTGTAGAGGGGTCAGAGTGCTGGGGGGATATCTGGGGTGTAGAGGGGTCAGAGAGCTGGGGGGATATCTGGGGTGTAGAGGGGTCAGAGAGCTGGGGGGATATCTGGGGTGTAGAGGGGTCAGAGAGCTGGGGGGATATCTGGGGTGTAGAGGGGTCAGAGTGTTCGGGGCATCAATCGAGCAGATATATTATATGCACAGGACAGCTTTGTTACTTTATGTATGTAGTATTTTCCCACTGTTTCTTTGCTGTACAAAATGATTGTAGTTAATGAGGAGCTCCACCCAAAAGGGGAAGCTCCGCTTGTCTGCCTCCTACCTACTTGATGTATTTTTACCTGCGTTGTCTCCATTGTAGGGGCCCCGGAGCATTACTTTGCCCAGGGGCCCTGCCTTCCCCTGAAAGAGTTGGCTTGAGTGTGCTACTCTATTCCTTTGAGTGTTAAATATGAAATGTTAATATGCAATATTTCAAATTTGCCTGGATAATATAATAATAAAACAAAACTTCACAAGTATTTTATATATAGTCCACACTACTATATACAGTCCACACTACTATAATTTTTGTATGCGGATTAACTATCAAAGAATAGATTTTTAGTGACATATGCATGAAAGAGTTTAATATTTATGATAGTGCAGCTAATGAATCAAGGCTTGTGTTTGCTTGACAACAATGCTAAATGCTTCGATTTTTTTGTAATCATGGCCAGTGGCGTAACCAGAGTTATGGGCGCCCGGGGGAGAATTTTTTTTCGCCCCCTTGTATAATCATCCACTCTGGTTATAAGGATAATTAAACACATGTAAAGGGCATTACATTGTAATGGTGGTAAAGAGCAATACATTTTTTAGGAAAGAATGAACGAATGAAAAATTATATAGCGCAGCACATGCAAAGTAAATCACCTCTGGGCGCTTGTTGTTCCTGTCTCCTTTGAGATCAAAAGAGATGAGTCTTAATCTTTCTCCTGAAGACTAAGTAGTTCTCCTCCAGCCGAATGCTGGCTGGTAAGGCGTTCCATAGTCTGGGACCTTGGACAGCGAATCTCCTGTCTCCTTTGGACTTGTATCTGGCTTTCGGTATCTAAAGCCGATTTTGATTGGTGGATCGTAGAATACGATTGGGATTGTGAACTTTTAATTTTTCGCATAGATAATGGGGAGCATTCCCATGGATACATCTATGCGTTAGACAGAGAGCTTTAAAGGTGATTCTATCTTTAACTGGTAGCCAGTGAAGGGATCTCAGTGAAGGTGAGATTGATTCCCAGGGTTTTTTCCCAGTCACAAGTCTGGCGGCCGTATTTTGAACGACTTGAAGACGAGCAATTTGGTACTTGGGGAGTCCGAGGTAAATGGCATTTGCATAGTCCAGTCTGGAGTTTACAATCGCTCCCACCACAACCGCTATGTCTTTCTTGGGAATAAAAGGAGTGAGTCTGCGTAGTAGGCGCAGCAGATGGTGAGATCCGCTGACTACTGACCCTATTTGTGAGTTCATTGTCATGTCGGAGTCAAAGATGACCCCAAGACTTTTGACTTTGGCGCTAGGGGTGATGATTTTGCCCAGAATGGGCGGGGGGATCCAGGTTGTTGCCGATTGATTCCTACGCTTGGCGTGAAACAGAAGAAGTTCTGTTTTCGCTCCGTTGAGTTTGAGATAACTCTTTGTCATCCAGTCCTTTATCAAAGAGAGACAAGTCTCTAGATTGAGGTGGTGATCCTTTTTATTGCAAATGCGGAAGTACGGTTGCGTGTCGTCTGCATATGAATGATAGAGCAGTTTTTGGCTGCTGATGATTTCGAAAAGAGGACGCACATAGATGTTGAAGAACATTGGCGACAGGGGAGATCCTTGAGGGACCCCGCACGATAATGTGCGTTGTTCAGAAGTGAAGGGTCCTAGCTTCACTATTTGCGATCGGTTTTCCAAAAAAGAGGAGAACCAGGATAGATCGCTTTCTGCGACTTTGGCTATTTTGGCCAGCCGAGTCAATAACAGCTTGTGATCTACTGTATCAAAGGCTGCGCTTAGGTCCAGCAGAACCAGAAGAGAAGATTCTCCTTCGTCTGCGGCCTCGAGAACGTCGTCCCATATCTTAAGCAATGCTGTTTCCGTCCCGTGTCCGGGACGGAATCCTGATTGAAATGGGTCGAGTAAGTTGTGGGTATCTAGATGCTGTTGTAGCTGCTGTACCACTGCTTTCTCCATTACCTTGGAGAGAACAATTAGGCCTGTTATGGGGCGCCAGTTGAGTGGATCCTTAGGATCCAGGGTGGCTTTCTTCAAGATGGGTTGAATAAAGCCCTCCTTCAGCTGGGAGGGCATTATGCCCTCCCTGAAGGATTGGTTGATAAGCTGCGTGACAGGAGGTGCCAGGATGTCGGCGCATTCTTTCAGCAGTTTGGTGGGGATAATATCATTTGGCGCAGTGCTGTTGCGCAGATTGCCGATGATATTTTTTGTGGTCTGAATGGAGATGGGTTCCAGCGTGAACTCACCTAACTGTGGTGAATTACTGCCGGTGCTGTGTAAATGACTACGGGGGGGGGGGGGGGGGGGGGGGGCCGGGAGAGAAATTGTTTTGCTGAATGCTTTGCCGGATTGCCTCAATTTTGTTAATAAAGCAATCCGATAACTCATCGCAAAATTCTTGTGTATCCAAGTTGGGGGCTTCAAGACATCCTGGATTCATGGTCTGAGTGACCAGCTTGAAGAGTTCGCGGGGGCAGTTTAGGGCACTGTTGATAGCCTCAGAAAAATAGTTTTTCTTGGCTTCGAAGTATTTTCTGGTTATTGCCTTGTAGATCGAGAGGTTCTCATCTGAAGAGCTTCTTTTCCAGGCTGCTTCTGCCCTTCTGCGCTCTTGCTTCAGTAACGCCAGCTGGTTGTTGAACCAGCTGGAGTTATTTTTCCTGATCTGGGTCTTTCGTTTCGGCGCTATCAAGTCAGCTGACTACAATAGTGCTGTGTTTATGCCCTCCAGTGTTTCTTCCGCTGTTTGGTGCGGCTGAATTGTGTTTATTTTTTCCCCTAACGTGGCTTTGAAGAGTTCCGAGTGGAGCTTCTTCTGACATCTGGTCCAGTGTGTTGTCACTGGATTTGATGTTTTTGTTAAGGGGGGGAATTCGGAAATAATTAATTTAATTGCATGGTGATCTGTCCATGGCAATGGTTCATTTTCCAAGATTTTTATTTCCAGATCTTGTCTGAAAATAAGATCGAGCGTGTGACCTGAAGCATGTGTGGGCCCACATACTCGTTGCTGAAGCCCTAATCCTTCCAGGTGGTCGATGCAGGCGTCGGCAATGGCGTCTTGCGGGGAGTTGGCCCAGAGGTTGAAGTCCCGAGCAGCAAAAGGTGTTTGCTGTTCAGGGTATAAGTGGAGACAAAGTCCGTCAAAGATGGGAGCAGCTGCGATTTTGGGCCGGGTGGCCTATAGCAGAGTAGAATCCGGACGGTCTCCTGGCCGTTTACTTGCAGTTGAAGAGTAAGGGTTTCCATGAATGGAAGAGGATTTTGAAGGCTTGGTTTTGTGATCGCAAGACGCGTCTTATGGATCACCGCCAGTCCTCCTCATCTTTGCCCTATTCTGTTTTCCATTATAATACGGTAGTTTTCTGCCACCAATTCTCCTAGAATGGTGTTACAGTCGGCTGTGAGCCAGCTCTCTGTAATAAAGAGGCAGTCTAAATCATGTCGCATTAAGAAATCATGGATTTCTAATCAGTGTTTTACTGCCGATCTAGTGTTGATCAAAGCACATGATATGTGCTTAGGCTGGGGTAAATGGCTGCGATTTCTGGTAGTCGATCGTCGATCGATCCTCAAAAGTCGCAGATTTCTTAGGCCTTTTTTGGTGGCGGCCGGCAGAATTGCGGCAAATCGACCCAGATCCCAAATGTTCTCCGCCGAGTATTGCCGATTAACCATGGCCGCCGTGGAACCAAGGGGCGGGGGGGTGGATTCACAAGGATAACTGAATCCTCTGATCCTAGCTTGGTCCAGAGGAAGGCAAAAAAAACCTGACCACGCTGCGCCAATATGCTGTGGTAGGAAAAAAAATTCCTTCCTGACCCCTAAAGAGGCGATCGGGTTAAGCCCTGGATCAAGTTTTAAATGAATTTGAGAGGGGGAGATAGGGCAGGGTGGAGCAAGATGGCCGCCGACCTGGCAGCAGGATCCAGGCTGGGGGGGGTACCAGGCTGAGTGGCGCCTGGGGGGCTAAGAATGATGATCGGAGGGCAAGGGGGCTCTACTGGGGTAGGGGGGGGCTTTCTGGCTCGATTAGTGAAATAGTGCCGATTGTTGGGGGGTGGGGAGCGGTGCGCCGTTAGGCCGCGGATGAAGCCGCGGCCTTTCCTGAGTCGCGGCTGCCGCGATTCTCCAACGACCGGCGCGGAGGGAAAAAAAACACAGCGCCCGAGGGTAGCGGCGGTTTGTGGGGATGGCTGGTGGGAAGGACGCCCGAGTGGGGGTAGCGGTATGGGGGTGAGGAGAGGGGAAGAGCCGTGGGGATTGGGGGAAGCTACTGTGGCTTGTCCTGAGAAGGATGGCCGCCTGCAGCTCCCAAGGAGTGGCTTACCTGATTGAGGGAGGCGGGGGGGTCAGGTGAACCGGGGGAAAGCCGTGGAAGTCCTGGAGGGGGGAGAGGAGCTTGTCCGAGTGGCCAGTGGCAGGTGGACAGATGACAGGGAGGTGGAAATCCTGCCTGCCTGTCTGTGAGGCCTGGAACCGCACAGTGGGGAGGACCCTGCAATCCCTGAGAGAGTGACTTGTTTGAGAGCGTCCTGCTCTCTCGATGTCTGACTGCACACTGACTGAGAAGAGTGTTATGAAAAAACACTTATGAAAAAAACAATAGAAACAAAATGACTGATGACAACTAGGCAGCCTGTCCTGATGCCATTGCCAAAAGCCCCCTCCTGCTGCAGCCTACTACAATAATTTGATTATAACAGCGCATGAACTATAGGACTTTCAACATGTAAGGGGTGAAATGATTAATCCAATGTAATGCATTCCTCAGGGCTTTCAGCATGTAAGGTGTAAAATGATTATGATTGCAAGATTAATCATTTAATCCCTTACAGTAAGGGGTTAAATGATTAATCCTGCGATAATTTCACCCCTTACATGTTGAAAGTCCTATAGTTCATGCGCTGTTATAATCAAATTATTGGCATTGGTGGACCACCAATGCCAATGAAGGTAACAAGGTGAATGCCATGGATGTCTGTGGAATTGTATCGTTAAATAAGTGAGGTCTATTGTGCAGGGTTTAGTACTTACATGGGCTCCAGTCCTAATGTGTATAAGGAAGGAGCTTTCCCAGGATCACGGTCGGACCCACGGGACATGTGGCACTTAAATAAGTCCAGTAATGTCAGGTGTCGTCTCCTCCCTCCCCCTCATTGTCTCAACCGCCAAGTGGCGGACATCATGTGGCTCCCTCGGCGTTCCTGTGAGCTATCGCTCCGCCCAGTGCCGTCACCGCTGTCGCAATGGCATGACGTCATGACGCCTGAACGCACGCGGGACAAAAGCCGCAGATGCGCACAGGGTCATGCGCCGCCTAGTGATGATCAGGAGATGCCGCCGACACGTAGTGCTTTCCCTGGTGGCCAAAGGAGGAATTGAATTGAATTGAAAAAAAAAAAGTTATTTTGCATATAAACACAAATAAGAAGAACCTCCACTCTCTAGTATTCATCCATAAAACTGTAGTCATCCAACAATTATTTTTTTTTAAATAAAATTATTCTCTCTCTGACAAAAAAACATTTTGGTGAGGACTGTGACTGATCAAATGGAAAATATGTGATGACTGTAACTGATAAAATGGAAACTTTTTTTTTTTAATCAGTATTTTTGCTTGTAGCACATTAGTAGCGCTGTCTGCTTTTAGTGACCTGCGTTAATAATGCACAGGCGGCTTTAAATATACATGTTTCTCCTTAACATCCTTGTGACTGTGATCAGCTGAATTTTGTGTATTACTAGCTGAATGATATTTACTACTTGCTGAGTAATGCTTTACTAAATTTATTCTGGTTCTTGCTGATAAATGTTTAACTATTTATTCTGGAACTTGCTGACATGAATTCATTTCCGTTTCTTTCTTTTCTTTGTTCAGTGTGCAGGATTAAAACAGGTATCATTAGCTGTAAGCCTGGAAATATTCCTCATAAATAAGGATTATGCTCATGTTACAGTGGGCAGTATCCACACAAATGTATTCTTTAGCTAGGAGTTGTCAGTCACATTCAATTCCACTTGCTTTGTAATGTTGAAGATATTTTGTACCCTATCCAAGCCACTTCTTCAGTTCTAATGAGTTAAATTAACCACTTAAGGACCCCTTCACGCCTATATATATGTCGGCAGAAGGGCACGGCTGGGCACAGGCACGTACCTGTACGTCGCCTTTAAGAGCCCAGCCGTGGGTCCTGTTCTCCGTGATCGCGCCACGGGGCACAGAGCTGAAGAACAGGGAGAGGTAAGTGTAAACAAAACTTTCCCCATTATAGACGAGAGAAATAAAGTCACCGTTCCAGGTGAGCCTTGTTGACAATCAGGAACATTCGGATTACCAAGGTGCTGGCGATGAGGAAGGACAGCCACACTCCAGGAAAACTTCAAAAAGTTGTCTTTATTTGTCAAACTGGAACATGCAAAATCACTGCAACCACAGTGCTTGTTTGCTAAAACTTTCCCCATTCTTCCCAGTATGGCTGTCACTGATCGTCTGTTCCCTGTGTTAGGGAACGACGATCAGTGACGTCACACGCACAGCCACGCCCCCCCCCCCCACAGTAAGAACACTCCCTTAGGGCACACTTAACCCCTACAGCGCCCCATCATGGTTAACCCCTTCACTGCCATTGTCATTTTCACAGTAATCAGTGCATTTTTATAGCACTTTTCGCTGTGAAAATGACAATGGCCCCGAAAATGTGTCAAAAGTGTCTGATGTGTCCGCCATAATGTCGTAGTCATGAAAAAAAATCGCTGATCGCCGCCATTAGTAGTAAAAAAAAAAATATTAATAAAAATGGCAAAAAAACTATCCCCTATGTTGTAAATGCTATAACTTTTGCGCAAACCAATCAATAAACACTTATTGCGATTTTTTTTTGATTTTTGTTTACCAAAAATATGTCGAAGAATACGTATCGACCTAAACTAAAGGGAATTTTTTTTTATATATATATATATATATATATATATATATATTTTTTTTTTTTTTTTTTTTGGGGGGATATTTATTATAGCAAAAAGTAAAAAAGATTGAATTTTTTTCAAAATTGTCACTCTATTTTTGTTTGTAGCACAAAAAAAAAACCCGCAAAGGTGATCAAATACCACCAAAAGAAAGCTCTATTTGTGGGGAAAAAAGGACACCAATTGTGTTTGGGAGCCAGGTCGCACGACAGCGCAATTGTCAGTTAAAGCGACACAGTGCCGAATCGCAAAAAGGGGCCTGGTCCTTTACCTACATAATGGTCCGAGTCTTGAGTGGTTAAAATAACTCAGACTTTACTCTATACACAATTACCATGGAACGTGTGAATTGTCATCAAATTGCCATGGTAAAGATTAGTGTTGCATTGCATATTCGAGTATTCGCGAATATCTCGAATATCGCGGCGAATATTCGCTATTTCGAATATTCATATTTTTCAAATTTCGCAATAAAATTCGCAATAAAATTCGCAATCGCGAAATTTCGCATTCGCGAATTTCGCAATAGCGAAATTTCGCATTTTTTTTTTTTTTTTATAAAATATAGCGAATATTCGTAAATATCGAATATTTGTGATATTTTATAAAAAAAAAAAATCGCGAAATTTTGCAATTTTTTTTTTATAAAATATCACGAATATTCGATATTAACGAATATTCGCGACCGCATATGTGAAATTTCGCTTTTTTTTTTTATAAAATATACAGAATATTCGTAAATATCGAATATTCGTGATATTTTATAAAAAAAAAAAAAATCGCGAAATTTTGCATTAGCGAAAATTCGCAATTTTTTTTTATTTTTATTTTTTTATAAAATACCACGAATATTCGATATTAACGAATATTCGCGAATATTCTTCGAAATATTCGCGAAATATCGCGAAATCGAATATGGCGTATTCCGCTCATCACTAGTAAAGATGCTAAAACGTCATTAGATGTGGAAGACAGAAGATATATGTTAAGAGATATATGTTAAAGTGGAGTTCCACCCACATTAAAACCACATTGGATTATAATTTTTTGGCTTGATTTACCTTGTTTCCATGGGGTAATCTGTTATTTACCTGTCCCCTTCCTCCAAGTTTTTCACTGTACGGCCCACTGGGAGACTTACAGACTGTCTACAAAATATCTCCTGTACAAAAATCTGCTCTGCCCGAAATATATATATATATTCATACCCATGGAAAGACTTGTCTATTATTTACAGAGTGTTGATTTTTTTTTCTGAAACTGCATTGCAGTTGCATTGTAATATATGACCAAAATAAGGCAGATAGCGGTTGGAGGATTTGTCATTCTCATTTGCTGTAACTCTTTCATGAATGTATAATGTGACGCTGAAGAAATCACATAGAATGATAATAAAGTTTCATGATGGATGACCCCTCTAAGTAAGCACTGCTTGATTCAGTTATTGTTCAGTGGGATTCCGGCTCTTCCATCAGTTCAGGCATGAATATCATACAGCCCTAGGCTATGTTTTCAATGAGCTGAACATTTTCCAAAGTCTGCACATTTTTGCTGGAAGAAAAGTGTAGTTCTCCTCCTGCCTGTGTTCAACGGGGGGAAGAAGAGAGTGTCAGGTATTCTGTTTGTGGCTCACCTCTTCCCACACATTCCTCTGAACTTCAGTCTTCTGGCATCATCCAAAATCTGCCTTTTATAGTAATACACTATATCTAAATGTCAATTTTGGTTCATTTATGTAACGTGAGTAGTCTGACATTTCCAGAGGAGCTTGTCTGAGGGTATGTAACTGTGTGCGTGTCATTTTTGTAAGCCCTCTGAAATGTAAACGGTGTTAATTGCTTTATCAAAAATCTGGACGAAACAGTTTATAGTCTACTAGGAAAAGAAATAGACAAAAAATAAAAGGGGTTCATCGGGAAATGTTTTGCTGCATCACAATGGCCCAGAAGCATGATATGATAAGTACAAACAGGTCTGGGACAAGGGGTGGGCAGGAGGATCAGCTGCCCTGGGCACTGTGATATCATGTGAGGTGGGGAGGCTTCACAAGGAGATTGAAGGGAGGGGATTTGTGTCGCAAGAAGGAATTTGGGGGGCAGAAGGGACTAAGTATTTTTCTAGGAGGTTAAGTTTGGGGGAGGGTTGATTTACGAGATTTAGGAGAAGATGTGTGCTAGGAGGGTGATTTGGGGGGAATTTTAGCTAGAAGGGGGGATTTGTAGGAGGGGTGAATTTTCTATTTTGAGGAGGAGCATTTGACCTGGGGGGGGGGGAGAAAGAGTTGTGCTGAGAGAGGGGATTTTAGCAGGGGGGCGAATTGGTACTGGGAGGAGGGAGAGTTTATGCTTACTGTTTAAGCATACAGATTAGTGCTCAGTGTTTTTTGTGGGGGGATTTTTGCTGGCACATATTGCTCATGCATCTTGTGGGGGGAGGTGGGTACAGTTTGGCATGTTCACCTTGGACTCTAGGGCTCAAAATGTCAAGTCCTGAGCTACTAGCCACGCCTTAAGGGTTGCTCACAACCAGTTGCCCCACCCAACCCCTACCATGTCCCTACCAAGTTCCGCCCTCAATCCCGCCCCTAAACACGCCCTTATAAATTATCATATGAAATGACACTGCTAAATATTTTATGCAGAATTAAGTTACAAAAATAAATATTTACAACTCTATCAGTGCCCATAAGTGCACCCTCATTAGTGCCCATCAGTGCAGCCTACCGGTGCTCATAGGTGCCCATGAATGTAGCCTATCAGTGCCTCATCAGTGCCAATCAATGCAGCCTCATCAGTGCTAATCAGCACAGCCTTACCAGTGCCCATCAGCACAGTCTCACCAGTGCCAATCTATGCCCATCAATACAGCATCACCAGTGCCTATCAATTCTGCCTGATCAGTGCCCATCTGCACAGCCTCATCAGTGCTCATCAATGCAGCTTCGCCAGTGCCCATCAGTTCAGCCTCATTAGTGCCCATCAATGCCCTACAATGCAGCCTAACCAGTGTCCATCAATGCAGCCTGATCAGTGTCCATCAATGCAGCCTTGCTAGTGCCCATCAGCGTAACCTCGTTAGTCCCTAGCAATGCAGCATCACCAGTGTCCATCAGTGCAGCCTCACCAGTGCACAGGAATCAGATAGAGGAGAAGAAAAGAAGAGGAGAGCTGGTCAGATCATCACACAGAGCAGGCATTGCCCGCTCTGACAGACTTGATTTGAATTGCCTGGTGCCTGCAGTCACACAAAGTCCCGCCTCCTGTTTTGGCTGGCTCCCTCTCTTCTCCTGACCAATCGTCCAATCGTTGGGAGAACGGCTCCAATTCAACCCCGCCTGCTGGAGGCAGCCCCCACACCCACCTTTAAGCTTTTTCCACTTGCCAAATGCGAGCAGGCGAGTGGAAACTTTGAGAGCTGCTGTAGATGACCTTGTTCCGGCACTGTATACAAGTGAAGACAGTGAATAGCAGATAGAGAAAAATTGGTTAAAAATGTGTTTTAAGATTTAAAGTGGAACTGGAAATGAACTCTCAGGCCGCGTACACATGATCGAATATATCTGCTGAAACTAGTCCGACGGACCGTTTCAGCAGACATATCCAATCGTGTGTACGGGCTAGCGGACATGTTTTCCCAGCGGACAAATTTCAAAGCATGCTTTGAAATTTGTCCGCCGGAGAAATGTCCGTTGCATATGTCCGCTGGTTAGTACACTCACCAGCGGACAGAAATCTCCGCGCATGCGTCGAATGGATTTGACGCATGCGTGGAAGTATTTTACTTCCTGGAGTGGTGACGTGGCGCCGTCAACGTCACCGCCACGTCACCGCGTCCTCAGCCCGAGGGGATTTTCATCTGATGGTGTGTACACGCCATCGGACCAAAATCCGATGAGACATGTCCGCTGGAAACGGTCCATCGGACATGTTTGAGCGGACATGTCTCATCGTGTGTACGCGGCCTTAGACACTACCTGTGATTCGCACCAAACATGCGATGTCTCTGCGGTGCAATTTCAGCTATACAGTTTGTATGGTTAAAAACTAATCGCATCCGCAGCAAAATGGTGCAGGACCTATTTTTCCCCCCACACCTGAATCACATTTCATGGGTGTTCAGTGTTCACAATTCTGGCAAGCGCACTGCGTTTTTCCGGTCTTTTTCGGAGTGTCATTTAAGTGGAGTTTCCATCCCAATTTTTTTTTTTTCATTATTGTGCTCATTAGACCTAAAAAAGAAAAGGAAAAAAAAAATGTTTTACTCACCTGGAAATGCCTGTTGCTATGCGGTCCCACAAAATCTGCCTTCGGAATCACCTAGGATTCTGACATCATCCCCCTCGGCTCCTCAGCACGCTAATGCTCCTGGGAAATGTGTGTCATTTCCCAGGATGCTGTGCGTTACCCAATTATAACTCCCCATCCAAGACTTCCAGGAAGAACGTGCTTGTGGGCTTCACAATGCCCACAAGCAAAATGACAACGGTGTGGACATTTATAAAACAATCTTTTTTGAATAAATATGCGGAGCAGTGGCAGATTGTAAAATAGTAAGTGACCGGATTTATATTATAAAAACGCATGATGAAAGGACATACGTTTAAAAAATGCTAATTGTGGTTGGAACCCGCTTTAAGATAAAATGTATACCAGCAGCAGTTTACATGTACGCCATGCGATTGCAATGTATTGCAGGAAACGCATAGGATTCGCTGCTTTTTCCGCATTGCATTAGTATCAACCTAGTTGAGTTTAGTTTAGAAGCTTTGGCAAAATAAACACCAAAAGCTCCTAAACTCAAGCTGAGCCCTAGTTTTTGAGTTGTGGGGTGGAAGAAATTTGTCGCTGTTTTTAAGTACTTCAATACTGGGCACTTTTTCTCCTTTCCTGCCCAGGCCAATTTTCAGCTTTCAGTGCTGTTGCACTGAATGACAATTTTGCAGTCATACAACACTGTACCCACATGGCATTTTTATCATTGTTTTGCAGTAATAGAGCTTTCTTTTGGTGGTATTTACTCACCACTAGGATTTTTATTTTCATAGTTTCTTTTATACAGTTTTGCAAATAAGTATTTGTTCTTGTGCACTGATAAGGCTGCACTGATGGGCACTGATAAGACGGCACTGATGGGCTGCACAATGGGCAATGATTGGCACTGATGGGGCTGCATTCATTATCAGGTACATTATGGAGGCGTGCAGGGGCGGGGTTCTGGAAGGATGTTTACTGATGCCCACCCAGAACTGGACAACTGTAGCTATCTTTTTGCTGAAGAGCGTTGACAAATAGTTGAGGCACAACTCAATGAGAAAGGATTAAGAGCACAGGATGACAAAAAAGCGACATAAAATCACTTCAGACATTTCTGCTAGTAACAGTCAGAACTCTTCAGACTTTTGAGTATCTCTGAGCAGCACAAAACAACTTTTCAGTTTAACTAACTGACTTCCTGCAAAGTGCACCAGCAGCAGCTTGTACCCAGCTTTCTTAGGCCGCGTACACACGATAGAATATATCTGCTGAAACTGGTCCGCAGACCAGTTTCAGCGGACAGATTTGATCGCGTGTACGGGTGAGCAGACAGGTTTCCAGCAGACAAAAGTTTTAGAGCATGCTTTAAAACTTGTCTGCTGGAAAGCCGTCTGTCGGATATGTCCGCTGGTTAGTACGCCGAAATCTCCTGCATGCGTCGAATGCATTCGACGCATGCGTGGAAGTATTTTACTTCCTGGTTTGGTGACGTGGCGGCATCAACGTCAACGCCACGTCACCGCGCTGTCTGTCCACGGGGATTTTGGTTTGATTGTGTGTACACTGATCAGACCAAATCATCCCAGGAGACATGTCCGATGAAATCAGTCTGTCGGACCGTTTTCATCGGATATGTCTACTCGTGTGTACGCGGCCTTAGACACTTTTTAGCAGCGAAGTTCCTTCCTCTGGTGATCCAAAAAGACTCCAGCTTCACTGCTTCTAGATGTATCAAGGCAGTACAAGTCCTTCAAGCCCCAAGACTCAGGCCCACCCTTACAGTAGACCTCTGAAGCAGAGGCTCCCGACACAGCCTCCTCTTCTGGAAGACCTTTCTGGAAGGTTTTATCAAATATTTATGTCCTCCCCCAGCCTACCCCGCAGGCAAATACCCTCCATGCAAACTCTGTGAATGCATGCAGGCACTTACCAAGCCATTACTCTACATGCAGAGCTGTGAGCAGAGTAGAGACATTTTACAGGATGGACATGGTTCCTGCCTCACCAACATAAACTACAGAGCTTCTTCTGCAAACATTACAGAGAACATTAAATACATTTTAGATCATAGATTTCTATATAGCGTTACCCCATTCAGGAGCCGTTAATTAGATTTGGGATCTGCATATTTAAGTTACCTCTGTGTGGTGTCTAGGGGTGAAGGTGGTGAGCAGAGCAGTGACTGAATGTCCAGGCTGATGGTTGAATTTTCCAATGCTTTATTCCTGGTCAAACACGACTTTCCTGGTCTTAACTTGAGGTACGAGAAATTGGGGGGGTGCAATCAGCGCAAAAGTATTGAGGTAAACTTATTTAAATGTAAAAAAAATAATGAAAAAAACACAAGGTTTAAATTCACGTGAATGCCAGCTGAACACAAAAGAACTTTCACAAAATTCCCAAAGTACATACAACATAGAAAAAAGTGCAGCGCAAACAATAAATGATTATATATAAATCTAATATATAATAAATATCATATACTAGGTGTAAAGTAAAACCTGTAATACAGGATGGGTGAAATGATTACCAATAATACATTTTCAATTAAATATGGGTACATCAATATAAATAACATGGGTAAGTGTCCAAGGAATGTTTAGTGCAAAGTGTCCATTATTCCAATTATCTGAATTATCAGACCATAGAATCCACCAGGTGATAAGATTAGCAAAAGTGTGGAGTGATCCCGCCACCACGAGGATAAATTACTATTACCTCCAACTTAGACCACTGTTTTACCAGATGTCCCTTTGCGCATAAAAATCTGCCAGGTAGCCCAGGGGTAAAGATGTTGTCACTTATCCTCACACATCAGTCATGATGAACATACCAAAATAGAGAAAAAAAACATCCAAGAGCTTCCATATGTTTAAAAGGGTTTAATGCAAAGTATAGCTCACAGCTTACTCACATTTTGTTAGAAAACAAAGGCATCAAAGAAATTGTAGAACCGGACAAAAGAGATCACATCAGCGGAGGTTCAGATAGTAAGCGAGCGACTGTATGGGTAATTCCTGTCCCCGCGTTGCGTAAACAATACTTCTTCAGCAGGGCCCTGCGTCCTGGCGGATCAGGGTAGAGGTCCTACTCCTTCGGGGGTGGACTAAAGCACACCCATAGGTGTACTTTTTAGTGTTTGTTTCACATGCACATTTTTTTTCACCTAATGGTTTTTCCGTTTTTGAAGAAGTGGTTGTCACGGCACATGAATGTACCCTAATAACCTGACAAAGGTTCTTACCTTTCATGATTCAACTGAAAACACTGCAACTGCTGTTTGAATTGCTTTATTTGACTGAATTCTCAGAAACCTCCAAATATTACAAAAGATAATATTACAGTCATGGCACCAAAACATGGTACTGGCATTCAGTACAGCAATGGCTGGATAAAAAACAGGTATACAGGGTGTGGCAGTGGGACCCTGTGCTACTTGGAAAATTGCTGGTTTACACCAGATTTTGAAGAGATATTCACGCTGATTGGCATGTGGATGTGCTGGGCTATTTTGTTGTGACCTGACTATTGCTCAGGGCCCCACCCAACAGAGAAGAGGTCTGTGCATGGGAGTCAGGTGGACTCCCATTCCTCTGCAGGAGTCAGAGGCTGCATGGGGCAGCCAGAGAGTGCAAGTCTGAGGAACAGACCTAAGGCCTAGGCTGGAGTCCTGAAGCAGTCGTGTGGCAAGAGAGTAAGCCAGGTGGCTGAAATATTCTGATTGTGCAAGATACAGTAAGAGTCAGTTCACACTGAGGCGACTCCGACACGACTTGAGCATGAACCACAGGGCGATCTGCGGCGATTTACAACACGACTTGAAGTCGTCTCCAAGACAGGAGACATTCCAGTGGCCAATAAAACAACAATCAGCTCTGGGAGAGGGAGGGGGAGGGAGGGGTTTGCCTGAGAAATGTATGTTATCTTATCTGGAAAGTAGCTTCAGTTAAGACAGTGATCAGACTTGGAGGCGACTTCCATTGAAATCAATGGGTACATGTCGCCTAGAAGTCGGATTGAAGTCGTACAGGAACCTTTTCTGAAGTCGGAGCGACTTGAGTAGTGTGTATTAACACCGCTCCCATTCACTTGCATTGTTTTTCTCTACAGCGCGACTTGGGACGACTTGAGGCGACCTCAAGTCAGATCCCAAGTCGCCCCAGTGTGAACCGACTCTAATGGTGGAATCCCTGCATGTGTCAACTAATAATTTTCCCCCAATTACCTTTTCTATATATTGCTGATACCTGAATATTTGTTTGCTGATACCTGATTGGCCTTTACATATCTATCCATATGTTTATAGCCTGTGATGCTAACAATTATGTATAATTTTTAGAATTCTCCTGACGAAGCCTTGTTGCAAAACTAGTTGAGATCCTGCCTTGTGAGACCCCCCCTCTTTTCACCGCAACCCTGTGCTCAGGGTCTATTTCAGCTCGGTGACCTGTATGGTTGGTCTTGCAATATGTCCATCACTTTATAGTGTTGTTTTTTTATGTATTTTATGACTTTTTACTGTATGTTCTTTGTTTTTGATACATGTTAATAAACTGATATATATCTTTTATCCTTACTACTTCTCCATCTTACTTTTTCTTATCTAGTACCGATATAGTCCACCTGCCCCCTTCCTTTTGTTTTGGTCTTCTGGGCCTTTGGGGTCCCCTTAGCCCTAACTCTATTCTTATGTGTCAACTAATGTGTTTTGTGAACTTCTCTATTCTTTTAAATAAAAGTAGTCTACCATGCCCTTAAAAATACAGTTTTGAATTGGCGCACTCATTGAAAACATACCTACTGCTTGGGTCTGATCACTCTTATTATACAAGAGGTATACCTAAAGCCTTCATCTTATTTTAAAAGAAAATGATCAAAAACAGCTTCTATTATTTATATCATCACCAGTTTGATTTAAAGCTGTATTGCAGCCAAGAATCTCTCCCCTTCAATCGAATTATTTGCTGCAACAGCAATATTAAAAACTAAAAATTATATTCCCCCTTTACCTAACTGTATGTAGTTGGTGCCACTGAAAACAGTGGCAACTTGGTTGCCTCCCTTTTTTTCTCTAAGTCAGCGGTGGTGCAACAACCTGAAATGGAAAAACCATTAAGTGAACAAAAAATGTGAAACAACACTAAAAAGTGCACCTAAGGGTATGCTTTAGTCCACCCCCCAAAGAAGTAGGACCTCTACCCTGATCCCCCGGGACACAAGGCTCCTGACAGGGTCAACGTGTTTCCATTGTCTCCCTAGCCAGAAGGCCTGGCAGACCCCATTCTTCTAGGTAAAAGAAAATGTGTGAGTGAGTGAGAGCTGAGTGGGTATGATTGGTTGAAGGGGGCTACATTTGCCGCCAGCTTTGTTTTCATTTTCAATTTTGACTAGAACATGCTTCTAAAACTAGACCGAAGATATTGTGAATGCAAATTAAAAACATTTTTTTTTTTTTTTACTGGGGCCAAAAATTTGTATGTTTAAATCTAAGTTGTGTGTGTGTGTGTTGGGGGTGATGGAGATCAATTTAGTATAATTAGTTGGTGTTTCCATGTCATTCATGTGTCACATGGATGAAATCGTTGTTCTTGTAAGCTGTTCATTTCACACCAGCTTTGCAGCAATATGTGGTATTTCTAGATAACAGATGGGAGTGCAGATTTCTAAAATAGTTTGCCAAGTGCAGTGACTCACTAGAGAAATGAAATTGAAGGCTTGTTAAGTAACTATGCCATTACAATATGTGTTGTAAGATCTGGACTGCATTCGTTTTTTTATAAAACCAGTGCAGTTCATGTCTATGGTTCATTAAACACAGTGTAAAAATAAACATTTTTCATGGCTCTATTTAAAAAAAAAAAAAAGGAATAAAATTGTTTAAATGGCTTCTAAAGCAGATTTTTTTGGCGTGACTGTAGGAGGGACATTAGATTGTGAAAGGATTTATGTACATGTCTCAATGTTTAAATATAAATTAGTTCAATAAATCTGCTTCCAGCATCTTTTTACAATGGGTAAGAAAATGAACATGTGATTTTTGTGGAGATTTTTTGAGCTGATTCAAAAAAATCGGGGTATAGGAACCTCTTAATTTTTTATTTTTTTAATGAAATTAAAGAACTAAACATTACAGCCTAATTCTAGATAGCGATAAATACATGAAATATATCCTGTCCCCAACTTCTTGCTGAAGAATATATTGCACAATCTTCTAGAGGAAGATCTAACACAGAGTAACACTTACCATAATCCTTATTCCCACAGTCTTCCTCCCCAGTGGTCCTTGACTGGCCCCTTGCTGGTCTTTGACTGGTCTTGGTGCTGCCCCACTTGCTGATGTCATTAATTATGATGCAGGGCCAGTGGCCATGCCATAAGAATGGGACTTAGCCCTTGGCCCAGTGTTACACATGAGGATGTAGGAGTGTCTGCCAACATAACTGGAGAGTGGATGAACAGACCACTGGATGTTAGAAGACCAAGGAGTATGGTAAGTATTACTCTGTGTAAGATTGTCCCCTAGATTCTTCATCAAACACAGTTTAAATTAAGTTACCACTTCCCAGAAGTAACTAACATTCCTGCTGTTCCAATAAAAGCCCTCACAGGAACAACACCACTCAAATGGGCACGAAAGCCTGTAGGCAAGGCCAGAAGAACATGGGCATAACATTTCATTCCCGGGTACCACCAACAGCCTTCTTGCCCTAATTTACATTAGTGTGAGTCCCTGCTTCTGTGGGTAGAATATATCCACCAGCGCATATACATTCCCATGCCCAACTTTTCACCTTGAATTTTTCTTGATATTTACAGGACAGGCAATTTGTAGCAGGAAAAGTTTTGGCCCTCTCTCTGTCTTGTCCACATTTCTGCCCTATCTAGAGTATCAGGACCTCACAATCACAAGTAATCCCAACCCAAGAATACCAATTTCTGAAAACTGTACATCTCTACAGAAAGGGCAAGTCTCATGGGGGCCAGTACCTCTGGTCCTTTTTGATTTTGTGCCCAAACTTCTCCTACTCTCTAATGTTACCCATTATTTTTTTTCTAAAGGATGGCATCACCTAGTGACCAAACTGGGAATTGCACTAACACCCCCTTGCAAGCCAATGTGACTACTGACTACTGGGGTTGGCAAAGGGCGGGTGTGAAGCCAACCATTCCTGAGTCCTCAGGGCAGTCAATATTTGCAACTTAATGCATTATTAGAGCAAAATCTAAAATTAAAGTATCTGGTTTGTCTTTTATGCTTCAGGTGTAAATGCTGTAAATCATTAGTAGGAATTTCTACTGAAGAATGTATAAATTAGGATTACTTTCTTCTACTATAGGGCTATAGAAAGTCGTAACTCTCATTAGCTCCTGCTGTTCTGGGTGGGTGTGATTAAATATGCAATCTAGTGTCAGCCTATTCCACCAGTACACATTAGGTCCCTCGGATAACATCACTCAAAGTCTTAGAAAAAATATCTTCTCTTTCACTATGGTGGAAACAATAAGTACCAAATTAACAATTGCTTCTATATTTTTAATCACTGACTGTGCAGATAACAACTTATTACTATTATCTGACTTTCCTGATCTGCATACTTCAGTCAGACCATAAATAAACCAGAAAGTTAGCAAAGCCTGCCCGGCGTCTAGCATTTTTAGAAGAAGGTAAGCAATGGTAAAGCCCTTTTTGGTTTATAAAGGGTTATTTGAAATAATAAATAATATTTTCACCCATGTGCACTTTTGTACTTTGCCATATTAATGAATCTGGGAGGAGATGAGATGAAATTATTATACTTTTATAGAAATGATGTACATATGCATTACATTGGTAACATGGAGATTTTTCAGTGAGTTCCCAGCATACAGAATACTGAAGTGGTGACGTAATTCCAGGTGCTTGTTGGTGAGAAGGAAATATTAAGGTTATTAATCACAAGGCATCTGGGCTCACCATAGAGGTTTAATAAGAAAATGAATTATGGACTTATGTTTGTATGACTCATATACTGTATGTGTGTGTGTGTATATATATATATAGATATGTAGATATATATATATATATATATATATATATATATATATCTATATATAGATATGTATATATATATCTATATATAGATATATAGTTAGATATATATAAAATAAAATCACTTATTGTTATTGTTATCCATGCATGTCAGATTTATCTTTTAATATTTGAATTGATTGCTGCACATTTCCTTTCAGGAGCAATATTCTATTGTCTAATATCTCCTATATGCATAGCAAAAGAATATTTCAGCTCACGCCAAGAACTTTTCCTCCATAATTTACAGTAAATGTTGATAAGCAATTCAAGCTATAAAGGTTATATAAGACAAATTACACACTCGGCACCAGCTGTTTTATGTTTTCTGCAGCTTTAGGACAACATCAACTGACATGTAGGATGAGATATCCTAAAACGATAAAAGCCAATCATAAATATCAGTACTAATTCACTACTGGTGTTTATTACATAATATCAAGATCAGTAAAGTTTTTCTGCTGCTAAACTGTAGGGTAGCCATTCTTCTCTGCCAGAGCTGGGATGGGTCATGATGCCTTTAAGGGAGAAGTATAGGAATGTAGCAACCTGAAGTTTTGGCAGGTTTCTATCAAATTTAGGTGCCAGGCAATAGTTGCCTTGGCCAATTGTTAGGAGATCAAGTGATTTCCCCCTAATTCTGGAATTGCTGCACTTTTCTCTTTTGTCACTAGGTGGCATGATAGCTGGTGACATTGGATAAGACAAGGGCATAGCAAAGACAGATTATGAATGGATGGGGTGTCTCAGCCAATTGGCAGGGGTTTCTTTAAGTCTCTTGGCCTGCTGGGAGAGCCTATTTATTTGGGTGGAGTCAGGTGATCGTGGGTTCTGTGCCACCTGGACAGCTGTCTGGGTAGACGCATGTTGTACTCCACCGAGCTTCTAGGCTGGAAGCCTGAGCCTTTCTCAGGGACATCTGGCTGCTAGGCTGTCTGGGGCCTATCCAGAAGCAGGAGAGAACCGAAGGGATTGGTACTTCTTGCCTGTACTCCAACCAGAATTAGCGGTTCAGCCAGACGGGGAACCAGCTATGGTCGACGGTAGAAGGAGAAGCTGTCGCCACTAAGGGACCATCCACCTTGTTATCGGAGACCACTGTGAATAATATGAAGTCAGTACCTGAGCTGTCTTCTCACCAGACGGGGACGGTGAAAAAGTGGGAAAGCTCCAGTGAGTGCCAAGCCAGGGACCCAGCTGGACAGCAGAGTTGACGCTTGTGAAGCATCAGTGGGTGCCAAGCAAGGGACCTAGCGGGTCAGCAGGGGTGATGCTTGAAGAGTACCTGTGAGTGCCAAGCCAGGGACCCAGCAGGGAAGCAGGAGTGATGCTTGAGGAAGATACTGAATGCAAACAGTGAAAGAGGTCAGGGGATCCAGTGGCTATTGGATCTGAATTCTAGAATTCTGAAAGACTGGGAGTTCATCGAGCGAAGATCCACAGTGAGTGATTGTGGAGTGAGCAGAGAACTGTTTGTGTTGTCCATAGTTGAATATACTACCGTTAATAATACGTTAATAACTACTACAAGACTGTTGGCATAGGGGACAGCGGTCCTACCTATACATAAAGCAGAGGTCCACACCTTTCAGGGGGGAGGGGGTGCAGATACCAGTATAATACAGGTATTTGCACCCACTTCCGGGGAATAGACTCCCACAGGAGTCGAGCCCCTTTCTCCCCCCCCCCCCGCTGTCTTCTGGGATACACACTGGTCGCAGGAGACAGCAGGGACCAGTGAGGATACACCGCTCAGCTCGCGCATGTGCAGTAGGGAGTCGGGCAGTGAAGCCGCAACGCTTCACTTCCTGATTCCCTCACCGAGGACGAGTGATTGCTCGGCTTCGGCTGCTGCTGACATCGTGGGCGCGCTGGACAGGTAAGTGTCCATTTATTAAAAGTCAACAGTTGCAGTATTTGTAGCTGTTGGCTTTTAATATTTTTATTTCCCTAGGACCTCCGCATTAAGTGATGTCTGGCTAGAGGCCTTCACCTGTATAGCTGTCTTTCTTTAAAGGGGTTGTATAGGTTCGTTTTTTATTTTCTAAATGTTCCTTTAGGCTAATGCATTGTTGGTTCACTTACCTTTTCCTTCGACTTTACTTCTAAATGTTTTTTTCTTTCTTTCTCACTTCCTGTTCCTCCTCGGTAAGCTTGCCCCCATCATCCAAACTGTTCTGACTGGGGGTTAGTCAGCGTGCTCGCCCCCTCCCTTGGGACTACATCCCTGCGGGGAGACGCTATGAAAGACCCCGGGACTTTGCTACAGGAATAAAAAAACAAAATAAACCCATACATATTTAACTTGGCTCCAGCATCACGATGATGTCCCCCCCCCCCTGGCTCCTTATCTCAGAACTGAGCGATCGTGCGACCATCAATCGCTCAGTTCCTGGGCTGTTGTCAGCAAAGAGCAGTAGCTGTCTCTGCTTTGTTCCTCCAGCACTCACTGGATAGCTGGATAAGGCCACAGGTACTTAATAAAGTAAGAGGTCATGTGAAAAGCTTGAGAGGGGGGAAGCCTTGATGTAGAGGGATCCATGATTATTTTTCTACCAGGTTTCTCTAGTTGTTGTACCCTGACATACTCAGGGTACAACTTAACACAATACTAGAAAAGATTTGCAGTGCAGGGGCCACTTATAAATGGGGGCCCCCATTTCATCTCATCACCCAGAAAGACAATACTTCCTCTGTCTACAGCATCATTCTCAGCTACAAGATGCTTTCTGATTCTTGGAAACTGACCTGATCTCTCTGCCAGACTGGGTCCTCAAACCCCAACACCCTCCATCACTGCAAAGACCTCATCTCCGGTTCCATCAAAACCTATCCAAGAGTCCAGCCAGATCACCAGGACCGCCATGGAGTAATAACTAAAACTGTGTCTGACCATCAGAAACTGTCACAGACTATATTGCTGGCTATTTTTAGGTAATAGTTTTTGGGCGCTGTTTGCTACTACATACCAGGATATCATTTATTTTACTATGGGCTAATGTCTGGTTAGTTTTATGTTTTACACTTGATAGAACGAAAACATGAGGCCAACCTTTTTTTCTATTTTCTATTGTTTTTCTTATCCAGCTAGTCTTGAGAATTGAGCCATGCAACACCTGCTGACAACAGTATTAAGAATGGCTACCGATTGGTGTCCTTCTGGACTGACCTAGACCCTGGAAACTACAATACTCTTTTCATGTGATTAGTACATTTTCTGCCTTACCTTAATAGGTCTATCGGCCAAAATATAAAATCGCAATTAGAATTAAGAGAATACTGCCTTCTTTCATTATATTTTTGATTTATTTGTGCAATGTATTGTTTGCAGTAATGAAGGTAGGCATTATTCTCTTAATTCTAATTGCAGTTTTATATTTTCCTGTGGGATGTGAGAATGTAATATCTCCGTCCTTCAGACACTTTTGAGCTGGGTTTTTTGGTCTCCGGGAACATCATGGTGGCGGTGCCATTTTGCTGTGGATTATTGTAACCAATAAAATGGCTATAGATGTTCTAAAACTCCGGTGTTATGGCAGCGGGGCCATTTTCCTGATGATGCGGAACAGCGCAAAATGCATAGAAATTTTACACAGCACGCTTGCACACTGGAGCTGTAAGTTTTAAACAGCTTAAAGCGGAGGTTCACCCAAAAATCAACTTTCTGACATTAAATCCAGCATGCTGCCAACATCTGCAGTATGCTGTTTTTTTTTTTTTTGTACTCATCGTTTTATGAGCCGTTGTTATCCGGCTCTGAGCGGGGAATGCTGCGGGGAATTTGACGTTCCTAAGCCAAGAGGAGTTGATTGACGGGCTGCTAAGGCATGTCAAGCCTTCCGAAAATACCCGAGTGTCACTTCGGGTATTTTCGGAAGGTGTGACACGCCTTAGCAGCCCGTCAATCAACTCCTCATGGCTTAGGAACGCCCATTCCCCGCAGGATTCCCTGCTGGGAGCCGGATAACAACGGCTCATAAAACGATAAGTACAAAAAAAAACCCCAGCATACTGCAGATGTTAGCAGTATGCTAGATCTAATGTCAGAAAGTTGATTTTTGGGTGAACCTCCGCTTTAAGATGCATGCCAGGGCTCATATTGCTTTGTAGTGAGACCCCCAGCCGGTGCCTCCAATCATAGCTGCATGTGGACTTGACTGTACACATTGTTTTAGCCTGCAAGCTTTTTTAATAAAAACGGTATTACACTATCCCCGTTTTTGTGGCTCATTTTTTTCCAGATTGGATTATTGGAACACAGTTATTTTATTAGGAGACACCTGCGTTGGATCCATTAGGAATTGATTCTATTTAGGAGAGATCGTTATAAGAAGGATCTTTAAAAGAACTCCTTATTACGGCCGAATATATCTGGTGAGCACATTTTGATTGTCACATCGGGTGAAGCACTTTATTATGCACGCTGCACTTTCTGAGAGCACGGTGGTTGAAGTATAAATCTGGAATTTAATTTGAACTTTTTTATTTGATCAATTTGGTGTTTATATGGACATTATTCTACACTTGTTGGGCCCTTTGTACCTTTTTCTCGATATTCGTTATAAAAAATTGATTCTTTTGTACAGGGAGTGCAGAATTATTAGGCAAGTTGTATTTTTGAGGATTAATTTTATTATTGAACAACAACCATGTTCTCAATGAACCCCACAAAACTCATTAATATCAAAGCTGAATATTTTTGGAAGTAGTTTTTAGTTTGTTTTTAGTTTTAGCTATTTTAGGGGGATATCTGTGTGTGCAGGTGACTATTACTGTGCATAATTATTAGGCAACTTAACAAAAAAAAAATATATACCCATTTCAATTATTTATTTTTACCAGTGAAACCAATATAACATCTCAACATTCACAAATATACATTTATAACATTCAAAAACAAAACAAAAACAAATCAGTGACCAATATAGCCACCTTTCTTTGCAAGGACACTCATGCAGCCTGCCATCCATGGATTCTGTCAGAGTTTTGATCTGTTCACCATCAACATTGCGTGCAGCAGCAACCACAGCCTCCCAGACACTGTTCAGAGAGGTGTACTGTTTTCCCTCCTTGTAAATCTCACATTTGATGATGGACCACAGGTTCTCAATGGGGTTCAGATCAGGTGAACAAGGAGGCCATGTCATTAGTTTTTCTTCTTTTATACCCTTTCTTGCCAGCCACGCTGTGGAGTACTTGGACGCGTGTGATGGAGCATTGTCCTGCATGAAAATCATGTTTTTCTTGAAGGATGCAGACTTCTTCCTGTACCACTGCTTGAAGAAGGTGTCTTCCAGAAACTGTCAGTAGGACTGGGAGTTGAGCTTGACTCCATCCTCAACCCGAAAAGGCCCCACAAGCTCATCTTTGATGATGCCAGCCCAAACCAGTACTCTACCTCCACCTTGCTGGCGTCTGAGTCGGACTGGAGCTCTCTGCCCTTTACCAATCCAGCCACGGGCCCATCCATCTGGCCCATCAAGACTCACTCTCATTTCATCAGTCCATAAAACCTTAGAAAAATCAGTCTTGAGATATTTCTTGGCCCAGTCTTGACGTTTCAGCTTGTGTGTCTTGTTCAGTGGTGGTCGTCTTTCAGCATTTCTCACCTTGGCCATGTCTCTGAGTATTGCACACCTTGTGCATTTGGGCACTCCAGTGATGTTGCAGCTCTGAAATATGGCCAAACTGGTGGCAAGTGGCATCTTGGCAGCTGCACGCTTGACTTTTCTCAGTTCATGGGCAGTTATTTTGCGCCTTGGTTTTTCCACACGCTTCTTGTGACCCTGTTGACTATTTTGAATGAAACGCTTGATTGTTCGATGATCACGCTTCAGAAGCTTTGCAATTTTAAGAGTGCTGCATCCCTCTGCAAGATATCTCACTATTTTTGACTTTTCTGAGCCTGTCAAGTCCTTCTTTTGACCCATTTTGCCAAAGGAAAGGAAGTTGCCCAATAATTATGCACACCTGATATAGGGTGTTGATGTCATTAGACCACACCCCTTCTCATTACAGAGATGCACATCACCTAATATGCTTTATTGGTAGTAGGCTTTCGAGCCTATACAGCTTGGAGTAAGACAACATGCATAAAGAGGATGATGTGGTCAAAATACTAATTTGCCTAATAATTCTGCACTCCCTGTATGTACAGGGAGTGCAGAATTATTAGGCAAATGAGTATTTTGACCACATCATCCTCTTTATGCATGTTTTACTCCAAGCTGTATAGGCTCGAAAGCCTACTACCAATTAAGCATATTAGGTGATGTGCATCTCTGTAATGAGAAGGGGTGTGGTCTAATGACATCAACACCCTATATCAGGTGTGCATAATTATTAGGCAACTTCCTTTCCTTTGGCAAAATGGGTCAAAAGAAGGACTTGACAGGCTCAGAAAAGTCAAAAATAGTGAGATATCTTGCAGAGGGATGCAGCACTCTTAAAATTGCAAAGCTTCTGAAGCGTGATCATCGAACAATCAAGCGTTTCATTCAAAATAGTCAACAGGGTCGCAAGAAGCGTGTGGAAGGACCAAGGCGCAAAATAACTGCCCATTAACTGAGAAAAGTCAAGCGTGCAGCTGCCAAGATGCCACTTGCCACCAGTTTGGCCATATTTCAGAGCTGCAACATCACTGGAGTGCCCAAAAGCACAAGGTGTGCAATACTCAGAGACATGGCCAAGGTAAGAAAGGCTGAAAGACGACCACCACTCAACAAGACACACAAGCTGAAACGTCAAGACTGGGCCAAGAAATATCTCAAGACTGATTTTTCTAAGGTTTTATGGACTGATGAAATGAGAGCGAGTCTTGATGGGCCAGATGGATGGGCCCGTGGCTGGATTGGTAAAGGGCAGAGAGCTCCAGTCCGACTCAGACGCCAGCAAAGTGGAGGTGGAGTACTGGTTTGGGCTGGTATCATCAAAGATGAGCTTGTGGGGCCTTTTCGGGTTGAGGATGGAGTCAAGCTCAACTCCCAGTCCTACTGCCAGTTTCTGGAAGACACCTTCTTCAAGCAGTGGTACAGGAAGAAGTCTGCATCCTTCAAGAAAAACATGCTTTTCATGCAGGACAATGCTCCATCACACGCGTCCAAGTACTCCACAGCGTGGCTGGCAAGAAGGGGTATAAAAGAAGAAAAACTAATGACATGGCCTCCTTGTTCACCTGATCTGAACCCCATTGAGAACCTGTGGTCCATCATCAAATGTGAGATTTACAAGGAGGGAAAACAGTACACCTCTCTGAACAGTGTCTGGGAGGCTGCGGTTGCTGCTGCACGCAATGTTGATGGTAAACAGATCAAAACACTGACAGAATACATGGATGGCAGGCTGCATGAGTGTCCTTGCAAAGAAAGGTGGCTATATTGGTCACCGATTTGTTTTTGTTTTGTTTTTGAATGTCAGAAATGTATATTTGTGAATGTTGAGATGTTGTATTGGTTTCACTGGTAAAAATAAATAATTGAAATGGGTATATATTTGTTTTTTGTTAAGTTGCCTAATAAATATGCACAGTAATAGTCACCTGCACACACAGATATCCCCCTAAAATAGCTAAAACTAAAAACTACTTCCAAAAATATTCAGCTTTGATATTAATGAGTGTTTTGGGTTCATTGAGAACATGGTTGTTGTTCAATAATAAAATTAATCCTCAAAAATACAACTTGCCTAATAATTCTGCACTCCCTGTATATCGATTCGATATTTATGTATGTGTATATATATTCATGATAATGATTCGTAGTTTACAAACTTGTTTGTTTATTGAATCCATTAATACACACAATGACAATATCTCTCCTCTGCTCAAATACAATACATCACCCTTCTCAGCACAAAATTAATCAACTGATTGGACTGTAATGCCCTGTACACACAATCGGATATCTGATGGAATCTAATCCGATGGATTTTTTCATCGGATATCCGATGAAGCTGACTTTCATCAGTCTTGCCTACACACCATCAGTCAAAAATCCAACCGTGTCCGACACGGTGACGTAAAACACTACGACGTGCTGAGAAAAATGAAGTTCAATGCTTCCGAACATGCGTCAACTTGATTCTGAGCATGCATGGATTTTTCTCCGATTGAGTTCCACACAGACGATCGTTTTTTTTTCTATCAGTTTTTTATCTATAGGTAAATTTTAAAACACGTTCTATTTTTTTTCGCTGATGGAAAACAAACAGACAAACTGATCGTGTGTACAGGGCTTAAGATTTACTCTAAGTTGACCTTTTGTTTCATTAGACCTTTAACGAATAAACAAATCATGTCGAATTAGTTCATTATTTTCGCTATAATTTCTTTCTTTTGTTGAAATTCGTTTTTTTTTCCCTTCGGACATTCGGATTCAAAATTCGGCCGAATTTTGTTTCATTACGAAACAAATTGCACATGTCTATTACATGTTTAGAGTTCTGATTGGGCCCTGAACCAAGGCACCAATACTTAATTTCCAGGTGTGCTGAAAGCTGTCTAAAAACTCCTGCAACAATAGTGGAAGTGATTTTCACTTCATACAATGTTAAAGGGCTCAACACCCCAGGAAAGCAAATTAGGCCCCTAAACAATCTAAGTAATTTGAAATGGCAAATTATATTCTATTAAGAAAATTCCGTTCATTAAGATTGGATACCTAAATGATCTAACTACCTTCCTGGTGTCTTATCATAGTCCCTCCACTGACAAGTATAACGTATCATTTGGCACTGAGGGAGGGTGGTCTGTACTGAGGGAGGGTGGTCTGTACTTAGTGGAGTGGGTCTGTACTTAGTGGAGGGGTCTGTACTGAGGGAGGGGGGTCTGTACTAATGTTGGGGGGCCTGTACTGAAGGAGGTGGGTCAGAACTTAGTGGGGGTCTATATTGAGGAAAGGGTGTCTGTACTTAGTGGGAGAAGTCTATTCTGAGGAAAGGGGCTTAGTACTTAGTGAGGGGCAGTCTGTACTAAGGGGGATGTCTTTATTGATGAAGGGGGGTCTGTACTAAGGGGGAGGTCTATACTGAGGTAGGGGGGTCTGTACTGAGGGGGAGGTCTATACTGTATACTGATGGAGGGGGTCTGTACTGAGGGAGGGTGGTTCTGTACTTAGTGAGGGGGATCTGTACTGAGGGAGGGGGATTTATACTGCAGGAGGGAGATCTGTACATAGTGGGGTGGTCTATACTGAGAGAGGGGGCCTGTACTGAGGGGGGTCTGTATTGAGGGGGGACTATAGTTGGTGGAGCGGGGGTGACACAATTTTTTTCCCCACAGGGTGACACTAACCCTAGTGACGCCACTGGTTAAGATGCATGTATCTTTTTCTCCTCACTAGAGAATAAAAAATTAAACAATGAAAAAAAGTCTGTATAAATAAATAAACATAAAATAGCTAGACTGGGGCAGCATGAGCTTGGTTAGGGAAAGCGTAGGGCTCGCAACTTCTTTGGATATTTTTCAACTTGGGCACGAGACGGACAGGCCTTTTTCTGCCCATCCTATAACAGGCACTGTCAGCTTAGCTGAAACCTGCTCTCTATACGCTGCTGTCCTGTGAGTGTTCCCAGGTTTCCCAGAGTGCAATATATACAGTATCTCACAAAAGTGGGTACACCCCTCACTTTTTTGTAAATATTTTATTGTATCTTTACCGGTTCTCCTATATGCCATCCCATCGGCCCTTCTATCCAGTCAAGAGGCAAGCTGTCTTTCGGCTCAGAGGGAATGACCCAGGTTGGAGTTTGGGGGGCCCTACATGGTTTCTTACACCAGGGCCCGGAAGGTTCTAGTTACGCCTCTGCCCTTGCTCCTCCTAATAGTCTATCCCTGTGAATTGTAGTCTATACTCTATACTCTATTACCCTCATAGCGAAATCCTTTCCCCGGACTATACCTGCCATAATTTAGTGTGGCTTGCACCAAATTCTCTTAAAGAAGTTGTAAAGGAAAACATTTGTTTTGCTGAAATTACTGTTTACAGGGTATAGATACATAATAGTTAATTGATTCCTTTTAAAAACTATTAAAAATAAATAAAATCAATCATATAATGTACCTGTAGTTTTTTAGTTTAGTTTTTGCATCTAGTTTGTTTTTGCATGTTATCCTGTATCTGTGCTATACAGAGCCATAGAGCAGTGATGGTTTGGAAAACGAAACTAGAAGCTCCCAGTACTGTGGTCACAGGGAAACAAACAACCACGAAGTGTCCAGAACAGAGGAGAATTACAGCAACATCAGAGCAAAAACGAACAATGAGGACATGAAACTAGGACTGCAGTAAGGTAGAGGAATCTATTTAGCTCAAAAATATTTTTCTTTTAGTGACCCTTTAAGTTCCTCGTGCCTGCCGATTCCCTCTGCAGACTGGCCTTAGCTGAGTTACCAATAACGTTTGGTGAGAGCACACAGAACAACTGTGAGCTAATACCTTTAAAGCGGCCTCTTTACTAGTCTAAAGCGGCCTTTTTACTAGTCAAACACCTGGCTACATGGGGCTGCTTAATATTCCAGCTTGGACAAAAATAAAATAGTTGGTCCCCCAGCAGTGATTAAAAAAGGCTGCTATACTTACCAGATCTCAGGCGCTGTCACACACAGACTCCCCAATATAGCTTCAAGGTTTTAGGCATTTTGCCAAGGCACCCCTGAAGAAACCTCAAGACATCCCAGGGTGCCTGGGCACCCTAGTTAAAAAAGGCTGCCCTAAACTGATAGGACAATGCTGCAGAAAATTGGACCATGTTGTGTTGTTTTTTCCTTTCTAGACAACATTTTTATTTTTATCTATTCCAAATTTTTGTCAAAACTTAAACACATTTTAAAAGTTCTGTAGCTACAATACTGTTATTTTGTTTATGTTTAGATTATTATTATTGTGTCTCCGAAAAAACAATCATCCAAAATATCATGAAACTGACCCCTGGTCCTACTGTTGCAAATGGATTTTCCATGTAAAGTTAGTAGTCTATTATTTGCACATTAAGCGCGGCTAATACGT
Source organism: Rana kukunoris (assembly GCA_029574335.1). Classification (NCBI taxonomy): domain Eukaryota; kingdom Metazoa; phylum Chordata; class Amphibia; order Anura; family Ranidae; genus Rana; species Rana kukunoris. The sequence goes on from CM056052.1 coordinate 93,725,310, forward strand.
ACACTCCTGGGATTTGGCTCGCTACAGCCGAACAGCGCTATAGTATTTTTTCTTCTCTCTCACGATCTCTGCTGCTCTGCTTACAAATCTATTCAGCAGGTTTGTGTTTGGGTCGCTGTATCAGAGAAGGATATTAAAGAGAGCGTGTTTCAGGTCTGTGTCCTGTGAATGTTATTTTTTCATTTCTGGTTCTGCGTCTGGGCAGGAGATGTGGCAGGAATACAGTGGGTGAAATTAATTTGACACACAAACAACTGCTTTGCAGGCGACAAACAGAGAACAAAAGAAAACTAAAGAGGCCGCATAACACAATTCTCTCTTTCTAGTCTCTCTGGGGGTTTTCTCCTATGGAGAAGAAAGGTTGACCATGAATAATTCACCTGCTGAGTATTCACTTTAAACCAATTGTGTGCCCATTCATCAAACAGGTGTTTGCTCATTTCCCCCGTATAAAAGAATTTCTTTATCAAGTTACACAAACATTTTTATTTGAACTCCCTAAACTTCCCATCGTTATAACACCTTACTTACTGCATTGTAATTGCATTTATTTTTAATCAAACCCAAATGCTTATACCCCCAATGCACTGCAATGTACCTACATTTTAATGCACCAAAAACAGATATGAACTATATGTGCCTTATGATGGGTGGCAAGAGAAAATACGAGTCTATTAAAAAAGGGGGGGGGTCTGACCACATCTCTTTTATAGTGATGTGCAGCTTTTAGATCTGTAGTCTAGAACAGCATTCAGATGTGTAAAAAAAAAAACAGATCATGGGCCAGATCCATAGAGAGAGTACGCAGAGAGATACAGATACATAGAGAGAGATACATAGAGAGAGTATCTACTGATACGCCGGCGTACTTTCAAATTACCCACGTCGTATCTTTAGTTTAAATCCTCAAACCAAGATATGACGGCATCTGGGTTCGATCCGACAGGCGTATGCCTTCGTACGCCTTCGGATCGTAGATGCAATACTTCGGCATCCGCTGGGTGGAGTTCTCGTCGTTTTCCGCATCGAGTATGCAAATTAGCTATTTCCGACGATCCACGAACGTACGCGCGGCCGTCGCATTCTCTTACGTCGTCTCTAGTTGGCTTTTTCCAGCGTATAGTTACAGCTGGTATTTTGCGGCGTAAAGTTAGACTTGCCATGTTAAGTATGGCCGTTGTTCCCGCGTCAAAATTTGAATTTTTCTTTTTTTTTGCGTAAGTCGTCCGTGAATAGGGATGGACATTATTCACGTCTACGTTAAAAAAAATGACGTTGTTGCAACATCATTTAGCGCAATGCACGGCGGGAAATTTCGGAACGGAGCATGCGCAGTTCGATCGGCGCTGGGACGCACTTCATTTAAATGAAACACGCCCCCTTACTCGCCCATTTGAATTACGCGCCGAGAGATAACTACGCCGCCGTAACTTATGGCGCAAATTCTTTGAGGATTGACAGATTTCAAAAGTAAGTTACAGCGGCGTAGCGTATCTCACATACGCTGCGCCCATCTATTTCTATGGATCAGGCCCCCTGTGTTTGGAGACAAGGGGCCGGATTCAGACACAAAAATGTATCTTTCCGGCGGCGTAGCTTATGGTGTTTACGCTACGTCGCCGCAAATATGGGCAAGTGCCTTATTCAGAAAGCACTTGCTCCATAATATGCAAGGCGGAAGGCCGCGCAATTCAAATTTCTAAAGTGGGGGTGTGATTCATGTAAATGAATCATGACCCCACGTAATTGATGTTTTTTTTGGACGGCGCATGCGCCGTCCGTGGACTTTCCCAGTGCGCATGCGCGAAATCACGTCGCTTTTTGTCAATGTAAACGATGTGAACGTAACTAACGTCGAGCCCCATTCCCGAACGATTTACGCAAACGACGTAACCGACGTACAATTCGACGCTGTCCCGACGTCCATACTTAACATTTGCTACGCCTCCTATAGCAGGGGTAACCTTACGCCGCTATAACGGTAACGCAAACTACGTAAACTACGCCACGCCGCCGCAAGTACGTTCGGGAATTGGCGTAAATAGCTCATTTGCATATTTTACGCATTAATTGCCGTAAGAGCTACCTAGCGGCCAGCGTAAATATGCAACTAAGATACGTCGGTGTAAGCGACTTACGCCGCTCGTATCTTAGAAGAAAGCCAGCGTATCTTCTTTTCTGAATAGCAAAAAAAGATACGCCGGCTATTCTTAGTATTTACGCAGCGTATCTCTTGATACGCTGACGTAAATTCTTTCTGAATCGGGCCCAAGGTTTTTTTTTCACATATATTATGCTGGATGTAGGTAAACGTTTGTGCTAAGGTTTATTTGTGTATAGAATGTAGCAAAAATGCAGTCTATTGTAGCCGAATACCCCCTAGCAACGAAGGATGCTAGGTGGCGAGAGCTAGGAGGTAGGCAGCTCAAACTGCCCAGCATCCTTTGTTGCTATGAGGAAGGTGCTACACCCACTGTACAGGGCTGACTGGTAAATGATGATGTTTAAACAGTGAGTGCCATCGCCATTGGGTACACACTATTGATGTATACATGTCTGCACTAATTGAATAAGTCACTCACTGGTGGCCACACATGCACAGAATGACCAACCTTCAGTTATATATGTTTTCATGAATGACTGAATGCCGGTCATTCTGCACAGCTGCCAGTGAATGACTCATACAGGGCCAACGTATGTCCTTTGTTCATAGGATGCCGGAGACTTGAGACGTCTAGGGTTCTTTGTTGTTAGGATGCCAAAAGCTTGAGTTGCCCACTGTCCTTCATTGCTATTGTAGTGCTCACCCCTGAATGGGCCATTAGAAATAACCCAGGTCCCCCTTTCCTGTTCAGAGGCTGCCAGGTCCAGACAACAATTTCAAGCACACCAACAAACACAGGCTCAGTTTAGGGGTTTTCTTTTTATGGATTTATTGCAGTAATTAAGAAAGGGATACTCCAAAATGCTAAACAGAAAGCAGCCTTAAATATTTGTTGTGAACAAGCAAGCTATTGCTTGTGAAACATGTCTACCATTGCCTGTATTTGTCTGACCCTATTTGATAATAAAGATGACATCAAGATAAGTTGGAGTTCCAGTGTGACCAATTTCTTGTTTTTAGCCTTAAATATTGCTGGAGGTAGAGAGGATATCCAGCAAATCTGAGACTCTGTATCAGCAGTCTCACTTCTTACAGCAACCCCTGGCATTCATCTTCCTAAGCACATGCACACCAGAGTCTCAAAAGTTCTAATCACAATGTCCAAGGACAGCTGTTGCCAACCAGGTACCATGCAACACTGCAGGAATTACTAATAAAGGGGTCGTACTCCAGTTCCCTGAGGTAGTGCCCACCAGTAGATTTCTTTCAGTCAAATTTCTTCCAGGCCCTTAGTCAAACACATGCTGAGGCCTAGCTCTTGAGCACACAGGCTGCTTCCCAGGGGCAACAGCCCCAGGAGAAAGTCCCCCTCTGAACAAGTTTACCAAGTATGCATCTTCTCCGCAGCCACCTTCTGGGCGCCTGTGGATGACCCTCCTACTTCTTCCAGAGACAAGTGCAGTCAACCATCAAGCCGGCTGTTATTGTACTAGGCAGTATTTATCTGCCTAGTTCCTGGTTCTAGATGGTTCAACTTCCTGTCCTAAGACCCCATTGCCTCCTGGGAAATGATAACAATCATTTCCCAGGAGTCTCTGGGCATTACTGTGCCTGAAAATCACCTAGCATGCACCTCTCCCTGAAAACCAGGAAGAAAAAGGAACTGGGCTTCACATATGATGGATATGGCCACAACATGAACTGGAGGATATAAGGCAAGTGTTTGCAATGATTTCTGGAACAACTGGGGAGCTATAAATATGTTTTCCTGGCCAGTCCTCCCGTCAGCACATCATGGGTTAATCCCCTCCTCCGGTCCACCAGTACCACCTTCTTCTAGCTAATAAGTAGGGGGCCCCTCCTCCCAGTCCTTGTTCTTTTTTTTGGTCGGACGATCAGACCACCTAAGACTCTTCCAGACAAACAAACTACGAACAAAGAGGAAGAAAAAGAACCCCCCTGCCGAACCATCCCCACCCAGGTTCAGCCTCTCCTCGGGTTGGAAGGTCCAGAAGTAATAAAGGTATGCCCCTTTATGACACTGGACGCTCAGGTGCATGAGCTGTGGGCGTTTTAGCTTGTAGGAAGCTTACTGTGTTAACAGGGGCTGTGGTGTGTCTCCTGTCCATCTGCTAGGACATGCTGTGGCTCCTTCTCCTTGTTCAGATCTGAGCTCCGTAGGAGCGCGCCGCCCCTCCTTCCTCCACTTTCTGTTAGTCGGCGGTGATGTCACAGGGGGGGTGGGGCCGGGGGGCGCGCCATGGGCGGGCCCAAATCGGCTATAAAGACTCTCCAGGGCAGGAGGCTCAGTGCGGTCTGCCACTGTCTGGGAGAGGAAGCTCTAGGTAAGCCTCCAGCTGAGGAGGAGTGTGTGAAAGATTGTGTCAGCGCTGCACTATTCTTAAAGGTACCTTTTTTTTTCTAAACACCTGCTGCCACCCTGGAATTTTTCCTTCTCTTTAAATGTAAAGAGGAGGTTGTAAAAAATGTACATACATACAGTGGATATTATTTTGGGGTGCATAGGTAAAAAAATATATATATATATATATATATATAATATTATTATTATTATTATTATTACATTCTTAATTTAATAAAATATATAGATAAATAAGAAATACAAAATTAGGTACACACTTTTTTTCTTAGTACACTGGTATCAATTGCTTCACCGCCTGATGTGCGTATCCTGCATTCTTTACACAGCATGAGCTCACCACAGCCTCAGGATGCACCAAGGTCACCGGACAGGTAGGAGGGGTCAACGGGGGCCACAATGTAAAAGAGTGCAATACCAAGAGCTAAAGGTAGTGTTTCTTGGTTGTCTTTTTAGGAGCAGAAGCCCTAAGATAAGACATGGAACGGAGAAAAAAGTCCCACCACCGCTCAAAATCTCCGCAAGCGTCTGGCTCTCGGGCAATGCATAAGTCCCATTCTAGTCCAGCACGCAAATCCTGTCACTCTGCGACTGTAGCAGAGCCAAATGTATCAAGACCCCACCCAGACGATGGTCTTTGTTGGGCATGATCGGCACCATCCGAACCTGGCAAACTTCTATGCACCGGCTGCATTAAGGACGTGGCTACAGACAGGGAAGCAGAGGTGAGAAGAATTAGAGACTATATTCAAGAAGCAGTGGCAGAGGGTATTCAGTCAGCCTCAGCCACCAAATCACCTAGGTCTAGATCCAATCGGCCAGTGCACGATGAATCACCTGCCCGGGAGGCGCTATCACTAGACTCATCGGACTCTGAAGAGCCCTCAGAATATTTATTTGATTTTCAATATATTGAATCATTTGTCACAGCCGTAAGGGAGGCCATTGACTGGGATCAAGATGTTCAGCCACCTGAAAAAATTAAGATTTTTTCCTAGCCGGAAGAGACAAGGGGTTACTTTCCCCCTCTTGCCAGAGATCCGAGAATGGTTCGAGGAAGAATGGGAAAAGCCGGAAAAGAGGGCAAACATACAGAACCGTTTCTCAAGGTTGTACCCTTTTAAAACCCCAGAAGCAGACCTTTGGGACTCCCGGTTGGGCATAGATGTGGCCTAAGGGCGCCTGGCCCGACAGGTCGCGTTGCCATTGCAAGATTCTACAACCTTCAAAGACCCAATGGACAGACATGCAGACACAGACCTAAAGAAGGTGTACTCAGCTGCGGGTGCAGCGTGCCATCCAGCTATTGCCCTAACGTCCATGAGAACCCAAGCAACACTAAAAGCAGATACAGGGTCAGAATCAGTCATACAGACAATGGAGGAATTCGATCTTGCCGCCGATTTCATAGCAGAAGCCTCTAAGAACCTGACAAAGTTACTCACAAGAATCATGGCTTTTGCAGTGACGGCAAAGAGGGCCCTCTGGTGGCGACATTGGGGAGCAGACAGCACCTCAAAACTGAGTCTCTGCAATATTCCGTTTAACGGCAAGGTGCTGTTCGGAAAGACCGTGGAAGAAGCTATTAGTCAAGCTACAGGGGGAAAGTCGGGTCTAATGCCACAGAGACCCAGGAAGACACAGCAGGCCACCCGGCCAGCCCAACCAGACTACAAGAGGGTGTATGACACCAGGTCATACAGGCCAGGACGGGAATATACAAGACCCTACTGGAAAAATCCACAAAATTCTTTCATGCAGAAAGTAAAGTCTAGAGCGGCACAGACTGCGAAAAAACCTGAAAAATCTTTTTGACGGGTTAACCACCCATTCCCCCCAGGGGGGCGCCAGGTAATGTCCTTCTGGGAAGTATTGGCGGAAGAAGTCAAGGACCAGTGGGTCCGCAAGACGGTCAGATACGATAACAAAATATCCATTCAGAAGAAACCACCCAATACGGTGGTCCACACAGAATGGCCGACAGATCAGAGGAAACGGATCTGCTTACAAGAATATTTAGACGGCTTACAGCAAAAGAATGCAATTTTGCCGGTGCCCCTATCCCAACAAGGAAAAGGGGTATACTCTCCAATCTTTCTAGTTCCCAAAGCATCGAGGGATCTCAGACCAGTTCTGGACCTGAGAATTCTAAACCACTTCATAGAACCCAAGACGTTCAAGATGGAATCTGTATTTACAATCATCTCTGTGTTGCAACCAGGAGACTGGCTGATATCAGTCGATCTAACGGATGCATATTTGCACGTCCCAATCAACGAGAGCCACCAAAGATACCTAAGATTCTTGGCGTCTCAACGCGAGATGGTTCTAGAAATCATATCAAAATTTGGCTGGATCATCAACAGGCAAAAGAGCCAATTGATTTCCTCACAACAGATGGAATATCTGGGACTGATTCTCAATACAAACAGAGGCCTTGTCCTCCTACCCGAACGAAAGAAGGCAGAATTGGTAGCCTGCGTCAGCAGCGTGATGAAGTCAACGTCACTAACGGCAAGAGATTGTATGACCCTACTCGGGATGTTTACTGCAGCAAGCCCAACCATTCCTTGGGCAAGGTTCCACACAAGAGCCTTCCAGGCAACCTTGTTGAACCAATGGGACGGTACCTCTCTCCACCAGAGGATTTGCATACCAAACCGGATTCGACAGAACCTAGCTTGGTGGAAGTCATCAGAGAACCTGTTGCGGGGCATGCCCCTCGGCCCCGGGGACTGGATTCTGATAACTTCGGGTGCCAGTCTCCGGGGCTGGGGTGCTCACTGCCTCGGCAAGCAGATGCGGGGAGTTTGGAGCAAGATGGAATCCCGACACTCCAACCTTTTGGAGCTGCAAGCCGCATACCCAGCCCTGCAGGCCTTTGAGAAGCTAGTTCAGGGAGCTTGAGTCAAACTAATGTTAGACAACAAGACGGCAGTGGCATATATAGCCAGACAGGGCGGAACCAAGAGCTTGCCACTTCTGCAGGTGGCAACCAAAATATTTGTGTGGGCCGAAGCACATCTGGAAGCCCTAACAGCAGCCTACATTCCGGGCAGCCAGAATTCCATTGCGGATCATCTGAGTCGGGAGCTCCCCGACAAGAACGAATGGGCCTTGAACAAGAAGTTCCTAGAACCAATCTTTTCCGAGTGAGGGACACCCTCAGTGGATCTAATAGTGACCCGAGTCAATACAAAGACACCCCAATTTGTGTCCAGGTTCCATTGCAACAAAGCCTTGACCCAAGATGCCTTCTCCATTCCATGGGATTTTCCCCTAGTTTACATCTTTCCGCCGGTGCCGCTAGTAATGAGGGCTTTGGTAAAGATTGCGAGAGAAAAGGTCCATACAATAATAATGCTACCCTTCTGGCCGCAGAGGCCGTGGTTCCCTCTACTACTACACATGGCGTCGGCCCCCCCAATACGTCTGCCGATAAAGAGGGATCTCCTAATGGCAGCACCAATGGGTACACCCCAACCCGAACAGGTTGCAACTGACGGCCTGGCTGCTGAATCAACCAGACTCCAGGCACAAGGCATTTCAAAGGAAGTAATCTCAACACTGTTAAAGTCTAGAAAGGCCTCGACTAACGCCACCTACAACAGGATTTGGGCAAAGTTTACAACTTTTGCGTTACAGAAAAATTTTGCTTCAGTGGATCCGAATGGGGCACAAGTACTGGACTTTTTGCAATCTACTCGAAACAAAGGCTTAGCCTATAGTACATTGAAGGTACAAATTTCAGCCTTGTCATGTTTTACAGGATACAGGTGGGCAGACGAACCACTGGTAAAACAATTCTTAAAAGCGACCATGAAAATGAATCCTCCAAGGAAGTCTCTATTTCCGGCCCGGGACTTAGGCACAGTACTAAGAGCACTGCTTCTACATCCTTTTGTACCGCAGAATCTTGTCCATTCTGGTTTCTAACACTTAAACTGTTTTTTTCTCACCGCCGTAACATCGGCAAGAAGGGTATCCGAGCTAGCAGCCCTGTCCAGTAAGAAACCGTACTGCATCATCCTTCCAGACAAGGTCATTCTGAGGCCTTCACCAATAGCAACGCCCAAGGTAATTTCAAAATTTCACCTTAACTGGGAGGCAGTGCTACCTAGCTTTACATCACCGCCTATGCAGGAAGAACTGGACCTCAGACCTCTGGACATGGTCAACCTTTTCTCAATTTACCTGCATCGTTCTCAAGTACGCAAAACGGATTCCCTTTTCGTCTTACCATCTGGGCCTAAAAAAGGACAAGCCGCTTCAACAAGAATAATCTCGACCTGGATCACCAAAGTAATAAAACTCACGTACGAGAAACAAGGGCTGACGCCTCCTCAGGCAACTAGAGCTCACTCTACCAGAGGGGTGGCAGCCTCCTGGGCAGCATTTGCCAAAATACCAGTTGAGGAAATATGCAAGATGGCCAGTTGGAGTTCCTGCAAGACCTTCGCAAAGCATTACAATCTAGACGGGACGTCATCTAAGGCATCTAGTTTCGGAAATGCCGTGGTATCGGCTCCTTGTCAGGCAAAATAAAGAAAGATTCACTTAAGCAGCATTTATAGTTGTCGTCCGAGTCTTATATACATTTTCCCGCCCTAGGGTGCTAAATTAAATCCCATGATGTGCTGACGGGAGGACTGGCCAGGAAAACGGGAAATTGTTATTCTTACCTACGGTAATTTTCCTTTCCTGGCCTGTCCTCACGTCAGCACAGCCTTTCCCTCCCTATAGTCTGTCGTCCGCCAAATCAGTGGAACAAGGACAGGGAGGAGGGGCCCCCTACTTATTAGCTAGAAGAAGGTGGTACTGGTGGACCGGAGGAGGGGATTAACCCATGATGTGCTGACGTGAGGACAGGCCAGGAAAGGAAAATTACCGTAGGTAAGAATAACAATTTTCCGTTTTAGGGACTATTTAATATGATTAATTTTAGCTTGCAAAAAAATAAAAATAAATTATGCCCGCAACCCCACTTTAATAGGCACATTTTTATTACACACTACACAATGGAGTGAGTGCATTTGGGGTAGTTGGTCCCAACAGATCGCTAACATGAAACAGTCATCTTTTTGCATTGCATTGATAGATTTATTTTGGCGCACAGACATGGGGTTGATAATTTGGCATTTTGTGAATAGACCTTAAAGCTTTTAGCACATGAAGTATTTATTATGGTGTTTTTTGCCAATAGCATCACTGTGTTAATATAGATGAGATAATATACGTTTCACTGTGGATAATGTAAATGGTTAGGTTCATCTTAAGGCTTATAGGATATGTAAACCCTTACAAAAAACGTTATTTGCTCCCTTTTGGTCTGTTATACTGTACAGGCATACCCCACTTTAAGTACACTCACTTTACATACACTCGCGAGTAAGTACATACCCGCGAGTGTATGTAAAGGGCCTTACAAGTACTGTACAGACATTTTGCAGCAGCAGTAGAAGAAGCTGAAGCTCCAAGAGCATAGCCCGTCATGTTCCAGTGTGCCCCTGACACCCCCACTACAGCCCCGGAGACCACAACTACAGCTCCTGACCCCCCACTACACCCTAGAAGTGAAAAAAGGTATTGTTTCACTTTGAGTACATTTACGTTTTACATACATGCTCTAGTCCCATTGTGTACTTAAAAGTGGGGTATGCCTGTATATGTAATTGAAAGGGTTTGGTTGTATCTGTTTGATAAGTGCAACGAAATATCTGTTGATCCTGACAGAAATCATTTCAGCTGATAACTGCTCTTTGCCTGTGCTGACTGTTATCCGTTACATTGTTTTCATTTATTGTTGTGGTCTACAGAACACCCCCTTCTATGGTATGGAGAAAATGGAAGAGGTAAGGTGTAGTCTGGCCCTATTCTTAGAGGGCTGCTTCATCATGGATACAGTAAGTAGGATGAGATTGTCATCCAAGGACCATAAAAGTATTTCTGGCAGAATCTTCAGGTAAACAAATAAATGATATAAAGGGCAAAAAAGAAATACAGAAGTATCGTAGTACATCATTACCCCTCATATATTCCCACAAATAGTTAAAGGTAAATGAAAAGGTCCATTATTTGAAATATTATTTGAAATATGGAGACCTGCCATGTGATGATATCTACTTGGTGCCTTCAATTAATAAATGGCAGATCTGTCATTCAGCAATGGATTTACATATGGGGACAGTAGTGACACTTTTCTGTATTGTAATTGAAGAACTTTTTGCGGTTTCGTTGTGTTTATTTACATTCAAAGCAGTTGTATACCCCACTTTACATTTTTTACCTCCAGGTAAGCCTATAATAAGGCTTACCTGGAGGTAAAATTAATACCTCCTAAACCTGTATGTGCAGCCATTGATGTCTGCGGCGCATGCGCTCTGAAGGTCCGGCGGATGCTGGCGGAATATCAGAGCTCCTTGACGGAAAGAGGTCTCTGGGACTCTGTGTGGGAGTGACGTCTTTGCAACTCCATCCACTCACATTGCCGGAGCCGCGAACCCGGAAAAAATATAGAGGGAACATGTCAGCTCCCTCAGCGGTGACTGGGAGGCGCTTCATTCGCAAGTAAGTATTTCATAATGAGCTAGTATGCGATAATGCGCAATTTTCCCTCTGCATTACGTGTCTTTTCCATTTTGTATGCGGTGTATGCTAGCTCATTATGCCTTTGCCTTAGAGGATTTTTTATATTTTTTGTGGGCATACAACCGTTTTAACTTTTTGTGGAAATGGGTATGATGTACTAATTTACCCCTCTACTTATTTGCTTTTATAATAAGGGGATAGCAGGCATTTCTATTATTATAAAGGAGGCTTCCAGATTCTTCTATTTAGTCCCTTCAAAATAACCCCTTAGCATCCTTCTTGGAGTATCAAATGTGGGGAAAAGGCCCCATGTACCTCAACATCAGGACAATATGACTTGCAAGTGGGGTGTTAGGGCTTTTCTGCCACTTCCTTGCAGGGTTTTTCCCCATATTCAATGTCATAAAGCATGTGGCCTGGTATGGTACAGGAAGAGGAGCTGCACGCTTTCTGTCTACCCGTTCCTGACCACCCACGCTGCATGCCTGGGTTAGGGTTTTGGTGGAATGTTAGAGGCACTTTAAAAAATAATTAATTAGTCCAAAGTTTTTGTGAGACTCCTGTGGTCTTATTCTTAAGTGATGTAGCCCTTAGCTATCAACCCGAATGTTGTGTCCTCCAACTTTAGGAAGTAAATTCAGCTTGGTTGCTATAGGCAGGGCCGCAATCAGGAATTTTGGGGGCCCTTACACAGCTTCAGGCTTGGGGCCCCCTGGAGCAGAGAACGGGGGAAGGGGGGTGCTGGCATCTGAAATTGAGAAGTGGGGGGGGGGGGCTACCGCAAATTGAGAGGCGGGGGGGCCCTTTACAAAAAGGAGAAATAAAGAAAATATATATAAAAAAGGTGGGTAGCTATCCGGGGGCCTGGGGACCTCTGGGCCCTTTTAATAAAAATAAAAAAAAGAGAGAAAAAAAAAATATATATATATATATATATATATACAATCGATGTGTGTATATATATATATATATATATATATATATATATATATATTTTTTTTTTTTTTTTAAAGGGTGGTTGTCATCTGGGGACCTGGGGACCTCTGAGCTCTGATCTATATATATATAAAAATATATATAAAAATAAATGTAAAACATTTTTATAAAAAAAAGGAGGGTTGTCACCCGGGGGCCCTGGGGACCTCTGGGCACTTTATTAATAATAATAATAATAATAATAATAATAATAAATAAATAAATAAATAAATACATATATATATATATATATATATAAAAATAAAAGAAATAAAAAAATATATGATTTTTTTTTTATAAAAAGGGGTGGTTGGCCCTGGGGACCTCTGAGCTCTGATCTATATATATATATAAAAAAAAAAAAAATAATATAAAAAAATGTAAAACATTTTTATAAAAAAAAGGAGGGTTGTCACCCGGGGGCCCTGGGGACCTCTGGGCACTTTAATAATAATAATAATAATAATAATAAATATATATATATATATATATATATATATATATATATATATATATATATATATATATATATATATATATATATATATATATATATATATATATATATATATATATATATATATATAAAATAAAAGAAATAAAAAAAATATATGATTTTTTTTTATAAAAAGGGGGGGTTGTCATCTGGGTTCCTGGGGATCTCTGGGCCCCTGGGGACCTCCAGACCACTAAAAAAAAAAAAAATGGCCCTTTAATAAAAAATAAAAATAAAAATATATAATTTTTTTTTTTTTTATAATAAATAAAAAAAGGGGGGTTGCCATCCGGGGCCCTGGGGGCCTCCGGGCCCCTGGGGACCTCTGTACCTCTAAAAAAATAAAATAAAAGAAAAAAAAATTGGCCCTTTAATAAAAAATAAAAGAAGAACATATTAAAAAAATATATTTTTTTAATAAAAAATAAATAAAAAAAGAGGGGGTTGCCATCTGGGGCCCTGGTGGCCTCCGGGCCCCTTACAGGTATACTGCCTGTACCCCCCTGATGGCGGCCCTGGCTATAGGTTACTGTATTTGTAAAATAAGAACTTTCATTGAATAAAGCTGTCAATCTATGTCCAAATTAAGAATAAAGCAATGGGCATAGACAAGAGGGAACCATGCACAAGCTTGTCTTTCCTAGCACACCTGGTCTTTACTTTCCCAGAGTCTCCTGGAAGTGTCTGATGTCTGTTGGTGCACACAAACACACAGACATGATTACTGCCCGAACTTTACTTCTTAATAACTTGTAAAATGTACAATTGGTGGATTCAGTGTTTATCTCTTGCTCTTTTGCCATCAGATTAGCGACTTTAGAAAGGAACATATCTGTCTGCTGTTATGTTTGTACCCAATTAGTATCAGTACTTGAGCTGCGAGCTGTCTATACAAGCCGCCTCCAGGGTTAAAGACTACCTAGGAGGATTAGTACTGACAAGTGTGGCTAAGCATCATGTACAGCATCTGTTTGCTGTCATTGTCTGGATTTTTTTTACAATATGTATTCTACTTCAAGGCTGTTAGAGTCTTGGTTAAAGAGTAACTCTGGACTAAAATAAAAAAAAGTTATGCCAATATGACGCATTGCATTCTCTTTTCCCTTTCTAAAGCAGGAATAGCTGCTAACACATCAATTTGTTGCCTGTATCCACCCCTGCTTTTAAATCCCTAGAGCTTAGTGGGGTTCCCTGCCTGAGCAGGAATAGTGACTATTATTCCACATGTAGCGCTCACCCCCAAAGGAGCCGCTGGTTGTTGATTGGAATCGGCGTATTAAGTTACCTTGTAGTGTGTCTAGGGGTAGTAGCAGTAAGTAGTAGCAGTAAGCGAATGTCCAGTCACCAAATGGATTTTCAAATGCTTTATTCCAGGGCCCAACAATGGCCAACATCAACAGGAGATAGGAAAGGTTGATGAAGCAATAGAGAACAGTGCGGTATCAGGCTTGGATAAGTAGTAGAGCAGTCCTGACCTCAGTAGTAGTAGATACAGTTCGTCCCCACTCTCGCCAGAGTGGGTGAAGTGCCCCGGACAGACCCTTGTTTAAGCTTGGCAGCCGGAATGTCACTTTTAAGTTGCTGGGAGGAACAGGTCTCTATGACAGACCTGGCTCGGGCCTCTACCACAGGCCTAGTACTTTAGTACTCAAGAGAACAATTCGGATTGAGCGAATCCTTCCAGTAAATGCAATGAAAGGGTCACCGGTTGACAGCTGACATGTACCTGTCAATTCCAGTAACCAGATCCCCGATCACCTTTTGCTGCTCGGGGATTTCAACCTTTGGGCCAACTCCCCGCAAGACCCCATTGCCGACGCCTGCATCGACCACCTGGAAGGATTAGGGCTTCAGCAACTAGTATGTGGGCCCACACATGCTTCAGGTCATACGCTCGATCTTATTTTCAGACAAGATCTGGAAATAAAAATCTTGGAAAATGAACCGTTGCCATGGACAGATCACCATGCAATTAAATTCATTATTTCCGAATTCCCCCCCTTAACAAAAACATCAAATCCAGTGACAACACACTGGACCAGATGTCAGAAGAAGCTCCATTCGGAACTCTTCAAAGCCACGTTAGGTGGAAAAATAAACACAATTCAGCCGCATCAAACAGCGGAAGAAATACTAGAGGCCATAAACACAGCACTATTGCAGTCAGCTGACTTGATAGCGCCGAAACGAAAGACCCAGATCAGGAAAAACAACTCCGGCTGGTTCAACAACCAGCTGGCGTTACTGAAGCAAGAGCGTAGAAGGGCAGAAGCAGCCTGGAAAAGAAGCTCTTCAGATGAGAACCTCGCGATTTACAAGGCAATAACCAGAAAATACTACAAGCAAATTTTCGAAGCCAAGAAAAACTATTTTTCTGAGGCTATCAACGGTGCCCTAAATCGCCCCCGCGAACTCTTCAAGCTGGTCACTCAGACCATGAATCCAGGATGCCTTGAAGCCCCCAACTTCGATACACAAGAATTTTGCGATGAGTTATCGGATTGCTTCATTAACAAAATTGAGGCAATCCGGCAAAGCATTCAGCAGAACAATTGCTCTCCCAGCCCCCCCCGTAGTCATTTACACAGTACCAGCAGCAATTCACCACAGTGTGGTGAGTTCACGCTGGAACCCATCTCCATTCAGACCACTAAAAATATCATCGGCACTCTGCGCAACAGCACTGCGCCAAATGATATTATCCCCACCAAACTGCTGAAGGAATGCGCCGACATCCTGGCACCTCCTGTCACGCAGCTTATTAACTAATCCTTCAGGGAGGGCAAAATGCCCTCCCAGCTGAAGGAGGGCTTCATTCAACCCATCTTGAAGAAAGCCACCCTGGATCCTAAGGATCCACTTAACTGGCGCCCCATAACAGGCCTAAATGTTCTCTCCAAGGTAATGGAGAAGGCAGTGGTACAGCAGCTGCAACAGCATCTAGATACCCACAACTTACTCGACCCATTGCAATCGGGATTCCGTCCCGGACACGGGACGGAAACAGCATTGCTTAAGATATGGGACGACGTTCTTGAGGCTGCAGACGAAGGAGAATCTTCTCTTCTGGTTCTGCTGGACCTAAGCGCAGCCTTTGATACAGTTGATCACAAGCTATTATTGACTCGGCTGGCTAAAATAGCCAAAGTCGCAGAAAGCGATCTATCCTGGTTCTCCTCTTTTGTGGAAAACCGATCGCAAATAGTTAAGCTAGGACCATTCACTTCGGAACAACGCACATTATCGTGCGGGGTCCCTCAGGGATCTCCCCTGTCGCCGATGTTATTTAACATCTATCTGCGTCCTCTTTTTGAAATCATCAGCAGCCAAAAACTGCTATATCACTCTTACGCAGACGACACGCAACTGTACTTCCGCATTTGCAATAAAATGGATCACCACCTCAATCTAGAGACATGCCTCTCTTTGATTGAGGACTGGATGACAAAGAGTTATCTCAAACTCAACGGAGAACTTCTTCTGTTTCACGCCAAGCATAGCAATCAATCGATAACAACCTGGATCCCCCCGCCCATTCTGGGCAAAGTCATCACCCCTAGCGCCAAAGTCAAAAGTCTTGGGGTCATCTTTGACTCCGACATGACAATGAACGCACAAATAGGGGCAGTAGTCAGCGGATCTCACTATCTGCTGCGCCTACTACGCAGACTCACGCCTTTTATTCCCAAGAAAGACATAGCGGTCGTGGTGGGAGCGATTGTAAACTCCAGATTGGACTATGCAAATGCCCTTTACCTCGGACTTCCCAAGTACCAAATCGCTCGTCTTCAAGCCGTTCAAAATACGGCCGCCAGACTTGTGACTGGGAAAAAACCCTGGGAATCAATCTCACCCTCGTTGAGATCCCTTCACTGGCTACCAGTCAAAGACAGAATCACCTTTAAAGCACTCTGTCTAACGCATAGATGTATCCATGGGAATGCTCCCCATTATCTATGCGAAAAATTAAAAATTTACAATCCCAATCGTATTCTACGATCCAACAATCAAAATCGGCTTCAGATACCGAAAGCCAGATACAAGTCCAAAGGAGACAGGAGATTCGCTGTCCAAGGTCCCAGACTATGGAACGCCTTACCTGTCAGCATTCGACTGGAGGAGAACTACTTGGTCTTCAGGAGAAAGATTAAGACTCATCTCTTTTGATCTCAAAGGAGATAGGAACAACAAGCGCCCAGAGGCGATTTATTTCGCATGTGCTGCGCTATACAAGTTCTTCATTCATTCATTCCCGATGGTTCGTTCAAGCCCTTTTGGATAACGTGCCTCCGGGTTCTCCTCAAGCCGATCCCCCACCAAACGGCACACAGCCTGGGATCTTCTCAGTAAGGTTGGGGACCCCGTAAGTCACTGGGGCCCCCATCAACATCCAGATGGGTCTCCATGGAACAGGTGGTTCTGACCAGGTGGGCCAGGTGAGCGGGGTCCGTGGATGCGCACACCCTGAAGGTGGATGCCGCACCTGGAACGTGGACCCCACGATGAGAAGAAGGACCAACCACCGACCCAGAACACGTGTCAGCCGCCGCAGATATACCCCTCCCCAGCATGCCCTGCGAGGGAAGAACTGCTCTAATTGGCTGCTGGGGAAAAGTGGCTCTGTCAGAACCCCTCTAGCGCCAACTGTAATTACACCCCTGGGTCGCAGACTGACCTACAGGACAGTTCTGAAATACCAGCAGCCTGCAATTTGACAAATTATGAATGGGAGCAAATAACTCTCCCATTCGCCCATTAACTTTAGCGTAGTGCCCGTACTGAAAGTAAGGGGGCGCTACACACATATGCATGATATCCCTGCAGCAATCTCCCCTACTGTGATTGTTATTGTTTCATGCATAATGGCAAGTTTGTACTGAAGAGTTGCAGTGAAAAATGTTGTATCACCAGATTTTCTCCTTCTGTGTAGTCCAGTCTTAAAGTGTACAATAACTCAGAGATAAAATATCTACTATCTTCTAGTGAACGTCCAAATATGTAAGCTGTACCATTTCGTCTTTGTGCTTTGCCTTGAATTTGTTAGATCTCTCTTATGCCCCGTACACGTGATCGGAGTTTCCGTCGGGGTAAACTCCGACAGGTTTTTCGACAGAATTCCATTCAAGCACACGGATATGTCAAATTCCGACCGTCAAAAACGCGGTGACATACAATACTACGACAAGCCTATAAAAATTAAATTCAATGCTTCCGAGCATGCATCAAATTGTTTCCGAGCATGCGTGTTTTTTTCTCCGTCTCCGAGTTCCATACAGACGAACGGAATTTCCGAACATGTTCTCTTTCTAACTCCGTCGGAATTTCTGATGGAAAAGGTCAGATGGGACATACAGACGGTTGGATTATGAGATGAAAAAATTCCGTCTGACTTTTTCCATCGGAAATTCCGAGCGTGTATATGAGGCATAAGGGTGTCATTTATCCTCAGTTTGATCCTACTTCCTTCACTATTTGAAGAAAGTGATTCATATTTTGAGTTCTTTGGAACATGACTATAGTTGTTGTTGTTATTGCCATAAAGCTGATATTATCGTTGTATTCCCCCTTCTGCAGTTCCCGGTGACCTCGTGATTGCTGTTGTCAGTTTGCTGTTTTTCACCATACACGATGTCCTGTTGGGTTCCGGAAATGGTGGGCATGACATATCAGTACATTATAACACGTACCATTCAATAAATGTAATGCATATGGTACAATCTTAAAGTGGAAGTAACTTACATCACTATTTTTACCTATAGGTAAACCTATAATAAGGCTTACCTACAGTGCCTTGAAAAAGTATTTATACCTCTTGAAATTTTCCTTGTCATGTTACAACCAAAAAAGGTACATGTATTTTATTGGGATTTTTTGTGATAGACCAACACAAAGTGGCACATAATTGTGAAGTGGAAAGAAAATGATAAATGGTTTTCATTTTTTTTTACAAATAAATATCTGAAAAGTGTGGCGTGAATTTGTATTCAGCCCCCTGAGTCAATCCTTTGTAGAACCACGTTTCTTTGCAATTACAGCTGCAGTCTTTTTGGGGATGTCTCTACCAACTTTGCACATCTAGAAAGTGAAATGTTTGCCAATTTTTCTTTGCAAAATAGCTCAAGCTCTGTCAGATTGGATGGATTGTCTGTAAACAGCACTTTTCTTGTAAATTTTGTTTATTGAGTTTTTGATAATTACAAATATATGTATAATTGACTAATATAGATGTAATGGTAACAGAAGTAGAGATCACAAACTAGAAAACAGTATCGAACTGGAGTTCCAATATTTATAAATTTAAGCTTAACCTATGTAGATGAAGATCTAATTTCTCACATAAAATTAGCTTTGTCTGAAAAGCGAAATGATTACAAACCATATTGAACAATTAAATAATATATGTTCATAAAGAATGAGAAAAAAGCAAAACACAAGATCTTAGTTATTATATTGCATATATCATTGGAATAGAATGCATTAGAGATTAAGGAATGTGTAAAATCAATAGGTTTATATTTGTTCATTGGAACTATATATCTATTGTATAATGATATTTAAGAAAATCAGGAGATGGAAATTCCGCTACCAATATTGTGTAAAAGAGTAAGCAGAAGGAGAGAAGACAGAATAAAGAGGAGAATTAGAAAAAAAGAAAGAAATCAAAGATAGTAGGGGTCCCTGGGGTATCTCATAGTGGTAGTCTTACACTAGGAGCACGTAGAATATATATATGGAGTATATAGCAGGTCTTAGCAGGGTGGTGTCAAAATTGGGAGGGAAAAAATGAGTCACCCAAGGCTTTCATATTTTCTCAAATTTATAGATGTTATCATTTGATATGGCTTCTATTTTTTTTAGTAAATCAGCTTGATTTATTCTATTCTTGGTTTCAGAGATCATTAAAGGTAGGGTTTTCCAAGCCTTGACTATTGTTTGCTTTGTGGCTGTGGTAATTTGTAGAATGAGTTTGAATTGGATGTGGGAAATAGAGACCAGTTTTAGGTTTAGAAGTGCAATTGTATGGTCTGGAATAATAGATATTTTTTTAAATAACGTTGAGAGCATGAGAAAAACATCTTTTCAGATTTTTTTTTGTAACTGGACAGTCCCAAAATATATGGAAATGTGATTCTTGTTCACCACAATGAACAGCAATTTTCAAGTCTTGCCATATATTCTCAAATGGATTTAGGTCTTGACTTTGACTGGGCCATTAACACATGAATATTCTTTGATTTAAACTATTCCATTTTAGCTCTGGCTGTATTTTTAGTGTCATTGTCCTGCTGGAAGGTGAATCTCCACCCCAGTTTCAAGTCTTTTGCAGACTCTAACAGGTTGTCTTCTAAGATTGTCCTGTATTTGGCTCCATCCATCTTTCCATCAACTCGGACCAGCTTCCCTTCCCTGCTGCCACCACCATGTTTCACGGTGGGGATGGTGTGTTCAGGGTGATGTGCAGTGTTAGTTTTCTGCCACACATAGCGTTTTGCTTTTAGGCCAAAAAGTTAAATTTTGGTCTCATCTGCCCAGAGCACCTTCTTCCACACGTTTGCTGTGTTCCCCTACATGGCTTCTTGCAAACTGCAAATGGGACTTTTTATGGCTTTCTTTCAACAATGGCTTTCTTTTTTCCACTCTTCCATAAATGCCAGATTTGTGGAGTGCACGACTAATAGTTGTTCTGTGGACAGATTGTCCCACCTGAGCTGTGGATCTCTGCAGCTCCTCCAGAGCTACCATGGGCCTCTTGGCTACTTCTGTGATTAATGCACTACTTGCCCGGCCTGTCAGTTTAGGTGGACTGCCATTCTTGGTAGGTTTGCAGTTGTGCCATACTCTTTCCATTTTTAGATGATGGAGTGAACAGTGCTCTATGACAGTGTTTTTCAACTCCAGTCCTCAAGGCACACCAACAGGTCAAGTTTTCAGGATTTCCCTCAGATGAAATGGCTGTGGTGATTACTAAGGCAGTGAAACTGATCAAATCACCTGTGCAAAATAATGGAAATCCTGAAAACCTGACCTGTTGGTGTGCCTTGAGGACTGGCGTTGAAAAACACTGCTCTATGAGATGTTCAAAGCGTGGGATATTTTTTTTATAACATAACCCTGCTTTAAACTTCTCCACAACTTTATCCCTGATGTGTGTTCCTTTGCCTTCATGATGCTGTTTGTTTTCTAACAAACCTCTTAAGGGCTTCACAGGACAGCTGTATTTATACTGAGATTAAATTACACAAAAGTATACTTTATTTACTATTGCGGGTGACTTATGAAGGCAAATAATTCTACTTGATTTTAGTTAGGTGTATCAGAGTAAAGGGGGCTGAATACAAATGCAACAGTTTTCAGATATTTAGTTGTAAAAAAAAAATTAAAACCATTTATCATTTTCCTTCATCTTCACAATTATATGCCACTTTGTGTTGGTCTATCTCATAAAATCCCAATAAAATACATTTAAGTTTTTGGTTGTAACATGACAAAATGTGGAAAATTTCAAGGGGTGCGAGTACTTTTTCATGGCACTGTGTAGCTAGTGTAAATATCTCTCTAAACTGGCACTGTTTAGGAGATATTTACATTACATGCAGCCAGTGACATCACTGGCACTTGTGCTCTAAAGGAACAGTCACCCATGCCGTTCCTTCAGAGCCCCAGTCACACAGCCACAGTTCGCAGACCAAGAAGAAAGATGTGTGAAGATGGGCGCGCCTGCAGCGCTGACATCTTGGTACTGGAAGAGGTTAGTTGTAAGGGAAGTTTAACATATGTCCTAGTATGCGATGCATAGTTTATAACCATTTTAATGGTACGCTATTATTTACAAAACAAAATATAAGCAGTGTTATAAATATATATAATTAATTATGTAAAGTGCAATCGTGCAAACGATAATGAAGTGATCTCTTTAAAATATCATATCAATGTAAAATCAATTAGAATAAGGTGCAAACATGCAAATGACCAGCATGTATAGAGTATTAACAAAACAAAATGTAAAAAGTCCATAAATGATGAACAATTCAAAAGTGAAATAAATCAGGATCCACCACTAGAAACACACTCTTGACATACGATAGATTACTTCCGGTGTCCTAGTGACACTAGGACCCCGAAAGTGACGTTTGCACAGTGTGAGCTCGCTGCTCGTTTCTGATATACACTGCATTACTGTTTTAAATGTGATTACCCTGTTTTTTTAACACATTTTACACTAGAGAGCTTCCTCTATGTTTTCTCTACCCTACCTGTTGACACACTTTGGTGCTGTCTTACCTTGCTGACCAGCCAGCCTGGAAGGAAGCCTTAACCCCCTAGGTGCCATACCACTGGAAGGACGGATAGGAGTTATCCCCTCTACCCCTGAGTGATTCCTTTGGTTTTATTAAAAGCTACTTACCTTGCAGCCGTAAGGTAGTTTGCTAGCACACCTTCGGGTGTCACTATACACCGAAGATTCACCAACAAGTCACCTTGCCACCTGCTGATGTCATTTAGCACCCAGCACTTCACTCGCATTTTGCAATTTCTTTTGATTAAGTCGCATTACCTCTTGGACTGAGGCGCAGTTGCATCATCCATCATTGGTGTATATCGGTTATGTTCAGTCATTCATGTTGATGGGAGCATAACACCATCCTGCAATTTCCTCTGCGACTGCATATATTATCTTTATGCTGCGATTCTATTTCTGCACCCAGCACTTTACTTGCAACTTGCAATTTCTTCACCTCTTGGACTGAGTCGCAGTTGCACAATTTACACTTTGTAACAATTGGACAATCTTGCGGTTCCATCCACCATTAATATGATGTGATTTTACTTACATTATACAGTCACCTATTTGTATGTATTTGCACTCTTATTCAGTTCACTGTTTTATTCATCCATCATTGTTGTATATCAGTTATGTCCAGTCATTCATTTTGATTGGAGCATAACACCATCCTGCGATTTCCTCAGCGACTGCATATACTATTATCTTTACGTTGTGATTTTATTTATGCACCTGAGTCACCTTATCTGCACTGTTTGCACATTCATTCAGTACACCTTTGGATGCACCTTATCTTATCATTTATAGACATTTTTATCTTTCAGTCAGTCAGTCTTTCATTTGCACATTTATTTATCAATTATACTATTCTGGTAATTTATACATTTTACAAATTACACCATTCTATGCTATTGGAGCGCAACACCATCTCTTGATTTTTTCCACGCACCAGGAAGAGTCCCTGTGTGGGTAGACTAGGTGATTTTGGTATTACTGTATGTTTAAACAATATATACCTGTAATATAAATAATTGACCCAGAACATAGCTGTCTTTTTAAGAAAACAGCGAGCAAATATTAATTTATAAATTATTTGGCCCAAAACAAGTCCAACTTTTACTGAGCTGGCAATGAGGTACTGCACTTTGCATTTAATTATTTCCCTGTGTGTTACCTTACTGAATAACTCCATTAACCAAGTTAATTGGTGCTAGTGCTACCCTTTTAATCCCAATGCGTCATGTTATTGCCTTAGGCATTTACCCTCAAGAACATTCTGATAAATTTATCTTGCTTATAGGGGCTTTTGAAGCAAGGCCACTTCCCATCCTACCAACCATTTTCAATAAGATTTGTTCAGGGGTTTGCTATTTTAGGCAATAACCTCCAAATTTAACTGCTATTACACTAATATAACAGTGCTAAATTGCAGATTTAATCTAATTAGGTGGAATACGGTATATCCTAATTTATTTTTATTTATAAAATTATCTAAGAGGCTTCTAACAACAGCCAAGACAAAACTAATCTACATTTTTATGATCTTCTAATGCACAAGTTCATGGAAAGTTAAAGGGAATGTCAAAGAAAGAATTTCATCTCAATAATTATTGTTCAGATTACAAAGGAAAACGACAGCGTTGCTTCAAGCACAATTCTCAATAGTTGTATGAAAGATATCTTAAGGAGGCATGAATATTAACCATGCTATAACTTTGTAATCCAGCAAAACATTTTACTGGATTTATTACAATACAGGACACTCATATGACATTCGTTAGCTACTTTTCCTGTGTTGTAGAAGACCACTGCCTTAGGCCCTTTCACACGACCTGAACGGCCGCTCAATGCAAGCCTATGGAACGTCGGATATCAGCGGTGACATGTCTGCTGACATCTGACCTGATCCCCTAAAATCAGACAAATGGCGATACGTCACCATCCGTCCATGGCGGATCGGATGAGATCTGATGAAAATGGACATGCCGCTTTCTTCAGATCTCTCCATAGGAGACAGCGGCGCTTGAAAAGCCCCTCCCTGCTCAGTGAGCAGAGAGGGACCTGTCATCCGCCAGCTCAGCGGAGAGATGAGCTGGCGGGAGCTGGCGGACTCCGAAGTGACAGAGTCTGCCTCGTCTGAATGTTACAGTCTGAAGGGATTTAGTGCCCACTGCAAATACTGATTTCTTTGCTCCACATACTATTAAAAGCCTGGGAGTAACTTAATACAGGTGTTCATCCAGATTATCCTTCTTTTCAGTCTGGGGACCATTTCCTCTTGTAGCCACAGCCATAAGGGTTGGCTATGGTCCAATGGACCTTAAAGTGAAACTAAAGTGTACTTCAGTTCTCTGCAAGCTGCCTCTTACATCTGCACAAATGCTTTTTCACTACTGTTATTTTTCCTCTCCTTTTCTCTAATGAATTGTGTCCAGGGGCAGTCTGCCACCTGATCTTCCACCCCATTTTTTTTCCGCTGTAGCTCACATTGTAGTAAGTTTCAGCTGCTTAAACATCACTGTTTCGTTTCCCACTTCCTGATGTACCATGTACCCTCATATTTGTGAGCCCAACCAAAGGGATTGTGGGATTAGTAGTTTCATCGGATGGCTATTCCCTTGCATGGCTATCCGCCCAGACTACATATACCAGAAATTGTTGCACTATCAGGGAGATTGCTGGGAAGGGCTATAAAAGAAACCAGAGACCTGTCCCAGGCTCTCTTCTTCCCAGGCCTTGTGTATGATGGATCTCTTCGTGCTGAGAGAGTGAGGTTGCAGCCTACCACGCGGTGTACAACATTCCTGTCTGATTGAGAAAGGGTTCAGCGCTGTTCATCGGACATGGGACCAGCACCAACTTAACCATACAGCAACCAATGTTTCGGGTTTCGCATTCGGATGATCATCACAAGCGGGTCTGCAGCCAAGATGTCTCTTTGGGAGTCGCTACCTGAAAAACGGTTGAACGGCCTGGTCGTTGATGAGAGGGCAATTGCCCACCTTTGCAAGTCTTTCCTTGGTTGTTTTACTGGGACACTGTGTACAGACAGATTTACTTTGGGAACACCTCACTGCACTTGTATTTGAACACATGTACATAGGCATCTTTAGCTGCATTCAAACCACCACTCTGTTAATACACCTTATTGGATATAGTAAATGAGCTCTGACTGCAGATGAAGACCATCAGATCTGCAACAGGGACATTCTGTCATTGCTGCTTAAAGGTCCTCATACCATCCTTGTTTAGCTGCATCTCTCAATAGGATACAAGGTTGAACAGGCCGGTTAAACAGTCCAGCCTGGGTTCCCCTTCTTAGAAGTATTGTCAGAATTGATGCTTAACCTTTGCTTATCCTTTCAGGTTATGTCCAAGTGGTATTCCATTGTACATATGCAGAGCTTTTTTTCTCAAAAAATAGGTGCAGGAACTCAACCACGACCCGTTCAGATTTCACAAACAGTAGAAGGGTCTTAAAGGGGCATTAAATACCAGAATTGCATTACATACAGTGTGCAGAGTTCAGGGGGTTACAAAGCAGTCACTTGTAAACACAGAAACCAGACTTCTGTGTTCACAAGTGATTGTGGTGAGCGGGCACCAAAGGGTCTGAGCCAAAGGTGGTGGAACTGAGTTCCACCAAGTTCCCCCAGAAAAAAAGCCCTGTACATATGTGTATATAGTAACCTGTTGTTTGCCAACTGCCTTAATTGGTATACTGTAGGAATCATTCTGCTGAATTTGTGCTGTTATTTAAATCTCAGTTGAACTATTACCTCTTTTGTACAACAATATCTTATCTGAAGCATTCCAGTAATCGTTAATAGAATATAAACTCATCGGCCCGGATTCACAGAGGCATAAGTAACATACGTCGGGGTAGGATGGCCTATTTTTTGGTGTATCTTGGTTTGTGACTCTGGCGCACACATACGCCGGGCGCATATTTATGCTACGCCGGGAAAAGGTGAATTACGTCGGCGTTAGTGCTTTGAGAATCCGGGCCATCGAGTGTTGTCTTATTACTGAAAGGTGCTGCAATAATGTCTGAACCCAGAGTGCCAGGTGGGTTGGAATGTTTACAGGCTCACAGTAATACAGATGAGCAGGTAAATCCAAGCACTCCCCAAGGGGGCAGTGCTACACTTGTTTGTTGGGATAAGGCAAGATTAGCAAAAGAGGAGCTGCTCTGCATCTGGAAGGAGAAAGATGAGGAAAGAAAAGGGAGGTTTTGTCAACCACATTACTACTTCCCCTGCATGCTGAGGCTGTACTCTGAAATAGAAAGCAGATGTGCCCTACATCTAAATGCTGTGGCCCGAAACTCCGCTTTGTCATGAGAACCTGCACACCCCCTACTACCTCTTCCTTTGGCTTTAGGTCTGTTTGCCATTTTTTTGGAATTGCCTAAATGTTATGGCAGCTATGACATTGGAAGGATAAATATCTGGTACTTTTGTGCACACTACTGTACCACACAAGTGCTGCAAACACGAGGCAGCTACAAGTTTCTGCTATGCACCAAGAAATAAAGAAAAGGACCTTCCACCAGAGAATAAGATGAAATATACATTTTCAAAAAATAGACCCTGAAACACTTCACATAAACTCATTTGTTAATCTAGCAGAAACCCCAAAAATGTATAAATGTGAAAAAAAAAGCAAATAAAAAATACTGTAAGAGTGGCTCAAGAACAAAACAGCACCTACAATTGTTGCTGACACACACACACACACACACACACACACACACAAAGGTATGTTATCTAGTCTGCCACTAGGTGGCTCTGTCCCAAAATAGTATGGTAGAGGCAATAGAGTAATAGTGTGCTAGGTCCTCTTTTAGGCAAAGACTACCTGTATTGATGTAATGAGTGGAGTTAGTGTCCATATCTTAAATGTCAGCATGGGAGAAGCCTGAGTGAGATGTGACATGGGAGCCAAACATGCCACAGTCATGCCGATGCAGCCTGCTATTGCAAGGGGCATTTCGAAGAGTGAAACTCCAGATGAGGTAGTTTAACACCCAGAAAAAAGCAGCTGTAGTTGTCCTGACATTTTATGGCCCAATGTGGACTGTGGGTGGGATGTAGATTGCATTTTAGGCCAGGCTAAGTGTTCTCTGATGTGAGTACTAGTACACCTGGGACTGAGAGTAACATATGGGAGTGTGCCCTGCTGGGCAGGACTACAGTTTAGTATGGAATTTAGAGAAAGAGAGAGACACTGGTAAACCACAGAAAAAGCACCTTTTTAATCTCAGTGACAGAAGTGGAATGCTGGGGAACTAGTATACAGGGAGATTTGTCCCAAAACCATGGTGCTCTGAAAGAAGTGGATTCAAAGGGAAGATGGCTTACTAATTTGTGTCCTGGCATTCAGCTGCCTAATGACTGCTATAGAATGTCTACTACAGTAAATAATGCTTTCAGAAATAGAAGTGCTAATATTTTATTTTTATCAATCAGCAAAATGGAAAGTAAAATCTAAATTAAATCAATATTCTGTGTGATCCCCTTTGCCTTTAAAACAGCGTAAATTTATCACTTGCACACAGTTTTTGAAGGAACTCGGCAGGTAGGTTGATCCAAATAGATCAAGGCTCTGGTGGGGGGGGGGGGGCAAACTATCACCTTCAGGATTCTGTGTTCTTCTTTTGCTGAAGATAGTTCTTCAAGACATTGGCTGTATTCTTTTGGGTTTTGTGGGCCTGGCAGTAATTCTTCTATTAGGACCTCTTCTGGCCAGAATTTTCTGGAAAGTAGATGGGTATACCTGGGTCCTACTGGTTTGCTTGATTGGCATTGCTGGACATCCTCTGATGTCAAAGGGAAGCTCTGTGCTGTCGTCATGGTGGAGTGGAAAAGGACTCCAGTGGCAACCTGTGAAGCTCTGGTGAACTCCATGCCCAATAGGGTTAAGGCAGTGCTGGAAAATAATGATGGCCACACAAAATATTGACACTTTGGGCCCAAGTTGTAAATTTTCACTGAGGGGTGTACTCACTTTTGTTGCCAGAGGTTTAGACATTAATGGCTGTGTGTTGAGTTATTTTGAGGGGACACAAAATGTACACTGTTATACAAGCTGTACTCTCACTACTTTACATTGTAGCAAAGTGTAATTTCTGTGTTGTCACATTAAAAGAGGTAGTAAAATATTTACAAAAATTTAAGGGAAGTACTCACTTTTGTGAGATACTGTACATGTAGACGTTTAGAGCTGAAGAGCTTCTCTGGCTGCATATCTATTTGACACATCAAGCCAAAACACTGAACAATCTTTTGGTGGAGCTCTATAAAAAGAGCCCATACTGAAGCTCTATACATGTTCTCATGAGTAGTCAATTCACATAGGGAGTGGGAGATGTTTCTGGACAATTTCTGTTCTTTGCTAATCTTACATAAAACAGGTACGGTATTTGCACCCACGTCCGGGCAACCCACTCCCCCCTGTCTTCTGGGGGACACACTGTTTCCAGGAGAGAGCGGGGATCAGTTACAATGCACAGCGTGAATCGCGCATGCACAGTAGGGAATGGGGCAGTGAAGCAGCAATGCTTCACTTCTTGATTCCCTCACCGAGGATGGCGGCAGCAGCATCTGAGGGACAACCGATTGCTCGGCCTCGGCTGCCGACATCGCGGGTGCGCTGGACAGGTAAGTGTCCATTTCTGCACTATTAGTAGCTGCTGGCTTTAAAAAAAGCTTTAGTGCACCTCCACTTTAAAAGCCTTTCTTTTTTTTTTGAGCCCCACCAAGAGATTGTTTAGTGTTTTTGGGTCATGGTCTGTGACATGCATAGAGCCTCAGTATGTGTTCTTTTTCATAGAGCTCCAACAAAAGATTGTTTAATGTTTTGGGGTTGTGTGTCAAATAGATATGCAGCCACAGAAGCTCTTCAGCTCTAAACTCCTACATATACTGTAAAAGTCCACAAAGAGAACCGAGGATTGTCTAGGCCAGGGGTGCCCAACCAGTGGCCCGGGGGCCACATGTGGCCCACGGAGCACTCTGATGTGGCCCGCGACCTCCTGCTCTGGGATGGAATACAATAGAATAGAATACTGTTATTAAAGGTAAGTTTATTACTAAAACCACAGTGTATATGGGCATATCTGTTCTGCAGTGGTTACTGGGCTGCTTGTAATCTGATCCGCAGGTGTACTTCTATTACCTGCGAGTTTTGTGAGCTTTCTGAAAGTGCACCACACCTACAGGATATAATAGAAGTATATGGCAAAGTGTAGTTAACCTGCAGGAAAGCCACAAGTGAACTGTGCTGCACTTGCGGTGCGGGTCAACAACTGTGCATCAGTGTGAAAGTAGCCTTAGGCCCCTTTTACACAGTCAGTCTGACCCAATAGGACCCTCCATTCACCTCTAATTCACCTCTAAGGAGTGGCAGATGTAAATGGTATACTTTGCCTACCTCCAATTTGATCCGCTAAAAAGAGAGTAGAGTGGACTGCCATCCACGCGCTCTGCTCATTGTGACCCACGGCCGGTTACCAAGTAGCTTAAGGGGCCCTCGCTCTTCAAAAGGCTGGGCACCCGTGGTCTAGGCAGTTAACCTCCCTGGCGGTATGATTCTTTCTGATTTTAGGTGCTGAAAGCGGTACCATTATTTGCAAGGAAATTTGGCATTTTATACTGTAGGCCTGTAATTCTTAGGAATAACTCATTTAAATCTGACCAAACACGAGTCTAAGGCCTCGTACACACGAGCGGACAGATTTGTACAAATCTGTCCGTCCGACAGATTTGAACAAATCTGTCTGCTGGGATTTTAGTTTGCTCGCGTGTACACACTAGCAAACCAAAATCCCCGCCAGCAGACGGCGCGCTGACGTGTCGGTGACATTGACGCCGCCACGTCACCGCACCAGGAAGTAAAACACTTCCGCGCATTCGCCGAATCCATTCGGCGGCGGTGCGGCGGCGGTGCGGGACGACATGTCTGCTGGTAAGTGTACTAACCAGCAGACATGTCGGGCGGACAGATTCCCACCCGATAGATTTCAAAGCATGCTTTGAAATCTGTTGGGTGGACAAATCTGTCTGCTCGGCCGTACACACGATCGGAGATGTCTGCTGAAACGGTCCATCGGACCTTATAGGCCTTATAGGCATCCCGTGTATGATTTTTTTTTAAAAACAAAATTATAACTTATAATATAATAAATAATTATAAATAATTATAACAAATAATAATATAATTATAATAAAAATTCGATCGTGTGTACGCGGCCTTATAGGCATCCCGTGTATGATTTTTTTTAAAAAACAAAATTATAACTTATAATATAATAAATATTTATAAATAATTATAACAAATAATAATATAATTATAATAAAAATTATTTAATAATGTAATCAACTCAAAATCACTGAAATTTGCTCAGTTGCAGAATTGTCGCTGTCATTATTTATTTATGACGAATTTCCCCACAAATCGCTATCGCTCAATTCTGCATGTGATTAAAATTTATTATCGCTGTTTTCTAGCTGATCTAAAACCATTTTTGACATAAAGGGACACTTTTGGTTGCTATGGACAATCTACAGTTTGCAGGGAGAAAAAACACTTTTTATTATATAAAAGAACATGCAGGGCACTGGGCAGACCACTAGGGACAGGGGGGGTGTGTACTTTTTACATACAGTACTGTAATCTATAAGATTACAGTGTACTGTATGTATGTTTGTTTACGTTTTTGAATTTGGCACCGTTCTCTGCTCCCGTGTGTCGTAACGTCGCAGGGAACGGAGATCGACGGCACTCGGGGACATTGTGTGAATCAAGCGAGCACCCGGTCGCCAGCATGGTAAGCCAGCACAGGTAAGCCAGCATGCGCTGCAGGCTCTGCATAATGGCACAAAAAAAACACCTCGAGTCACGCTCGGGGATACCGCCAGGGGGGGTTAAGATTCTACCCACCGCACCAGCAGACAGCAGCTTTTAACATCCTGTGCAGCAGGAGGATAGGTTAATATAACACTTACTAGTACATTATTAAAAAGACATTATCATAAAAAAAAATGTCTGGCCCCTTGCAGAATTATTATTTTCTATTTTATAAAATTACAGGCTCTCTTTAGGAGCCTAAACCAGTAAAATTATATTTTCATGATGAAGGCCCTTTAATGTGACATAAATAGAAATGGCATATAGCAGAAGCCTGAATAAACCATGATGTTTTCCAGGCAAATTGCTTTATAATTTATAAGTTACCCCATTATCCTGTTGGCCTTTTGCCTTACTTTATCTCCATATACAGACATATATTGGCACAACGCAGAGCTGACTCACCAGAACTGCAGTGTAATGGCTGTTCATTCACTTGATGAATGTAGACCTAAGCTTTCCAATTTCACAAGCTATTACAAGTTATATCCGTCCTCTATTTCTTGCAAAAAATGAAAGAAAGAAACATAAGGTTCTTGATGTACTGTTGTGATTGCTGGTTTGTACCATATACAATTTCTAACTTTTCGGAAAGTAGTTGGTCTTTATGCTTCAATAATTTGTGTCTGCTTGTCCTTGTTAAATAATGGGGCCACAAATGATTTTACCTTTGCAGTGAAACAATCATGGTTGGGGTCAGTTCTAATTCTTTATCATACCTAAGTTCTGTTTTAGATTTATTTTTACTATGTATTTGATACTTTCATTTCACAAATACCTATTAAATACAGAGCACTATGTTTTTTTTTTAAAGAGCACTTTTAAAACACCCCTGATTGAAGCTTTAGATAGAGTCATTTGAAACAGCCTGGCATAAAAGCAAAAGGGAAGGTCAAGAACTCTTTTGTGTGAATATTATCTTGATTTATGGGGCTCTGTCAACAATGGGGTTCTAAAAAGCATAGGAAATACAGTACAGACCAATAGTTTGGACACACCTTCTCATTCAAAGACTTTTCTTTATTTTCATGACTATGAAAATTGTAGATTCACACTGAAGGCATCAAAACTATGCATGTGGAATTATATACATAACAAAAAAGTGTGAAACAACTGAAAATATGTCATATTCTAGGTTCTTCAAAGTAGCCACCTTTTGCTTTGATTACTGCTTTGCACACTCTTGGCATTCTCTTGATGAGCTTCAAGAGGTAGTCACGTGAAATGGTCTTCCAACAGTCTTGAAGGAGTTCCCAGAGATGCTTAGCACTTGTTGGCTCTTTTGCCTTCACTCTGCGGTCCAGCTCACCCCAAACCATCTCGATTGGGTTCATGTCCAGTGACTGTGGAGGCCAGGTCATCTGGCGCAGCACCCAATCACTCTCCTTCTTGGTCAAATAGCCCTTACACAGCCTGGAGGTGTGTTTGGGGTCATTGTCCTGTTGAAAAATAAATGATGGTCCAACTAAACGCAAACTGGATGGAATAGCATGCCGCTGCAAGATGCTGTGGTAGCCATGCTGGTTCAGTATGCCTTCAATTTTGAGTAAATCCCCAACAGTGTCACCAGCAAAGCACCCCCACACCATCACACCTCCTCCATGCTTCACGGAGGGACTCTATTCACCCGTTCACCTTTTCTGCGTCGCACAAAGACACGGTGGTTGGAACCAAAGATCTCAAGTTTGGACTCATCAGACCAAAGCACAGATTTCCACTGGTCTAATATCCATTCCTTGTGTTCTTTAGCCCAAACAAGTCTCTTCTGCTTGTTGGTTTTCTTTAGCAGTGGTTTCCTAGCAGATATTCTACCATGAAGGCCTGATTCACACAGTCTCCTCTTAACAGTTGTTCTAGAGATGTGTCTGCTGCAAAGTTGGCTGCTTTGAAGAACCTAGAATATGACATATATTTTCAGTTGTTTCACACTTTTTTGTTGTGTATATAATTCCACATGTGTTAATTCATAGTTTTGATGCCTTCAGTGTGACTCTACAATTTTCATAGTCATGAAAATAAAGAAAACTCTTAGAATGAGAAGGTGTGTCCAAACTTTTGGTTTGTACTGTATATTCACTGTAAAGCACACCTGTCATCAAGAGAAATAAATATAACCTGACAGCTTTTTAGGCCAATAAAATGGCGGTCCACATTTTCTGTACCTAAAGTGAAAAAATCCTCCCTGCAAATACTTGAGGAAGGCAGGCCGAGACCTTGACTTGAATAAGCAACATTGTTGAATGTTATTTCTACCTAGGGATTTTTATTTTATTATATTATTATTTAGATATTTTTTAATTGTTTTTTCATGATGCAATTGTAATAAGCTACATATCAAGTAACACAGTTGAGTATGTATATGTCAAGAACAAGAACAAACGCTGTTCATTATGTGGCAACATGACAGTAAGACATTACAGAGAATGTGTGCTAGTTTAAGGGGTTATTACAACAGGAAGTGCATAAACATAACATTTTAGGCATATGGATGGGGGAAAAATGTCTAGCAATGCAGTATGTGTAGGCATTAGTACCAGGGTAGGGAGGAGAGTTAAAGACAGGCAGAAAGGAGGGGGGGTGGGGGAGGCAGAAATGGCTTATGGTATAGCCCTTCTACTGTGGGGGACTGCTGTTTCTTTCTTATGTTTGCATTTGCATTTCTTGTTAAGTTATTAGGTGATTTCTTATTGTAACCAGGTGCTGGGCAACAGCAATATGGAGAAGAAGACATTGCCTTTTATTCTTCTCACCCTCTACTGAGAAACTGATGTTATGCTGCACCATTCATCTCTGACCAGCAGGGGGATAGCTAAAGCCAAGCAAGCCCAAACTTCTAAGCAGAGCACTAAGAATTCTGGGAGTTATCGTTTGAAATGGCTACACTATAATTATTACATTACAGATCCTAATATGCACTGTGCAGTAGGAGGAGTGGAGAGAGGATTTTTATTAAACTGCCCGGGAAAGTTCTTCATCTTGGCACTGAGAAAGTTAGACAGATAACCACTGTCTGTATATTCGCCTGCCACCTTGAGACCATACCAGCAGCGATCTGAGCCTGAGACTGGCAGTGAGGATACCTGGGGACGGCACAGCACCTTTCAAATCACAGCACCTGCACTGCTGCAGCAGGGAGACTGAAGCATCCACTCATCCTCTGATTCCCACCATTGATCACTAGAGGCTTTCAGGGAGAGAACTAGGGGTCCCTTCTTCAACAGCGAGAGGTCACTGCAGAATCCAGAGGACTGGTGAAAAGTCAATTCCCCCATTGCTGATACTGCTAGCAGGGACTGAGCCAATGAGAACAGGACACCAAATGCACCCAATCCTTATCACACCCATACTGCACACTATACCACACTTATTCCAAATCTATACTGCACCTAATCCATCTATACCGCAATATACCAAAGCTTTATTGCATTTGAAACCACATCTACCTTGAACCTGTGCCAAGACTGCACCATACCTATACTGTACATATGCAGGTTAACGGTTAATGCAGGTGAATGGGGACTGTCGTGAAGTGCAAAGATGGTCTTGAAGGGCCCCAAAAAAATCAGTCAGAAAAACATTTGAACGTACAATCCTTTCTATAAAAAATGTTCTACAAGCCCCCTTTGTTACCCTGAACCATCTACTGCCATCCTCATTTTCTTTACAAAATTGCATATCCAGTTAGTCTAGGACTAGCATCAGCCTCATAAATGCACTCTGGCAGTATAGTTCCAAAACTTGGTAAACTAACCTTTACTACTGCTCACTGCTTCACTTGAGGTGGCCTTTCTACTGTTTATGTTGATCTGAACACTAAATGTCATCTTACTCCTAGTACTTATTGGCAGTCACTTTATTGGCTAAATTGTTTTGTTATATCGTTAGTCCATTTTATGCTTGCCTAGTTACCAACCAATTTGGGTGACAATATATTATGTTTATCTTTACTACCTGCTTTGGTGCCTGTTTCCTATGAAAAACACTACTATTGGGTAACTAAGAACTATTTTCAGTTGTTTCCTGTGATATTGTATGTTTGTACACTCAACCTTGTGTGCCAAAGGGGCTGAGATGTTGAATAAGGTTGAGGTAAAGAACAGAAAACCCATCCTATCAAGTGGCTCCTCCGGAGGTAGCACTGCATGATCAATTTAGCGACCTGTAATGAACCATTTAAAGATCCTCCATTGCCTAGATTTGGAAAGTCTAGCACCCTCATTAGAGTTATATTGGGTGAAGGGCCCACAAATATGAAAAACGAATACTGTAAATAGCATAACGCAATCCTAGAATAATATTATAGGTTTCTGCAGCTGTGTGCATGCCTGCTGAAGGAACATTAAAGTTAGGCTATTTTATTTTAACTGATGTTAATTGTTTTAATAGATTGTGGTTGTGTTGCAGAAAATTAGCAAAATAAATTAAAGTCCGTAATATCCAAAGTCCAGGCCATTCAGACAGTACAGCTCCTATCGACCAGTGTTTACCAAAGGCAGTGAAACAGATCAAATCACCCGTGCAAAATAATGGAAAGTCTGAAAACATGACCTGTTGGGGTGCCTTGAGGACTGAAGTTGAGAAACACTGGCATAGACAATATTGTTCAACAGCTTTACACTCTTATATGACCATTCCTTAACCCATATTATTTTATGTTTTTTTTTTTTCCCAGCTCACCAAGAAGGATGCAGTTATTTTGATGTCAAATAATTTGTTTAATGTTCATTTTTTCTATTAAGTTGGATGAATTGAAGCAACATTTTTGTGCCTCAATTCTTAATTACATTTTGATTTAGTTACTATTTTTGTCCTCTTTGTGTTTTTATCATGGCAGAGTTGTTTGTGATGAGGTAAGCCTCATATTACATGTGCAGTGACTGTACTAAATAATCACAAAATGGCTTTGCATAGACAGTTTCCCATAAAGTAACAAAACAATTATTACTTATTAGAAATTGTCTGCTGCTTTTATTAAAAAAAAACTATTTGAAAGCAGTAACGCTTTTCACTACCTATCCTTAAAAATGTGTCTTGAGCAAAAATGATTAGGAAAATATGTTTCTAAGAAAATTTGTTCATTTTTCTTATTAATAGTGGGCCGAATCCAGAAGCGTAGCTTGAAGCTTGTGGGCTTCAATGCAAAAGTTAACTTGAGTCCCACCACCACATGTGCAAAGATACTCCCACCATGCGCCAAGATGCTCCAAGTGGCTAAAGAGTTATTTCTGATCTTTATTTACATATTGAGAGAGTAATTCAAATGATTTTGGAGAAACTGTCCACATTTTAACATGCCTGAGTGAGTGAGTGACTGAAAAACTTATAAAGCGCAACACATGCAAACTGAATCGCCTCTAGGCGCTGTTTCTATTCCTTCGGTAAGGAAACAAAACAATTATTACTTATTAGAAATTGTCTGCTGCTTTTATTAAAAAAGAAAAAACTATTTGAAAGCAGTAACGCTTTTCACTACCTATCCTTAAAAATGTGTCTTGAGCAAAAATGATTAGGAAAATATGTTTCTAAGAAAATTTGTTCATTTTTCTTATTAATAGTGGGCCGAATCCAGAAGCGTAGCTTGAAGCTTGTGGGCTTCAATGCAAAAGTTAACTTGAGTCCCACCACCACATGTGCAAAGATACTCCCACCATGCGCCAAGATGCTCCAAGTGGCTAAAGAGTTATTTCTGATCTTTATTTACATATTGAGAGAGTAATTCTAATGATTTTGGAGAAACTGTCCACATTTTAACATGCCTCTCTAATGCCTTGTATACACAAGCCGAATTTCCGATGTAAAAAGTCAGACAAAAGCGTTTCATCGGTTATTCCATCCATGTGTATGCCCCATCTGACTTTTTCCGTTGGAAATTCTGACGGAATTAGATAGAGAACATGTTCTCAATTTTTCAGATTAAAAAAAATTCTATCGGAATTTCCGTTCATCTGGATGCAATTCCGACAGACTAAAAACCACGCATGCTCAGAATCAAGTACGAGACCGAAGCTCTCGGTCTGGTAAAACCAGCATTCATAATTCTTCACACTGTAGATTCTGGGATCTTTTATTGCAGCGCATTCCTTTGTTCTTTATGGTGCTAGAATAATGAAGTTGTTTTGCTGCTGATATTCAGACAAACTTATTTCTTTATATTTTTTCGTGATCTCATGAATGCTATTTTTTTTTTAAGCTAGATCTCCATAATAATGTTTTAAATTATTTTTTACAGTCATCTTATTTTTTGGGGGGTTTTAATCAACATCTACTTTAACTTATATAAAAAATATTTTCTAGTGATCTCCATAATTTTTAAATTTTTTGGGTTTTAATCAACATCTCCTTTTAATATTTTTTTTTTTGCTCGAGTTACCACAATAACATTATTATGTTGTATTTTTTTTACCTCAAAGAGGTTGGTGTTGGTGTCCCTTGGTAATTTGAGGTTTTTTTTATGTACCTGCCTACTCACAACCAAAATGTCCTTTTTAATAAAAACACATAGGCAAGTATTTGCAGCAAAAAAATATCCATTTATTATGGGTAACAAAAAAAATTGGAAGGCTACGCTGGAGAAACTGTTGGACTTTGCGAAGCCTTTGGACCCCAGGGCACACATCAAGTCTGTGGAAAAGAAAATTGGTATCTCGAGGAGTCCATAGAATTGGGAGCACAATCTGATCCAGAACTCCCAGATATCAGGAACAGCAGCAGATGACATATATGTCTCCAGTCTGTGGTACTACAACAGCCTGGGTCTTCTGTCAGACCAGACTAAAGGCAGGTCATCGCTTTCTTTTATTCCCTGCTCCCTCCTCTGCAGCCTTCCCTGCAGTTTCCCTGCAGCCTTCTCTGCAGCCTTCACTCCATGCTTCCTTTGAGGCTGTGGCTCTGGTGGTGGACTTGTGGCAGTTGGAGGAGGAGGATGAGTGACCTCAATTACGTGGATGTTCTTAGTCAGCTGGCTCCTAAACCCCTTCTGAAGGGCCTCTGAAAATATTCCCTCACAGAGGATTTGTTGGCCCTCCTCCAATTTCATTAGTCTTATGGCTAGATAGCAGCCATAGGTCTCTTCAGCGTTGGGGGGGGGGGGTCTTCTCATGATCTCACTTGCATCCCTATTGAAGCCCAGTGCTGCCTCCTACGTGATGCTTCCCTTCCTGGGCCTTTTTGTTGGTAGGCGGAGGAGAGGCACCTGTGATTGGGTCAGACCACTGGGCCCGGCCTCCTCCTGGCTAACACTGGGCCAGGCCTCCTCCTGGCTAACACTAGGCCCGGCCTCCTCCTGGCTGACACTGGGCCCTTCCTCCTCCTGGCTGACACTGGGCCTGGCCTCCTCATGCCTGCCACTTTCCAAACCCTCATCCTGGCAGAGCTTATTCTGTGTATAAAAAAGGGACATAGTTTTAGTTTTTCGTTCATCAAATGTCAGAAAGGACAAAATAATGACCAAAGTGTTAAAAACTCTGCACAACAAATTTGGGGTACGAAGATCAAAGGAGCAGCTGAGGAATCGGTGGTCTGACCTGAAACTGACGGAGCAGGATTAGTATAGGAGGATCAATAAAATCCTTGGAAAAAGTAAGTATTTGTCCTGTGTTTATGAGTGAGTGAGTGAGTGAGTGAGTGAGTGAAAAACTTATAAAGCGCAACACATGCGAACTGAATCGCCTCTGGACGCTGTTTCCATTCCTTCGGTAAGGAAACCCTTTACCTCAGAAGAGATGAGTTTTAATCATTCTCCTGAAGGCCAAGTGGTACGACTCCAGTTAGAGGGTGGTTGGTAGTGCATTCCACAGTCGAGGTCCTTGGACAGCAAATCTCCGATCTCCTTTGGATTTGTATCTTGCCTTGGGTATTTGCAGTAGGTTTTGATTTGTCGATCGCAGAATGCGATTTGGGTTGTGGGCTTTTATTTTTTCGCATAGATATTGGGGAGCGTTTCCTTGAATACACTTAAGTGTTAGGCAGAGTGCCTTAAAAGTGATTCTGTCTTTCACTGGTAGCCAGTGAAGAGCTCTCAGTGAAAGGGAGATTGACTCCCATGTTTTGTTGCTTGCAGACGAGTGATTTGGTATTTGGGGAATCCTAAATAGAGGGCATTTGCGTAGTCAAGTCTGGAATTGATGATTGTTCCCACCACGACTGCAATGTCCTTTTTAGGGATAAAGGGGGTGAGTTGGCGTAGTAGGCGCAGCAGATGATGGGATCCGCTGACTACAGAAAATTACTCTGAGACTTTTGACTTTGGTGCTAGGGGTGATAGTTTTACCCAGAATGGGCGGTGGGGTCCAAGTTGAGGTGGGGTGGCTTTTTCGGTTTGTGTGAAACAGGAGAAGCTCTGTTTACGAACCATTGAGTTTAAGATAACTGGATGTCATCCAGGGATCTCTCTAATCCAAGAAAATTATCCTTTTCGTTACTGACGCGGAGATACAGTTGAATGTCGTCTGCATAGGAATGGTATAGAAGCTTCTGGTTGCTGATGATTTTTAAAGAGGGGGCAGAGATAGATATTGAACAGTACTTGTGACAAGGGAGATCCCTGAGGGATTCCGCATGATACCGTACGCTTTTCCGACGTGAAAGATCCCAATTTCACTGTTTGTGATCAGTTTTCCAAGAAGGAGGAGAACCAGGGTAGATCCGCTTCCGCGACTTTGGCAACTTCAGCTAGCCTAGCGAGTAGTAGTCCGTGGTCTACCATGTCAAAGGCAGCACTTAGGTCCAACAGGATCAGGAGAGAGTATTCTCCTTCATCTGTGGCCTCTAGAGCGTCATCCCATATTTTTACCAGAGCTGTTTTAGTTCCGTGACCTGGCCGGAAGCCTGATTGAAACGTATCGAGTAATTTTTGGGTTTCTAAATGCAGTTGTAACTGTTGTACAACTTCTTTCTCCATTATCTTGGAGAAAACATTTAGACCTGTTATGGGCCTCCTATTGTTTGGATCTTTAGGGTCAAGGGTGTTTTTTTTAGGATAGGTTTTATTGTACCTTGTTTCAACAAGGAGGGCACCATGCCCTCCTTGAATGATTGATTGATTTATAAGCTGCGTGATAGCTGGTAGTGTTGCTCACGAATATTCGCATTGCGAATATTCGTTACGAATATTGCATATTCGAGTATTCGCGAATAACTCGAACATCGCGGCGAATATTCGCTATTGCGAATATTCGTATTTTTTCAAATTTATTTTTAAAACAGATCACATCCTAGTGATCTCCATCGACGTCTAAAAGCATTGATGGTATGATTAGAGACCCTGGGCCGAGTAGCTGAGGCGATTCTTTTATGTTGCCGAATATTCGCAATGCGAATATTCGTATTACGAATATTTGCGAATACTTTCTCTGCCCTTCTTTTGCATCAGACCTGTGTATTGCGATCTTAGAGCTTAGCATTGTGCTTCCTATAGGAAATGATCTCCGTTTTTCGCGTGTTGTTCGCGCGCATGCGCATGCGCAGACGAGAATTTCGCAAACAATTTCGCATTCGCATTAGCGAAAATTCGCATTCGCATTAGCGAAATTTTGCAAAAAAAATTTCTTGATAAAATATCACGAATATTCGATATTAACGAATATTTCGCGAATATTCTTCTATATATTCGTGAAATATCGCAAAATCAAATATGGCGTATTCCGCTCAACACTGATAGCTGGTGCCAGTATATCGGCACTTTCTTTCAGCAGTTTAGTGGGAATGATGTCATTGGGTGCTGTGCTGTTGCGCAGAGTCCCAATGATATTTTTAGTGGCAGCGATGGTGATGGGTTTTAAAGTGAATTTTGGTGCTTGCTGCACGGTTTCCTTTTTGCTCAATACTTACATGGATTCTTTCAATTTTATTAATTTAATAATCCGATAGTTCGTTGCAAAATTCTTGTGAATCAGAATTGGGGGGCTCTAAACAAGCTGGATTCATCAATTGCGAAACCAGCTTGAAGAGTTCGCGGGGGCGGTTTAGGGCATTGGTGATGATGTTGGCGAAGTGATTTTTTTGGCCATAAAGATTTCTTTGTGATATTTCTTTGTTATTGTCTTGTAAATGGTGTGGTTTCTATCTGAAGAGCTCCTTTTCCACGCAGCTTCTGCTCTTCTACGCTCTTGCTTTAGCAACGTCAGCTGGTTATTAAAAAGTTTTGCGTTTTGGTGCCACCCAGTCGGCGGACTGAAGTAGCGCCTTGTTGATGGCGTCAAGTGTTTCTGCGGCTGTTTGTTTTTGTTGTATTGTGTTTATTTTGTTTCCTAGGGTCGTTTTGAAGAGTTCCGAGTGGAGCTTCTTCTGAGATCTAGTCCAGTGACTTGTCATCGGTTTTCTTGTTTTATTTGGCCTGAGGTGGTTGGCGATTATAAAATGTAATGGCATGGTGATCGGTCCATGGTAGTGGCTCATTTTCCCCGACTTCAATTTCCAAATCCTGAAAATGAGATTGAGGGTATGGCCTGAGGCATGAGTGGGGCCTCTTATTAATTGCTGCAGACCTAGTCCTTCCAGATGGTCGATACAGGCGTCAGCGACGGGGTCCAACGAGGAGTTGGCCCAGAGGTTGAAGTCCTCAAGCCCCAAAAGGTGCTTATATGATTATTATTCCTTGCATGTTGCTCCATGTGATTTTCTTTACAGTTGCTCAGTTCAAAATGGCACCTTTCATGTTCGTGGGCACAGTAATTCGGTCATAGTAAACATTGTGCGTCAGCTCACTAATAATACAATGTTTTTGGCAGATACAGGGTTAACTACATTTGGTCATGCCTATTTGTATGAAAAGAAGTTTAGTACATTGTTAGATGTGTTTTTAACAGCTTTGGTAAACATCTTTTCTGCTTGGAACTCTGGCAAAACAGACAATTGTACCACACTTCCAAACAATGTTTCATATTCCTATTTCTGGCCTCAAAATTCTGTTTACTAAAGTATACCTTTTGTTTTATTCTCACAGGAATTCAAAGAGTTGAAACACAGGAGCCCAGGAACCCCACACCTCCGAGAGAGCCCCAACCGCAGGATGTGGAGGAAGGAGAGGTGGCAGAAATTGGCACCACAACAGGTCAGTATCTGTCACCACAGCTTCAGGTAAAAGAGATGTAGGCCTGCATATTTATTATACCTTTTTTTTTTTTAGGTGATGAACATGTTGGTGAAGAAGAAACT
This sequence comes from Rana kukunoris, assembly GCA_029574335.1. Lineage (NCBI taxonomy): Eukaryota > Metazoa > Chordata > Amphibia > Anura > Ranidae > Rana > Rana kukunoris. The sequence continues at coordinate 93,767,200 of CM056052.1, forward strand.
CCTCATTTCACAAGTGCTAGTGCACACATTTTAATACAGGAAATCGTGGTGTGTAGTCGAGAACTAGACATCATGAGGAATAATATGAATTTTATGGATCAAACATTTAAGAACATGATTGATGTTTTGGGGCGAATCTAAAGAAACACAAAATCCCCCCCCCCCCTTTTGTTTTTTAAAGCACTATTTAAAAATGTTTTACTACTTTCTTCTAGCCAAATTTTGAAGATGCACACAGTGTGTCAACATGTGCTATTTGCCATCACGGTAATCAATGTATGCGTTTTGTGGGTGCAACGATGAGAGGAAGGGGTTTTTTTTCATTAAAAAATTCTTTAAACATTGTCTGGCATAGCATTGGCCCACCCTACCCATAAAATCCACAAATCCACATATTACTGCCAAACTTCACGGGCGCTTTGGGGGGGGGGGAAGCCAGAACGGCCAGTATCCAGGCCCGTCAGGGGTTCAGCAGGAAGTCGGCCTCAGGCCCAACTGAGGCTAGATAATTTGGGGCATTTTGCCTTAAATAATTGTGCAATATGTAGCAGGAGTACACAATATGATTCAGTTTGTAGTCCGCCATATGGATTGCTGTCAGAAACAGGCGGAACCGGCTGGCCATTATACCAAAGACCTTCTGTAGTGGCAATCTGGGGGTTTACATGGCACACCCCCATCTTGCCATGTGCTGTAAAGCACATTCGCCATCTTAAATGAAATGATGCCATGTTTAATCTAACAGATTTACTCACCATATATTCCATGCCCATCCATACCAATCAAGAGACATTACAACAGCTGCTCTCATGTTACCATCCTTGCAATCATCCCCCTCACAGGGCTGAGCATGGCACTTTTATTTACACAAAACAGGAAGTCATCACCAGTAAGTCGCCTCCCCCCATGGGAGGCGACATTACCAGATGTCTCCTATACACAGAACAAAACATTCCTTCTGACAGGAAGTCAAATTGAATAGATGAATAGAATATAATACAATGAATACAATGAATAGAAATACAAACAATGTCTTATGGGTGTGTCCGGTCAGGGTGTGCATGTGCCCCCCCCTGACCCCAGAAATGCTCACAAGCCCTCAAAATATACGCTGATAGAACCTTTAATCTGCGCCATTCCATAGAATAATGCATATAAAGATTATACCCTTATTGAGGCTATTTACAGATGCACGCTATGAATCCCAAATCCTGCTGATCAGACATGACCCAGATAAGAGCGTACATCTGTCTACAGCCACTAGTGTGCTTGCGAAATGAACGCATCCCCCTCAACGATCGTCTGTGCTAAATGCACAGAGGGGCCCCTCGCTGGTGGGCATATGCCCATGCCGCAACCATCACACTCCAACCTCAAGACGAGAGTCAACCAGCCTCAGGACTGCCACAGTCAGCTCTATTTAGAGCTGGTTGGGGAAGTGTCAAGACTGGGTGCCAATTATGACAATACATAATAAATACATCTTCAAATTTCCACCACAGTCCTCCTTTTTTGTCATATTGCTCCCACTTGTCCTTCAAATCTTGATAGTCTTCTTACACCTAGAAACTAATCAGTCCTTACAGTCCATAAAAAGGAAAACACGGCTTGACATGTAGACTCTGTTCTTCAGGAGACATGACATAAGGAGGACACAACTTGAGCTGTAGTAATCGCAGATTGGGTAGTGATCCTCTGTGTCTTGTCCGTGGGTCCGGCTCCGGGGGCGTCTCATCTGGTACGAGGGTCATCTGCTCCGGGGCGTCTCATCTGGTACGAGGGTTGGGCTTCGGGACGTCTCATCTGGAACGTAGTCATCTGCTCCGGCTCTGGTCACGCGTCCAATCAGGCAACAGGAGCGCTCATCACGACATAGAAAGAATAGAAATAAAAACGACATGAGTATATATATTCCCATTTCAATCAACCACGATCCGCTGAAAAATAAGAATTAAATCCCCTCAGATTCCCAGACCCTTCAAAGGACTCCCAACCTTCACTCAGTTACAGCTCTGGCTTTGCCTTGTAGGGACCCAAACCTTATCCATATGGGCCTGAACTCCTATTCCCAGTATCCCCTGAACCAGATATAACAATATTTACTTGTAAATTCCCAGAAACCCCCCCTCGGACTGTCAGAACTTCCTTGTAGCTTCAACAGTTACATGAAACATTCCATCCTCAATAGGTGTGAATTGTTCAAACGTATCATAAGCTCAAGCCCCCCCACCTTGTTCATGCAGGAGACCGTGCCCAGACCTAGTCCGGGTTGGTGAACAATTCCCTTCTAGCTGTCCCCGCCATTCCCAATTTCCCTTGTGCCATCAGATACTCGCAATTGGCCGCGACATAGGACAGGGACAGCTTCACTACCACACATGAACCTCTTGCATTGGGGGAATTACCTTATAAGCTGTAGATCTGCATAAACACCAAACTAAAGTTACACACTTGTGGACTACCCAGTCCTGATACCCAACCGACAAGAGGCGGAGCCATAAAAACAATAATCAATTTTACCCTCTAAAAAACATAATAAATTCCATTGACAGGTGTCTGTTTGGAGTCTTCACTCGTTTGTCAATAATCCTCATAATTTAGCATGTACCACTGTCATCGCTGGGGACTAAAGCTCAACGGAGACTCAGAACAGACCCAGCAATCGGTCCCGTTCGTCTTCTTAATTAGTCATGGAATACACTTTAAATAATAACTTGGGATGCTTTCCATTGTTACCCTTGCTAAAATTTACTAAACAAACAAATACAAAATAAACAAAGATACTCCTCATTTCTTTGATGTGGTTGAGCCGCTTCTTGCAGTGGCTGGCGTGGTCTCGTCCATCAAGCTTCTTTACAAACGAACCAGTCACCTGGTTGGGGAAAAATGAAAACCAATTACCGTGTCGGGGTCCAGGAGAGACTCCTGAACCCTGTGAAGTTCATGTTACAGGGATCGTACCCACCCCATCACCCAAGAATGAGAGTGACAGTTGAGGGAGTACGACCCTGGTTTTGGTTGGCCTTCAATGACAACAACCCAGACCTCGTAACTGTGGTCGCTGCTTAACCTGTGCGTGGCTCACCGTCGCCTGTAATCGCCTACCATCTCCTGTAATCGCTTACCAGCGCCTGTAATACCCGGAACCATTGACAGTTTCTTAGCAACTAAAATGGGAACCTACTTCACCAGACTGCTGCTTGCCGATTCAAATTCTATCAAAGAAAGACAATCTTGGCACAAAACTTGATTAAAATTAGAAAGACTAGTGTTATTAGTTCGGAGAACTGTCACCTTTACATTTTATCTACCATCCCCCCCTTTTCTTCCTCAATACAGACTGGAGGAAGAAATGATAAAAAGAAACAATGAAATAGCCTATGATACTTTCACCTCCTTAGACCCGTAAACTCTTTGGACCTGAAAAATACTTATAAGCAGAAATCATTACTCCATCCTTCATATTTATCCTGCAGAGAATGGCAAACAAAAATGACATTCCTGTACATTGTCAATGACATTCTTCCCAAAACCGATTCAAACAAAAACCCTTTGTAACCCTTACTTTTCCCTTTCCTACAAAAATACAAAAGCCGCGACGCGTCAGAAGATCGCCGCGGTAAGTTTGAATAAAAAAAAACATTCACGTTACTACATACAAACATTCAAATACAAATGTGGGGGAGATATTCATAGCTTTCAAAACAAAAATGAAAAAACAAAAACCAGCCGGAAATCTGCCTTCACTCTTTTCGCAATACAAGAAAATACAATGGAAAAATACGAGAACAGCGCGAGAAACTTGCATAGACCAGCTATACAAAGTTCTCCTGAGGCGCGTACCACACCTCCATCCACACATCATTACAGATTTCTGAAACCACATCAGATCTACATCCAAGGTATCTTTTATTCTGAGGTCTCATACCTCCATCCAGAGTACCTTCCAAAGGAGTACACCTTACTGTACCCTCTGACCACCTATGACATTCTTTAGGGGTCTCATGTCCGGAGCCCCTAATCCAGACCTCATGTGCGGTGCAGCTGTCTGACTGGTGCACTGCATGGGCGGCACATCCCATGACGATTCGAATCGCTTTTTTTTAGTGAGCTCTGCGTCCAGAACACACCGCGCTTTGTTTTCGGAGCGGTTCTGACTTGCGCCCTTATCATCAAAACCGATGCCTGCATTCTGATTATTCTACACAGCCTTAGCAGGACACTAGCGTACTACTCCTACACATTTATGCTAATATAATCGCTAATAAGATCTCCGGTTATCATACACGGCCAGATCTGTATCGCGATATAAAGCCTCCTAAAATGTGTTCGTCAGACAACCTTCAAAGCACTATGAAATCCTCCACTTTTCAAAACTATATTATGGCTTCTTTCTACCTGCGTCTACATGATACAACAATAATGGTGACGCCCCTCTGTTCTCACATACCCAAAACTGTATTTACAGTATAAAACTTCACAAAAACAACTGAAATTAAACTTTAAAACACTCTTTCAAATGCCAAAATATTTCTGTTGTCCTTTCAGGACACAAATCTCATTGCTCATCTTTCAGAAGACTTCAAAACTCCTCCCATTGACTTCCTGCTCATATATAAATGCTGAGAAAGGACTTCCTGTTGTATGCTCAGCTCTTTAAAACCCAAATCTGATTTATTTACATAATGACAGAAAGATGGAGAGAGAGGGGAAGTCTGTCTTCACTGCCTCGTCTCAACACATCAAAAAACTCCATGGACCACATATATCCCCTGGAAGTATTATAAAGTAGTAAACAAAGCCAAAACTCAAATCTCCTGCGTTTTTTCTCTTAAAAACAAAACACCTTTGGTTCAGGGAAAATAAAACCATCTCCTCCCATCTGCAGAATGGGAGTTGATCCCCCCTGACCCAATCATTATTCAAAAACAATGAACAACTCCCAAACATTTAAACATAAACAAACGCACATCGCTATGCACAAAAATGCAGTCACCGCCAGTAACATTCAAAAATGAAATGTTACACAAAAAGTCTCCACTTTTACACTGCAAAGTCAGCCAACAGGTTAGTCAGATCCTGTATATATTGGCCCTAGCGTCCGCAAACGCTACTCAAAAGATAGCGCTTTACACTGAGTCACAAAATGGCCGACAACAAACCAAGCAACAATGGCGCCATTTACGCTTGTAGTAAAACAATTTAACTGCGCTTCCAAATCACCTGTTTACCACAGGACATACCATACTGCACACACATAAAGGAAAACAAAAATGTTCTCCACCCGATCCCAACACAGAAAAGAGTGCGCTAATCAATTCGCACTAAACATCGAAATCTGCCCCAAAGGCTGCTAAAATCCACCAGCAAAATAGCCAGAGAAATACCACACAAAAAGGAGAGGTGGCTGCACCTCCCCCTTGGGGTGACCCACAGTGCAAACAGACTACGCCCCCAAAATGGCCACTGATGACCAAAATGGCCGCCATATGCAGTTTTTTTTTTTTAAAACTTGCCTAGAACCTTTCTTCCACAAAGACAAAACATTGATCATCAAAAACAAACAATAAAAAAACATTTTCTAAAAACAACCAACCTAAAAGGCACACACTTTAGGCTGCTTCAAATCGGACCTTTTGCCAACTAAAACAGCACATTCAAACAATGTTGGTTATATGAAGCAACATAAAACAAAAACACTTTTCTCAAAGCTCCTGTAACAATCCATTTAAAAAAATATATACAGTGAGCTTACATTTAAAACCTTCCGAAATAAAAACTTTTTTTTTCATGCTAACAGCAGCTGCTATTGTCTGGCCACTTAAAAATGCATAATTTATCAATTTCTATTCCTCATAAAGATCATGAACATATTACACATGACTTTGCTCTAAAAATTGTACACTCAAGAAACACACAGATCCAACACTAGTTGCCCTTCCCCCACCAAAGCACATGTTACACAAAAGGCTGTCTTCTATAGCAGTTTAAATCTGGTTAATCAAGTCACTTCCTTACAAACTGTTACAAACAAACAAATCGCCCTTCCCCCCCAAGCCGCATGGCCAGAGGAGCCAGCTTACCTCCATTGTTACTCTCAAACAGCATTCAGGCATACACACGATCAAAATCCACTCGATTTCACAAACTCACGCAATCACACACATGTATCCAATCGCTTTTCACAAATGCACGCAATCACACACACAAACACACAGTCATACACAACTCTATCACACAACAGTCATACAATCAGGATCACACACACAATCATACATCTATCAAATTCAGACATACAATCAGGATTCCACATGTGCACACACACACCTCATACATACATCTATCACACAGCAGACATACAATCAGGATTCCACATGTGCACACACACACACACAATCAAACTCAAGCATTATTTCAAAAAGATGTCAATTTTTTTCTTTTAAAGCATGTTTTTCCCGATGCATCAGAATGTACCCCATCTCCCCCATCTGATGCCATAGGAAAAAACATGAATAGTCTCATTCAATGGTCGCCATCTGTAGTGGCAATCTGGGGGTTTGCAAGGCACACCCCCATCTTGCCATGTGCTGTAAAGCACATTCGCCATCTTAAATGAAATGATGCCATGTTTAATCTAACAGATTTACTCACCATATATTCCATGCCCATCCATACCAATCAAGAGACATTACAACAGCTGCTCTCATGTTACCATCCTTGCAAATCATCCCCCTCACAGGGCTGAGCATGGCACTTTTATTTACACAAAACAGGAAGTCATCACCAGTAAGTCGCCTCCCCCCATGGGAGGCGACATTACCAGATGTCTCCTATACACAGAACAAAACATTCCTTCTGACAGGAAGTCAAATTGAATAGATGAATAGAATATAATACAATGAATACAATGAATAGAAATACAAACAATGTCTTATGGGTGTGTCCGGTCAGGGTGTGCATGTGCCCCCCCCGACCCCAGAAATGCTCACAAGCCCTCAAAATATACGCTGATAGAACCTTTAATCTGCGCCATTCCATAGAATAATGCATATAAAGATTATACCCTTATTGAGGCTATTTACAGATGCACGCTATGAATCCCAAATCCTGCTGATCAGACATGACCCAGATAAGAGCGTACATCTGTCTACAGCCACTAGTGTGCTTGCGAAATGAACGCATCCCCCTCAACGATCGTCTGTGCTAAATGCACAGAGGGGCCCCTCGCTGGTGGGCATATGCCCATGCCGCAACCATCACACTCCAACCTCAAGACGAGAGTCAACCAGCCTCAGGACTGCCACAGTCAGCTCTATTTAGAGCTGGTTGGGGAAGTGTCAAGACTGGGTGCCAATTATGACAATACATAATAAATACATCTTCAAATTTCCACCACACTTCTCAACAACTCTTCGGGCTCTGGCCAGCCGGTAGTTAAAAACCCTCCTCCCCGGGTGAGGGTCATCAGGTGATTGCCCAGACCGAATGCTTCATCAGCAATAAAGACGAATGGAAGGCCTTCAACATTGTCTTCATCAGGTGGCAATGCCAGGCCACCAGTCTGGAGACGTTGGGCAAACTCCATCCGGGCAAAGACTCCACCATCTGGCCATTCTTCCCCACGTCCACATGGAGGAACTCATTTTATGCCAAAGCCACCACCTCATTTCACAAGTGCTAGTGCACACATTTTAATACAGGAAATCGTGGTGTGTAGTCGAGAACTAGACATCATGAGGAATAATATGAATTTTATGGATCAAACATTTAAGAACATGATTGATGTTTTGGAGCGAATCTAAAGAAACACAAAATCCCCCCCCCTTTTGTTTTTTAAAGCACTATTTAAAAATGTTTTACTACTTTCTTCAAGCCAAATTTTGAAGATGCACACAGTGTGTCAACATGTGCAACAGGTCAGTATCTGTCATATAATATACTATTATAACTATTAAACCCCCTATAGTTATAATAGTATGACCCCGAATAGGGTGGTGGCACGTTGCGGATGTGCTTCCCATCTATTGCCTCTCCGCAGTTGTGAAAGTCCCGCCTCTGGGCAAATGGGATACCACAGTCTGCCATTCATGTGGCGTTGAAGGAAACTGTGGAGGCAAACAACAAAAAGGATATTAGTACTTTTGCGCATAACATTGCAAGCACATTATAAAAAAAACATTCTTGGCCAACATCAGTATAACATTTATTTAAAGGTGTATTTAAAGACAAAAATATAAGGCCCACTTATCAGATTCCTCACCCTCTCTGATGGCCCATTGTACAAATTGTAGGGGGGGGGGGGTTCTAGCTGAGTTTGGGCCCTCCAAAATTTTTTATTTCGGGTAGGTTGGTTAAAAAGTTAATTGCTGAAATACAGCCAATTAATTGAATGGGTACATATATTAGGGTAATATAGTGGTACAGGGGCTAAGGGCAAATGCCAATTGCCAACATATATAGGGAGAGTAAAGGCATACTTAGGGGTCCAATACGAGTAAGATAATTGGGAGTATAAATTAGGTGAAAAATTGCTGTAATGAGAATCAGTGAATACAAGTGAATGAGATAGTGAGTGTAAACTGATAAGGTGGGTGATTGCCAAAAAAGGACAAACCAATGGTGAAATAAGTGTGTGAAATAAGAGTGAAAGTTGAAGTGAGAAACAATATGGTGAGAGTGAAATAAAAAATAGGAAGGTGGATGATTAGTCCCTCAATGAAATGGGGGATGGTGTGAGTGAGTGTGGTGAAAAGTGAAAGGATCTTAAAATGCATAAATAAGTGAGATATTTACCTGATAAAATCAAGGGTTGAAGTTGGATAAAGTAGCTATGGAACCCAGACTGCAGTTATGCATTCTAGGAAAGGACACAATGCCAGAAAATAGGGACAGAGATGCATTAGCATCCAATCTGGCCTACATGGAACCTTGTGATGGCTCCCTGATGATCTGCTCCTTATATATGCCCCTTTGTGGGTGTGGTGATCAAATGATCACATGCAGGTGGACTGCCTCCCTCCATTGAGCCATGGGGAGGCTTATGGCCGCCGAAATGTTAGCCCACGTGTGGCTTCCTCGGCGTTCCCGGAGAGCTAACCAGCCCCGACAAAGTCGTCATCCCGACACAGCAGCGCGGCGTCAAAACGCTGCAAGCACGCCCAGGAGCGCGCTTGCGCGCTGCGCCGTGGCTTGAACGGGGAGGATCCAAGGAACACCACCAGCTGGGAGAAGCTCAATGGGACGTCCGGGGACTGGCTCCAGCACCCCACGAGCAATGGGAAGGGGGACAGGGACTGTCCCCCCTCCCCCAGCCTGGAAGTAACCAAGGGCCCGGCCCCATCCCCCAAGAGGGTGGAAGGGTTTAGCCATGCCCCGCCGGAGAACACAAGCGGCCACAATACACTATAAAAACCATATGTGACAGTTGACATCCATGTACTGAACCTCAAAAAGAGGGGAAGGGGGTATTTTATACAGGCATATTATATAGATAATGTATAGACATAAATAGCGTGTTAGCACCATGGCTATAAACCCCAAGCTTGTTGGATATGATTTAAATAGGACAAATATTTGGTGAGAATATTTGAACATGCAGAAGTCTGTCTTGCAGTTACTTCCGAAGTGAGCAAAAGATGGGGGATTAGGGGTACAGTCCCCCCAAAAAACAGAAGGTAAAATAAACCTTCTGAAGACCTCAACACCAAACTGATGTATGATGCACCAGAGATGTGAGTCATGGGTTGGGTATGCAGGGGTTAAAGCTGAACATGGAAAAACACACAATTAATGTCAGTCTCAATGTGTCCGGGGAGAAGGGGGGTTTTGGCCCCCAAATGTTAATGCAAAAGAGAAAGGACACATATTGAGAACATAATTAAGCTGCTCGCCCCGAAATTACAAAAAAAGAGAGAGAGAAGGGTTCCCCAAATGGGCTTTTAGGCAGCAATATAAAAAAATATAGAAGTATTGTATAGGTTATATAAAACAGTATTTATTGCCAAAATCCCCGATAACCACATGAGTTAGAACAAGTTGGAACATTTGTATAAATAAAATAAAATAAAGGTCAACATTCCTGAATACAGTATGCATAGATAATACATATACAGTTTTGTATCGTTGAGCCCCGACGCGTTTCGACCAATCCGGTCTCTTCAGGGGGCAAAAATGTTTCTAGAAAATAGTAATATTATGGTATAAGTTCAAAGTAAGTACATTACAGCATATAAAACAATAGAATGGTATAATGATATAGTTACCACTGAATCAGGAAATGGATAACATAAAAAGCCGCTGTGAGGTCCGGAGGGGCCTGACTGCCCCCGCCCATCCAAAACGGCGGAGGGGCCTACCCCAGGGAACCTGCAAGGAGCCACACAAAGAGCACCCGCCAGGAGCAACGGAGGGGCAGTCACCTGCAGAGGAACACCCATAAAGCCCATGATTAGTGGAAATAATTATTTCGGGTAGGTTGGTTAAAAAGTTAATTGCTGAAATACAGCCAATTAATTGTATGGGTACATATATTAGGGTAATATAGTGGTACAGGGGCTAAGGGCAGATGCCAATTGCCAACATATATAGGGAGAGTAAAGGCATACTTAGGGGTCCAATACGAGTAAGATAATTGGGAGTATAAATTAGGTGAAAAATTGCTGTAATGAGAATCAGTGAATACAAGTGAATGAGATAGTGAGTGTAAACTGATAAGGTGGGTGATTGCCAAAATAGGACAAACCAATGGTGAAATAAGTGTGTGAAATAAGAGTGAAAGTTGAAGTGAGAAACAATATGGTGAGAGTGAAATAAAAAATAGAAAGGTGGATGATTAGTCCCTCAATGAAATGGGGGATGGTGTGAGTGAGTGTGGTATTTTCTGGCATTGTGTCCTTTCCTAGAATGCATAACTGCAGTCTGTGTTCCATAACTACTTTATCCAACTTCAACCCTTGATTTTATCAGGTAAATATCTCACTTATTTATGCATTTTAAGATCCTTTCACTTTTCACCACACTCACTCACACCATCCCCCATTTCATTGAGGGACTAATCATCCACCTTCCTATTTTTTATTTCACTCTCACCATATTGTTTCTCACTTCAACTTTCACTCTTATTTCACACACTTATTTCACCATTGGTTTGTCCTATTTTGGCAATCACCCACCTTATCAGTTTACACTCACTATCTCATTCACTTGTATTCACTGATTCTCATTACAGCAATTTTTCACCTAATTTATACTCCCAATTATCTTACTCGTATTGGACCCCTAAGTATGCCTTTACTCTCCCTATATATGTTGGCAATTGGCATTTGCCCTTAGCCCCTGTACCACTATATTACCCTAATATATGTACCCATACAATTAATTGGCTGTATTTCAGCAATTAACTTTTTAACCAACCTACCCGAAATAATTATTTCCACTAATCATGGGCTTTATGGGTGTTCCTCTGCAGGTGACTGCCCCTCCGTTGCTCCTGGCGGGTGCTCTTTGTGTGGCTCCTTGCAGGTTCCCTGGGGTAGGCCCCTCCGCCGTTTTGGATGGGCGGGGGCAGTCAGGCCCCTCCGGACCTCACAGCGGCTTTTTATGTTATCCATTTCCTGATTCAGTGGTAACTATATCATTATACCATTCTATTGTTTTATATGCTGTCATGTACTTACTTTGAACTTATACCATAATATTACTATTTTCTAGAAACATTTTTGCCCCCTGAAGAGACCGGATTGGTCGAAACGCGTCGGGGCTCAACGATACATAACTGTATATGTATTATCTATGCATACTGTATTCAGGAATGTTGACCTTTATTTTATTTTATTTATACAAATGTTCCAACTTGTTCTAACTCACGTGGTTATCTGGATTTTGGCAATAAATACTGTTTTATATAACCTATACAATACTTCTATATTTTTTTTATATTGCTGCCTAAAAGCCCATTTGGGGAACCCTTCTCTCTCTCTTTTCAGTTAACTTGTATGTCTCTTTACCCTGTAAACAGTCATTTCAGCCCATTTTTTTTTTCTTTAGTGACCCTTTAAGTGACTTGGCTAGGTGTGTATGGGCCAAGGATAGCATGAAGGGAAATATGCATGTAGGCCAAAAAAGGAGCATTAAAAGCTTATAGCATGCATGGGGACAAAGGTGACATCCACAGCATATTGCAATCATGGTAATTAGAGAATGATGAAAGAAATACAATACATTAGCAAACATTAAATACATAGAATATGATGTTAAAGGAGAAAACTTACCTTAATATAGTTCTTCTGCAGGACTTGAATTATGGCAGAACAGGTCTCTGGGATAGTGATCCCCAGAGCCTGGGAGGAGATGCCTGTTGTGAACTTGAGGTCCTGCAGACTTCTACTTGTGACCAGGTATCTCAATGTGGCAACTAGCCTTTGCTCAGCAGTGATGGCTTGCCGCATGCAGGTGTCCTGCTTGGTAATATAGGGGGGCAGCAAAGCCAACAGACGGTGAAAAATGTCCGTCATCCAGAGATAATTCTTGAAGTCATCAGGGTTATTCTCCTGGATCTCCCACAGCAAAGGCATGTGACAGAATTGGTCCAGAGCAACCAATTCTTTGTCCATTAACTCCTCCTCACCCTGTTCATGGACTGAACTTGGGTCAAAGTATGAACCCCAACACCAAGCCCATAGGCAGCACAAACTCTACAACAAATACGTACCGGCAACATGGCTATAAAATGGTCAGCTGGACAAAACAAACTTAACAGATTGCATTGAAGAACAGCAAGGCCTATGAAGAACGGCCTGAAAATGAAACTAGTGGAATGCACTGAAAAACAGATATGACCTGACTATATGCCCTGAAAGACAGATACGAACCCACAAGCACCAACTGAACAGCAGAAAACGATCTGAAAAGCACAAAGACTGAAAAGCGCAAATCATCTCTCACCAAACTTTTACTAACACGCGATAACACAATATCAGCAAAAGCAGCCCAAAGGGTGGCACCGTTGGAATGGAACTTCCGCTTTATACTGCCGTCGTACGTATTGTAAGTCACCGCATTTTTGACGGTCAGATTTTAGTGTGACTGTGTGTATGCAAGACAGCTTAAGCGGAATTCCGTCGGAAAAAACGGTCGTGTGTACAGGGTGTAACATTGGGAGTTGTTAGCTCAAGTGGGATATGCGTTTTTCAGCGATTCACGCCAGCCAGGAACTGTCTTTAAGGGCTTGATGGCCCACTTTTATTAAAAAGGCAAAAAATGAAAATCCAAACACAGGTTTCCCACGCCAGCACCCGAAGAACGCTGGTAGTTTTAGCGGCGCTTTACTGGCATTTTTGGGTGCTAACGGGGTGCTTTTAACCCCTGCTAGCAGCCAAATAAAGGGTTAAAAGTGTCTACAAATCGTCACTGCCGCTGCGCTTTGCAGGCAATTTGGCGATGCTGCCCATTGATTTCATACAGCGCTCCTAAAGCGCCTCAAAGAAAGAAACTCAGGCTTTCACACTGGGATTGTGAATTAGGCTTTTTTTCAGGAGGCAGGTATTTGGACAAATGCCTGTCGCAGGCACAACCACTGATATTAAACCCCACAGCACCAGAAGATCATCACTGTGGGGTATGCAAGGGAAGCCAATTAAAAAAATTCCCCTGTAAACTACATCAACCAGACCATGGGACACATTTCATCATTGCTGAAAAGTAGCGCTCCTGGCTTTAAATAAAATAAAGCGTAAACCCCAATTTGTTTATTTTTTCTTTAAGTTTTGTATAGAATGAGGAAAATGTGAACCCATTTTGGATGTTTTACCTACAAGAAGTGGGAGGAAATCTGCAACAGGGAAACAGAAAACAATAAAAAGGATTTTACATAAACTCATAAGGCATCAAAGGTACCTGGGGTTCTGGCATTCCATTACTCAATTTAACGCAATTTTACTTCTGTTTGTGTTACTGGAGAGATCTCTATCACTTTCTGTCCTGGGGACAACCCTTTTTATCAGACAAACAATGAAGGAATCTCCCCAATGAAGCCTCCAGTGGCAGTATGACCTGCCATGAATTCTAATTCTTGCTGACTTTAAAAAGTTTTGACTATATATACACTTTAGAGAGAACTCTCATTAATAAATTTCACTGTTCTATCCCCCACAAGGAAAAGGTACACTTAGTACTTTGTCCAACGTTGCTAGGTGCTTCCTAAGCCTAGCTATGAGCTATGAGGTTAGACTGGGTGCTTCCCTCTCCCCTTGTGGCAGCCTGACAACATAACTAGGAAGGAGATACCACTTCATAATGACCCCTTGTCTCGGCTAAAATGACTAATATGGATCTGCTGCCCTGTACTCAGCGTTGCCAACCCCCTGAAGTGAAATGTACTGGCAAGGATGCCAAAATTTACGAACTGCACCAATTTTTTACTGATGCTGCAAAAAAGTACCTACAATCACTGTTTTTAGTGCTAAACAGTGCAATGATAAATATGTGAACTATAAACACATAGCTAGTGCTATTAGCAATATGTTTAACTTAAAGGGGTTGTAAAGGTAAAAGTTTTTTTTACCTTAATGCATCCTATGCATCACCCCCCCCCCCCCGGAGCCCCCATTTTACTTACCTGACCGTTCGAAATTGCCGGGCGCGTCCACGTCATCCTGTTCGGTTCCCAGCCTGGCCGTTGATTGGCTAGGCGGGGCGGATTTATAGCAGCGCAGCCATTGGCTGGCGCTGCTGTCAATCACAGCGGATGACGCGGCACGGGTGGGGACGAGTGATACAGTCGCGGCTATGGCCGCCGCTGTATCACGGGAGCGCGCTCGCAAAAGCTTTCCACCGTACGAGCTTCCTCGCATGAAGGTAGAAAGCTTTTGCAAGGATGAGCCGAGACAGCCGCAGAGGGACCCCAGAAGACAGCATTCCCGGGACACTCTGTGCAAAACGAGCTGCACAATGGAGCTATAACATGTTTGTTATTTAAAAAAAAAAAAATATTCCTGACTTTAGTGTTCCTTTAAACAAAAATCAAAAAAACATATTTTTCCATCTACATGAAGGTCAGGTCACTATAACTCGGCCAGCACTGGGTTCCCCCCTTACATCGGAGCCTGCAGGGATCCCCCTTACAGTGAAAGGGAACTCTTATGTAAAGGGGAACGCTGCAGATAATGATCCAAGGGGGAACTCTGATGTAAGGGGAGGCTCTGGTGACCAGAGACCACCTTATATCAGAGTTCACTGCATTCCCTTTACATCAGAGTTCCCACTTACATCGGGGTCTGCAGCATTACCCTTGCACTATAAGGGGCAATCCTGCAGACTCTGATGTAAAGGGGAATGCCAGGAACTCTGATGTGGGGGGCACTCTGCTGACCAGAGACCACCTTCCGCAGAGTGAATACATTAAGGTAAGGGAAGTTACTAATATAGGGGGGAACCTTTATATCAGTGCCCCCTACATTATTGTATTCACTCCCCTTACATCAGCAACCCCTCCCCCCCGGACTGGCCTGGTGGCGCTCTCAGGTGCACTGTGCGGGGCTCAGTCAAATGGCTCCAGCTTGGTGGCTCGGGTTTTCCTATGGTCTACTCTCCAAAGTTCACACACGTCTGACTTCTCCCGTGACCCCCATGATCCCTGCGGCGCTTCCCCACTCATGACTCTTCTCCCGACTTCCCTCAGAGAATGCAGACATGATGTATGAAACGGTCAGAGGTTGCAGACAGGATACAAGAACAGGAGATGGTCAGAGGCTGCGGACAAGATACAAGAACAGGAGATGGCCAGAGGCTGTGGACAGGATACAAGAACAGGAGATGGTCAGAGGCTGTGAACAGGATACAAGAACAGGAGAAGGTCAGAGGCTGCGGGCAGTAGAAGGTCCGAGGCTGCGGGCAGGAGAAGGACAGAGGCTGCGGGAAGGAGATGGTTAGAGGCTGCGGGCAGGAGATGGTCAGAGGCTGTGGGCAGGAAATGGTCAGAGGCTGTGGGCAGGAGATGGTCAGACTGCCTTATTCCGATATTCACCCATCTGCTGCTCTAAAGTACCCATACTGCCACAGAATGAAAAATGCCACCGATGGTGCAAGTGACATTTTGTCGCATTTTCAGACCCTTGCCTGGAATTTTGTCCGCATTACACAAAAAACAATGTCACATGAGTGCCTCAACAGATGTCCCCCAATGTGACTGTGTACACTTCCTGCTGCCAGAGAAATGCATCCCCAGGGTGGAGGAGGGGAGCACATGCTGGGACCCCAACCCAACAATAGGAAGACACAGCTTGCCCATTTCTGCTTTAAGATATATGTTAGAACTACAAGTCCCAGCATGTTCTGCCAGCCTATGACCATGAGAGCACACTGGGACTCGCACTCAGTCCTCCAGACATGTCAGGTTGCTATAGCCTGACAGATATCCATGTGCCCACCACAAAGCCAATGTGTGACACCATCACCTCACCTGCCAGTCCTGACCCCTTCAGTCTTCAACTTTACAGAGGACATGATTTCACACACGACGGCGCCGCCCACACCACAAGGTCGTCAGCCCATTGGTTTGTAACACTGGCTATCTTCTCCCCAAATTACGCTATTGGATAAGCGGGTGGGAGACCACTAGAAAAGATAGTACCTGACCTGTGTGGAGTGTGGTTTGTCTGAAACAGCAAGGTGGGCGGGACGGAAAGGGCGGCTGGACTTTCACTAATTGGCCGAGTAAGGACCGCCGTGGCCTGGATAATTTACACTGGCAGGCTGGCAGCTGTTCTGTGTGATTGACATGTAAGCTGGCCAATCGCAGTTGCATGGATGGCCCGCAGCCATAATTCTTACTGGAACCGGCTGTCCGTAACGGACATTCACGGACACCCTGAAAATGGGGTGAAATTACCGGACTGTCCGTAAATTAACGGACGGTTGGCAACACAGCCTGTACTGTCTGTATCTGCGAATACCTGTGCTCTTAATATTGCACAATTAATTATGTATGCACTTCCTGCCTTTAGAAGGCTGGGTTCAAAACCCCAGAGAAAGGAAAATGATAGAGATTTTTGGAGACCACATGTCAACTTACAGGAGCAGTTGCTGTATGTTATGCAGGCCAGAAGCCTAGAGACTATTAGTAAGTGAGTGAGTGAGTGAGAAACTTATATAGCGCAACACATGCGAACCGAATTGCCTCTGGGCGCTTAGTATCCATTCCCTACTGTACTTTTGCCCTCAGAAAAGATGGGTTTTGAGTTTTTTTCTGAAGGCCAGGTGATTCACCTCCAACCAGATGCTGGTTGGTAGAGCGTTCCATAGTCTAGGTCCTTGGATTCATAATCTTCGCTTTCCTTTGGACTTGTATCTGGCTTTGGGTATCTGGAGTAGATTTTGGTTGGTGGATCGCAGAACGCGATTGGGGTTGTGACATGTTAATTTTTCGCATAGATATTGGGGGGCATTTCCTTGAACACACTTATGCGTCAGACAGAGTGCCTTAAAAGTGATTCTGCCTTTTACTGGCAACCAATGAAGGGATCTCAGTGAAGGTGAGATTGATTTCCATGTTTTTTTCCCAGTCATGAGTCGAGCGGCCGTATTTTGAACGACTTGCAGACGAGTGATTTGGTATTTTGGGAGTCTAAGTTAGAGGGCATTTGCATAGTCGAGCCTGGAGTTGATAATTGTACCCACCACGGCTGCTATGTCTTCTTTCGGGGTTTAAAGGAAATGAGTCTACGTAGCAGGCGCAGCAGATGGTGGGATCCGCTGACTACTGACCCTATTTGTGCATCCATTGTCATGTGGGTGTCAAAAATTACTCCGAGACTTTTGACTTTGGTGCTAGGGGTGATGGTTTGTCCCAGAATGGGCGGCGGTGTCCATATTGGTGCGGAAAGTCTCTTTCGGTTGGCGTGAAACAGGAGAAGTTCTGTTTTTGAGCCGTTGAGTTTAAGGTAACACTTTGTCATACAATTTTCTATCAAAGTAAGGCATTTCTCTAGTCCGAGATAATGATCCTTATTGTTGCAGATGTGAAAATATATTAGGTAATAGTTTCTGTGTTCTGGCTATTTAGTTAAGCTGCCTACCAGTTCTATTCTCTACCTCTGACCTATTGGTAAAAATCTCACATGCACAGTGCCAGACAGATAGGTCTGTTCTCCTGTATGTATGTATTGGTCACCTTCCAGTATATTAGTCAACTTGTATATTGCAATACAGTTTATATGCAGCACCTGTTATTTTAGTTAAATTTGTACCTTCTGGTCTGGGATTCATAGCTAGCTTACGTCAGGGCTCAATAACCAGCATAGTCTAGAGCCAGTTTAGGCATGTGATGCCTTAGTAGGTAGTTAGGTCCAGTTGCATGGCAGACTAGACGTTACCCGGGACTAAGATGGAGAGTAGATAGGTTGACCCTGAGATCCATTATCACACCACATTATCTGCTGTAAAAAAGCTTTGTTCCAGACAGGTTGAACAATCATCACTGACTCTGTCTCCAGGTCTCTGACACCAATACGAGCGCTGCATCATGATCATCCTCAGGGACCCCTGTAACTGGACTTTGCTGCAACATTCATCTGGAGGTATCTCTATAAATAACTATATATACTTGTGTGTATGTGCACCATTACCTGTTAGTACATTGGACGTATGTACTATTATTAACGTTTTATTATATAAAGTTCCCATACTGGTGTGTATCTATATACGTATGATTAATGTTATCTATGCTGGCTGCAGTAGATCCTCTTCTCTTAATTACTTTGATTAGATTACTTGTTAAATTCCCAGGAAAGGAATCCCATCTGCTCACAAAGGTCCTGTCCTGGGTTGACGCACTGCCAACTTTATTATCAAATCCACTCTTCCACTTAGCAAGTTCTCTTATTTACCTAGAGGTTCAGAGCACTATATTGTTTGTTGAGGACCATGTCTCATAACCCCCCGCCCCCCAAAGGAAGGCTACAAACTCGTCTATGCGACGCAGTGGCAAAATGAATGCAGAAGGATAGGAAACTTGCATGCCCCCTCTCCCTCTAAATTCCTCTTGCCGCTGTTTGTCTTGGGAAGGTGCACTGAGCCAAGACAAGCAGCCATCCCCTTCCTAGCTATATTATCGGACAGCTACAGAAAGAGGGGGTGCCCATTCCAATCTAATAGCTAGTCTTAGGAAGCCCATAGCAATGTAGGAAAAAGTAGTATAGCTACAAATGAATTAATGAATGATAGACCTAGTTGCTTAACTTGTTGGCCTGGAACAAACAGATAAGTGCTTCTGACTTTTCTCTGACTTTCCTATTCTAGGTCAGTGACTCAAAGCCCTAAAGCAAGTGGATCAGGAACTTGGTACAGTTACTAGCAGGTCAGCAATGATATCCCCAATGGCATTTCTTTCTTGATAAGTTTCCTTTAAACCAATTAATTATCAGTAGTGCCATTAAAGAAGTTCTACTGTCATGACATATTCTTCTGTTCATGACAATTTTGGAGAATACTAATATAATTCTACTCGGGGACTGTTTGCAAGTACTTCTCCAAGTTTCTTATCTGTAGTGCATATATTGTTCTGATGAATTGAGCTTGTTCTGTACTCAGTGCTACAGAACACATCTCCAATATGTCTGTAATATTCTATTCTAGGACCTTCTGATTGCCTGCTCTGTTCTGTGTGGCTAAACACACTTGAGACTTTCCAGCAGAAATAACAATACTCTCCTAAATGATTTTCTGCCTATGTTCTTATCTCCAGCAACAGTTTATACAAGAGGCAGCTTTTTTGTTTTTCTTCAGAGGATGTTTGTGTAGGCTTGCAACTGAACTGATGCTCTGTGAATCAAATACTGAAATATAATTTGTTATGTATTGTAGTACTCAATAAAAAAAAGTGTATTGTGTGTATGTAAAAGACAAAGGCCCAGATTCATAAAGCAATTACGCCTGTCTAACTGGTGTTAGACAGGAGTAATTTCAAATTTCGCGCGCCGTATCACTAGTTTGAATCCTCAAACCATGATACGGCGGCTTCGGGCTTCGATCCGAGAGGCTTACGTCTTCGTAAGCCTTCGGATCTATGCTGCGATATTTTTGCGGCCGCTGGGAGGAGTTCGCGTCGTTTTGATGCGTCGGGATATGCAAATGTGTTTTTACGGCGATCCACGAAGATACGAGCGGTCTTCGCAATCGCTTACGTCTGGGTTTTTTTACGTACTGTTAGACCAGCTTTTTGCTGGTCTAACGGTGCGTAGCCCATGTTAAGTATGGCCGTCGTTCCCGCGTCGAATTTAATTATTATTTTATTTTTTTTGCGTAACTCGTTCGGGAATAGAAATGTCCGTAAACGACGCTACTCAAACAATGAATGACGTAACGACGTGATTCCGCGCAATGCACGGCGGGAAATTTGCGAACGGAGCATGCGCAGTTCGATCGCCGCGGGAACGCGCCTATTTTAAATCCTTCACGCCCCCTACTCGTGTAGATGGATTGCGACGGGAGAAATACACTACGCCGCCGTCGTTTACTGGACAAAATCTACCTGGATTCCACGTAGAGCCAGGTAAAAAACGGCGGCGTAGTGTATTTCTGATACGCTACGAGAATCCAATTCTCTCTGAATCTGGGCCAAAGGGTACTCATACCCCATAAGATCCACTGAGCACGACCATGAACACATGTGTACTACCATTATAATTACTTTTGTAATCAAAAATTGTGTTCATTAAATGAAAAGTTTTTATATTGTTGTAAATTAGAGGAAAACAATTAGGATAAAAAAATGTACATTTTATTTTACTGCATCTGAAAATTTCCTAATATTTTTTTTTACATTTTTTTGGATTCTTTTATATGGCTGTCTCTCAATTTGAAAACAATCTCCTTTTTTAAATTTTAATATAAGGATGTGGTTTTTTTTTGTTGTTTTTTAAGAGGGGGTATTTATGGTAGTTTATTTCATTCTGTGCCCTTTGTATTTCTGTTTATTTAAATGTTTTATTGTTTACTTATTTGGGTATGGGGTTTGACTTTTTTCACTATCTGTTTTAAAAATAAATAAATACAATAATAAGGTTAATGAGGGCCTGTTATGGCACAAGGACAGGTCCTGTATAGTGTAATTTTTATTTAAAGTTTAATGCACCCTTTAAATTTAACAAAACAACATAATTTGGACATTATCATTTACTAATGCATTTCACCAAAAAAAGGTTAAATTTGACCAAAATACCATATTAAACATGTTTAGCAAAATTTCAGGGAAGTACAAATTCCTGTGCGCCTCAAGAAAAACTTAAATTTTACAAAATGTTGCTGATCCATAATGTTTGCAAGCATATGCAACTGAGACTGTAATTTTCCATAATGTTAAAACTGGGTTTTCATTAGGCTCCTTCTTTGTGTTAGCAGTGCATAGTGTACTTGTAGTGACCTGTCTCCCCAAGTTCCTTTCCCTCTCCTAGTCAGTTAGCAGTTTATAAAGTTTACCATTCCCTTTCTGTGATAGGAGTATAACCTGTATATGCAGGTAATTTAGTATAAGTTGTGAAGTGGAGATCCAGCTGCCCTAAAGCTCAACTACACACGCAATGTACCATTCTGAGAAATGAACCCACACTGTGTTTGTATTTCATTTGGATGTGAACATAATAATGTCCTGAAACCTGTTAATGTGCAATTGCAGTATTGATTCTGGTCTGTAGTTTCATTAATTAAAGTCTGTGTGGGCAACAGAGCAAAACCAGTGAATATAAAGTTCTCCTAAGCACATTCCAAACTTTAATTAAACGTCTGTATTACAACTATTGCTGGAGAATATGAAATTATTATTACTTCCTACTTCATTTTTTCCGGACATCCAATATCCTTCTTGATTAAAGCACTGGAAAACAACATAATAAAAAGGTCATTTTAGAAATCAAATCATTAAAAATAAGAACCGGAAAAAAAAAACTCCTTAACCAGTTGAGGGCACTTGCACACCCTTTCTGCCCAGGCCAAACAACTTCTTTAACCACCTCAATATAGGGCATTTTTTTTTTAGCCGAGTTAAGTTCTTCTTTAAAGTACACCCCTGGTGTATGCCATTTCTCTGGCTCACACTTGCTGGCAGATTTCCCAAAATGAAAGCTGTGAGTGTACATACAGTTGCTGTTGCTCTGATACAGTATTTATAAACACTGTTTGGAACTGGAAATGGAGAGATATAAATAAACTTTTTTTCATATCAAAGGTAGGAGCATCAATCTGCAAATGATATCAGTTAAAGCAACCTGACAAATAAAAAAACTTTTTTTTTTATTTTAATAAAATGTGATCTCCCTCTGATGTCAGCCAGGGAGGTCACGTGGTCACTCAGCCTCTCCTGCAGAAGCCATGTATCGGAGATGTAAAGTAGCTCGAGTGAAGTGACTGGCCTGAAGATAGCTCTAAAAATGTATTTATAATCCTTGTTTTAATAAAAGACTTACACACAATGTAGTATGCCTGCCTATAATAGAGGGGCTGGCAGTGACTATTGTAAATTAGTGATTTATAATAAAAGCAGCAGGGGCCGGGGACTGGGGGGGCGGGGGGAAGCAGGGACGCAGAACACGGAGCTGACAGGCAGAGAGGAGGGGTGAGGGGGAGAGAGGAGAGCAAAGAGGACAGCTGCGGATGAGGGAGGAATGTACACTGACCACATAATTAACAGCCCTGATTATCGTGGTCAGTGCAGAGAGGGGAATTTATAGTTTAGAGAGGGATAGATTACACAGAACAAGCACTGTGCTGTTTAATCTTCTTTAAGGGAATGGGAGCTGTATTTTTTTTGGGGGGGGGGGGGGTTTAACCACTTAAGACCCGGACCAATACGCTGGTAAATGACCCATGGTGTTTTTGAGATTCGGCACTGCGTCGCTTTAACAGACAATTGCGCGGTCGTGCGACGTGGCTCCCAAACAAAATTTGCGTCCTTTTCTTCCCACAAATAGAGCTTTCTTTTGGTGGTATTTGATCACCTCTGCGATTTTTATTTTTTGCGCTATATACAAAAATAGAGCGACATTTTTGAAAAAAAAAAACAATATATTTTACTTTTTGTTAAAAAAAAATCAAATAAACTAAATTTTAGTCAAACATTTAGGCCAGAATTTATTTAGCCACATGTCTTTAGTAAAAAAAAAAAATCGCGATAAAAAAAAATAGCTACCTAGCGGGAACAGCGACACTAATACAGCGATCAGAAAAATGATCGCTTAGTGACGCTGGCAATAGGGAGTGAAAGGGTTAACTAGGGCGGTGATCAGGGGGTTAAAACTTTATTAGGGGGGGTGGGGGGGCTATCCTGAACCTAACACTAACTGTTTTTTACACTGCCTGTCACACTGACACTAAATGCAGTGATTAGATCACTGCATTCAGTGACACTGTGACAGGGGGGTGGGGGGGGCGATCACAAGGGGTTAATATGCCTATGTGAGTGTGTGTCAGTGTTGTGTTGGTGCACACTTACTTGTGATGTCTTCTCTCATCAGCAGCGCTGGGAAACAGCGCTGCGATGAGAGGTGACATCATTTCCTCCTGTCAGGAACTGACAGGATGGGAGCGCGCTCCCATTGGCTGGGAGCGATCGCGGGGGGGCGGGTAAGCGCCGACATCCGCCCGCTGATCCCGGATCGCTCCCGGAGCCAGGGGGACCCCCGCACGCCGCGGAGGGGGTCCCGATGGGACCCCCGAACCGCACTTAGGCGGGGACGTAAATTTACGCCCTTGTGCCTGTACGTGCCATTCTGTGGCCGTATATGTGCGTGCGGGGGTCCTTAAGTGGTTAACAAACACTTTAAAGAAAATGTCTGTTTGTTTAGCTTTGTTACTTTTTTTGTCTATGGATTGTATATGGATTGTATAACAAGAGAAAAAAAAATTTGCACGACAATTTCCCTAAAAGAAAAACCTTGTTTGTCCTTAAAAAATAGGATTTGTATTTCTTACCTTAGTAATGACAAAATTTAGCCAAACAGGCCCATAGCAGAAATGTAAAAATTGCTCTGGTCCATAGGGGATGTACAGGTGTGAGAGATGAGGCCTTTACAGGCCATGAGGCCAACTATACTTTTTCCTAACTTTTTCATAAACCCCTGTATTATATATTTGTTGTGTTCAAATGCTAACTATGCTAAATATAATGCTGGCGTGTTTCCTAAGCGTATGTGTCAAGGTAGCCAAAGAAGCTAGTGTTTAGGGAAAACACCAGCTTTAAATGGGATCTGTCACATTTGAAATATGTTATTCACTTCCCTATGATGCAAACGCCATGTTTTTATATACTTATTTGCCAAAAAAAACTATTTTAAGAACTGCCTCTTGGCACAGAAGCAGTTGGCCAGGCTCTTCAATGGAAAAGTGTTAATCTCTGTGCATCAATACAATGCATGTCTATTCTATATAATTCTTCTTTCTAAGTTCTTAGTTCATCAATTTTAGGGGAGCCACCTCCTCTGCGCTAAAAACCTCAACTTTTTTTAGTTTTGTAAAAAATGGGGAATGGTTAAAATCGGTCAGGTGTGTATCTGTCTCCAGTGCAAAAATCACTTTTCACTTTCTGCCCAGTCATCGCTGTCACTGGAACAACAACTGGGGTCTATCCACATGGGTGCACTACCCCCTGTTCAGCAGGGGAGTCTCTGAATTGGAGTAGAATGGGATGGATGTCTCTTTTAATGAACTCTCTGCCTGCTCAGCTTTTTATCTGTGTTTTGACAGTAGACTGAAGGACCCATGTTGGATCTATAGGCTGCCGAATGTAAATGGGCATGTGACTCATTAATTCATTAAATAATTTGGTCCTTTTAAAAAAAAAAAAATCTGAACCTGGATGGATTCAGAGATAAGTGGCTGTACAGGGACACAAGTTTGTTTACATGCGCCTTCCCATAGACCTGCATGGAGCTTCCAATTAGGTCCACCGGAAAAAATGGCAGGCTGACCGAATTTGGAAAACCCATGTCAAAGGGGTCATAAGGGCAAATCTCCCCAACAGGGACAGGGAGAGCAAGAAAAATATGACCAGATGTTTTTTACCTTTCTTTACTCTTTTTACAAATTATAAAGAGTTTCACAAGAAGTTTTGCTTAGAGTTTTTGCCTAAGCTAACTTACTTTCTCTTCATTTCAACCGACCTGTCATCAAATACAACTTGGCACTGAACTGACTGATGTAATAGAAGTGTCATGTAGGGGGGGTCATGTGCTCAAATGGAAACTGTGCACAGAGCTGTTTTCAGAAAAGTAGATATAATCTTAAATCCTGGTTCACATTATTGCGGCTCTGCGAGCCACGTTTGCACAGACACAGAAGACCATTTATTTGAATGGGCTACTACAGTGCCTTGCAAAAGTCTTCACCCCCCCCCCCCCCCACTGGGGTTTTGTTGCCTCACAACCTGGATTGTTTGAGGATTTGCATCATTTCATTTACAGAACATGCCCACAACTTTGAAGATGTTTTTTATTTTTATTTTTTTATTATTATTGTGAAGCAAACAACAAATAGGACAAAATAACATAAAAAGTTAATGTGCATAACTATTCACGCTCCTAAAGTCAATACTTTGTAGAGCCACCTTTTGCAGCTATCACAGCTCCAAGTCACTTTGGATAAGTCTCTAATAGCTTTCCACATCTTACCACTGGGATTTTTGCCCATTCCTGCTTGCAAAACTGCTCCAGCTCCTTCAAGTTGGATGGTTTGCGCTTGTGAACAGCAATCTTTAAGCCTGACCACAGATTTTCTATAGGATTAAGGTCATGGCTTTGA
The DNA here is from genome assembly GCA_029574335.1 of Rana kukunoris. NCBI lineage: Eukaryota > Metazoa > Chordata > Amphibia > Anura > Ranidae > Rana > Rana kukunoris. Next base: position 93,792,982 of record CM056052.1, read on the forward strand.
CTAGGCCATTCCAACACATTTACATGTTTCCCTTTAAACCACTCAAGTGTTGCTTTAGCAGTGTGTTTGGGGTCGTTGTTCTGCTGGAAGGTGAACCTCCGTCCTAGCCTCAAATCACACACAGAGCTGTACAGATTTTGCTCAAGAATATCTCTGTATTTAGCACCATCCATCTTTCTCTCAAATCCCAGTCCCGACTGCTGAAAAACAGGGATGGTCTTCTTTGGGTGATGTGATGTGTTGGGTTTGCGTCAGACATAGCATTTTCTTTGATGGCCAAAAAGTTAAATTTTAGTCTCATCAGACCAGAGTACCTTCAGCCATACATTTTGGGAGTCTCCCACATGCCTTTTTGCAAACTTAAAATGTGCCATTTTGTTTTTTGCTGAAAGTAATGGCTTTCTTCTGGCCACTCTGCCATAAAGCCCAACTCTATGGAGCGTACGGCTTATTGTGTCCTATGTACAGATACTCCAGTCTCTGCTATGTAATTCTGCAGATCCTCCAGGGTTACCTTAGGTCTCTGTGCTGCCTCTCTGATTAATGCCCTCTTTGCCCGGTTCGTGAGTTTTTGTGTGCGGCCGTCTTTTGGCAGGTCTCTGTTGTGCCCAGAGCTTTTTATGGGCTTCATAACAAAGGGGGTGAGTACATACGCGCGTGCCAATTATCAGTTTTTTATTTCTGAAAAATTGTTTTATGGATATATTTTACTTCACCAACTATTGTGTTCTGATCCATCACATATATATCAGATTAAAAAAACATTGAAATAAAGGCTGTAATGTAACAAAATAGGTAAAAAGCCAAGGGGTGAATACTTTTACAATGCTTATGTTTTCATGCACCATTTTTAAAACACAGCGGCAGGGAAATCACATGGTGATTTTGCATTATGTAATTTCTCGGTGGTTGCAGCACCCGCAAACATGCTGCGTTTTTAGATGCATGGGAATACCATTAACCACTTAAGGACCGCCGCACGCACATTTACGGCCACAGAAGGTCACGGCTGGGCACAAGGGCGTAAATTTACGTCCTCGCCCGGTAGCGGGTCGGGGGTCCGATGGGGACCCCCTCCGCGGCATGCGGCGGTCCCCGTGTCTCCGGGAGCGATCCGGGACGAGCGGGCGGATGTCTGTCTTTGCCCGCCCCCCCGCGATCGCTCCCAGCCAATCGATGCGCTCCCCCGCCCTGTCACTTCCTCCTCCTGTGTTTATAGAGGAGGGGGAAAGTGATGTAATCTCTCATCGCAGCGGTATTTCCAACCGCTGCGACGAGAGAAACACCTCACAGTAAGTGTGCACGAACACTACACTGACATACACACACATAGGCACACTTAACCCCTTGCGCTCTGCCCCCCCCACCCCCCCTGTCACAGTGTCACTGAATGCAGTGATCTAATCACTGCATTTAGTGTCAGTGTGACAGGCAGTGTAAAAGTCAGTTAGTGTTAGGTTCAGGATAGCCCCCCCACCCCCCCTACTAAAGTTTTAACCCTCTGATCACCGCCCTAGTTAACCCTTTCACTCCCTATTGCCAGCGTCACTAAGCGATCATTTTTCTGATCGCTGTATTAGTGTCGCTGTTCCCGCTAGGTAGCTATTTTTTTTTATTGCAATTTTTTTTTTTTACTAAAGACATGTGGCTAAATAAATTTTGGCCTAAATGTTTGACTAAAATTTAGTTTATTTGATTTTTTTTTAACAAAAAGTAAAAAATAGTTTTTTTTTTTTTAAAAAATGTTGCACTATTTTTGTATATAGCGCAAAAAATAAAAATCGCAGAGGTGATCAAATACCACCAAAAGAAAGCTCTATTTGTGGGAAGAAAAGGACGCAAATTTTGTTTGGGAGCCACGTCGCACGACCGCGCAATTATCTGTTAAAGCGACGCAGTGCCGAATCGCAAAAACACCTTGGGTCATTTACCAGCGTATTGGTCCGGGTCTTAAGTAGTTAAGAATACATTTTTAAAAAGCAGCCTGTTTTGGCTGCAGATGATTGTGGGTGCAGGAACAGGTACTACCCACAATAGTGTGAACCAGGCCTGACTCACTGTGTATTATAAACAATTGCAATTTTTTTTAAATATAAAATAATGTTTTCACCTTTTTTTTGTTTTTTAGTTGTTACATCTCACTGCTGCTTATCTCCAATATTAACATGTATGCAGGCAATGGCTTCATGATATTTCTCAGGGTGGGTTTCCTAATGATGACAACAGTTTACAACATGTATTGAAATGCAGTCTCCATTGGAAAAGCATGTGACAGTGTGACAATGCAGGGGCACAATTTCCAGACAGGGAGAGGTCATTGTCACAAACAGGAAATGCATGTACAAGGACATAATATAACTGGATACTAACATTTATAGGTATAAATAATCCAAATCCAAATAATTAGGAAGGATTTTTTCCCACTCTGGTGCAAATTGTATCATGCTTTGCTGGGTTTTTTGCCTTCCTCTGGGTTAACTGTGGGTATAGGATTTTGTAATTAGTTTTTTCCTTTTTATTGAACTAGATGGACTTGTGTGTTTTTTCAACCAGAATAACTATGTAACTATTTAGAGACCAATCATTATTTTAATGAATGCTTCTGATTTAAGAGGGTTGCGGGATAAAGGGGGAAGTGGTTTCAGTGCTGGCTATACCTCTACTATGGGAACACTCATATTTTGAGCTTCAGCATGTGGTGAAGCTACAACCAGCACTGACAGCAATGAAATGTGGTTTTATTTCTAAACCACTAGACAGATTTAAATGGAATCATGTGTTATGTGCACTGGGTCCCCTAGAGGATAAGAGCTGGTTCACCGCCTGACAAGTCACGCTCTGCTCTATTTAATGGAACCGTTCTAATAGGAGCAACTTAAGTCGCTCCGACTTAGAAAAAGGTTCTTGTACGACTTTTGGGCCGACTCGGGGCGTCTCGGGGCGACTTGCATTGACTTCAATACAGAAGTCATTTTGCAAGTCGCCTCTGAAGTCATCTTGAGATCTCCTTGCCAAGTCGCCCCCAAAGTCATGTCGCCCCTGTGTGAATCGGGTCTTAACCAACGCTTTTAAACATCTGGCAATACTTTGTTAAATAACCAAGGACTATTTCTTTTAAAGATTCAATACATTTAATAATATTCAAGTTAGAATTCAAAATCAATATATTTCTTAATCCAGGGTCAGCAGTTAGGTGACCACTGTGAAAATAGATTGAAATCAACCAGCGCAATACTGTACAATATCTTACTTGTAAGCAGCTCTGCACTTCAGGTCAATATATCAAATCCTCAATGTGTGTCTTATAGTTAAATAGTGCAGCGCTAAAATTAAGAACTAACATTTAAACCGCATGATTAGAAAACAAAAATTGCAAAAAATCATGCAAAACAAACACTATAAATCAAATAATCCTTTATTAAAATCACATAAAAAACAGTCCTCAGACCACTGTGATTAGCTGTGACAGTAGTCACATGATCCGGAGCTAGTGACACCAGCTACTAATTGTTTGTGGGGATTGAGTGTAGTCTTTGATAGCTCAGTCTCTATGCTGGTAGCGCACAGTGATGGCACTCTCAGCACAGAAACATTAGCCACCTTGTGATGCAAATTTATGGCATGTGGGCATCAAAGCCCACACTTTCACTTCCACACAAATGTGTTCCACAGGCGGCAGCAGGTTAACCTACTCCTTGAATATTCATTCTGTCTCACCACATCTCTGTTAGTCAAAGTAGTACACTGAGGGAGTCAGTCAGGAATTGCAATACAGGTTTCTTGTATGAGACAATATATTTGAAATAATAATCAATCAAAATTATGATATTTCCCCTACATATGAGCTGATGGCCACAATACAAACTTTGGGAAAATATTCTTGATAGGACATACAAAAACAGAGACACTTCTTTACCATAGCAATGATAATGTATTCTCAGATACAATCCACCCACCAATAAAAGTTCTCCGATTTATAATTTCCCTCTAATATTAAATGAATTCTACAGTACAGAACACAAAAGAACAAAAAAAATGCTAATTTCACCACCTCAATTGTTTTTTCAATAGGCTTAACCACTTGACCACTGGGCACTTAAACCCCCTTCCTAACCAGACCAATTTTCAGCTTTCGGTGCTCTCACAATTTGAATGACAATTACTCAGTCATACAACATTCTACCCATTTGAAATTTTTGTCCTTTTTTTCACACAAATAGAGCTTTCTTTTGGTGGTATTTGATCACCTCTGGGTTTTTTATTTTTTGCGCTATAAAAGAAAAACGACTGAAAATTCTGTAAAAAAAAAAAAAAACTTGTTTCTGTCATATTAGCAGGTTATTTCTCACACACAGCATATGCATACCACAAATTACACCCCAAAACACATTCTGCTATTCCTCCCGAGTATGGCGATACCCCATGTGTGGGACTTTTACACAGCGTGGCCACATACAGAGGCCCAACATGCAGGGAGCGCCAACAGGCGTTCTGGAACACCCAGACCAATTCTGACATTTCTCTCCTACATGGAAAAGTCATCATTTATTTTCTAGAAAATTGCATAGAACCCCAAAACATTATATATGCTTTTTTAGCAAAGACCCTAGAGAATACAATGGCGGCCGTTACAACTTTTTATCTCGCACGGTATTTTCGCAGAAATTTATTGAACGCGTGTTTTTTAAAAAAACTGTTTTGTGCTTAAAACAAAACAAAACAGTAAAGTTAGCCCAATTTTTTTTCATAATGTGAAAGATGAAGTTACGCCGAGTAAATAGATACCCAACATGTCACACTTCAAAATTGCGCACACTCGTGGAATGGCGCCAAACTTCGCTACTTAAAAATCCCCATAGGCGGTATTGCAGAGTATTGGGGTATTGCAAAGTATCATGCAGGGTATTGGGGTATTGCCGAGTACTGGGGTATTGCCGAGTACTGGGGTATTGCCGAGTATTGGGGTATTGCCGAGTATTGGGGTATTGCCGAGTATTGGGGTATTGCCGAGTACTGGGGTATTGCCGAGTACTGGGGTATTGCCGAGTATTGGGGTATTGCCGAGTATTGGGGTATTGTTGAGTACTGGAGTATTGGGGTATTGTTGAGTACTGGAGTATTGGGGTATTGCCGAGTATTGGGGTATTGTTGAGTACTGGGGTATTGTTGAGTACTGGGGTATTGTTGAGTACTGGGGTATTGTTGAGTACTGGAGTATTGTTGGGTACTGGGGTATTGTTGAGTACTGGGGTATTGTTGGGTACTGGGGGATTGCTGGGTACTGGGGGGATTGCTGGGTACTGGGGGGATTGCTGGGTACTGGGGGGATTGCTGGGTACTGGGGGGGTTGCTGGGTACTGGGGGGGTTGCTGGGTACTGGGGGGATTGCTGGGTACTGGGGGGATTGAAGAGCTGGGATGTTTTGAGGGATGGCTGGATCTGTGACTGCATTTGAGAGGAGAGGGAGGAGAGGGAGGAGAGGGTCAAATGACGCCGGTTTGTTTACAAGTGATCGCGCCGTCATTTGACGGCGTGATCACGTGGTAAACGGCCGCGATCAGCAGCAATTTACCGTGATCCGTGATGCGCCGGGTCTTCTAGACCCAGCGAGCACGGACACTTTCGCGAGCGCGTCCCAGGGGACGCGCAATCATGAAAGTGAAGGACGACGTCCCAGGGACGTCGTCCCAAGATAACCCCGCCGCACCGTAGCAGTAAAATGCTTATGGCGCGGTGGGAAAGTGGTTAAAAAACCTTTCTTTCAGGAAAGCCTGAAAAACTCACTGGAAAGGTTATTAACCCTCCACGTTAAATGACACATGTGATTTCCATATATAGTGAAAAATTAACCACTTTAGCCCCGGGCCTGTTTTTCAGATTCGGTGTTTACGAGACTAAAACATTTTTTTTTGCTATAAAATTACTTAAAACCCCCAAACATTATATATTTTTTTTTTCTAACACTCTAGAGAATAAAATGGCAGTCATTGCAATACTTTTTGTTACACCGTATTTGCGCAGCGGTCTTACAAGCGCACTTTTTTTGGAAAAAATTCACTTTTTTAAATAAAAAAATAAGACAACAATAAATTTGGCCCAATTTTTTTACATATTGTGAAAGATAATGTTACGCCGAGTAAAATGATACCCAACATGTCACGCTTAAAAATTGCGCCCACTCGTGGCATGGCGTCAAACTTTTACCCTTAAAAATCTCGATAGGCGATGTTTAAAAAATTCTACAGGTTGCATTTTTTGAGATACAGAGGAGGTCTAGGGCTAGAATTATTGCTCTCGCTCTAACGATCGCGGCGATACCTCACTTGTGTGGTTTGAACACCGTTTTCATATGCGGGGCGCTACTTGCGTATGCGTTCGCTTCTGCGCGCGAGCTCGTCGGGACGGGGCGATTTAAAAAAAATGTTTTTTTGTTTTCGTATTTATTTGTATTAATTTTACCAATTTTTAACACTAAAATAAAAAAAAATAAAAAAATTATCACTTTTATTCCTATTACAAGAAATGTAAACATCCCTTGTAATAGAAAAAAGCATGACAGGTCCTCTTAAATATGAGATCTGGGGTCAAAAAGACCTCAGATCTCATATTTAGGCTAAAATGCAAAAAAAAAAAAAAAAATTTTTAAATGTCATTTTTCAAATGACATTTAAAAAAAAAATGTCTCTTTAAGACGCTGTTTGGAACTGACGTTTGACGTCACTTCCGCCCAGCAGAGCTACGGGGATGGACGAGGGAAATTTTTTCCCTCACTCGCATCCCCGCTGACCAGACGAGCGCACCCGATCGCCTCCGCCGCTACCGACGGCTCCGGTAAGCGGCGGAGAGCGCGGGAGCGCAGCGGGAGGGGGGGGGCACGCTCGTCCGCTACCGATAACGGCGATCTCGCGGCGATTCCGCCGCGGAGACCGCCATTATCGTTTACCCGACCGCCCACAGAAGAGATGGATATCTCGGTTGTGGCAGCAGCTGCTGCCGTTACCGAGATATCCATCCTCAAAGTGCCGACGTATACCTGCGGTGGGCGGTCGGAAAGTGGTTAAGCAATGTTATAATACATTTCATCTAGATGATTGTCCAATAATGATGACCAACGGAAAGAAAGCAAAGACTGATGCCATCGGATAGCAATTATACTATGAATTCCTTTACCTGTTTAATTAGAAACAGATGGAATATGTAATTTAAATATGAAGTTCACAGTGACATATATTAAAAGAAATGGTAGACACAAACACAAGTATCACAGCATGGAACATCTAAAATTATCAAACAACATTACTATAAATTCCTCAGATCAAGTTTCATGCATAATGTAATTTATGTAAATGTTTTCGGCTGTATACTTTTAAAATGAGGCAAGTTTAACCCCTTGTTATTCACAATCTGTATACAGTATGTGCATCCAAATTGACTGGGTCTTGTTCCTGATGGACTAAAGTCTAGCACCAATGAAAACCATTTTTCGTAGAAGGGCTACAACCTCTTTAAGTTTTTATGTCTGCGTGTGCCCCTATTTTAAAAGGTTTCTCCTAAATTCCTTTTTGCTCAATGGATGTCAGACAACAGGAGGTAGAGAGAAAGCTACTTAACAGGTTAACAAACAGCAGTAAAAAAAATCTTTCTACCATAGGAGATGGGTAAAACCCCATTTGTGTTTTTTGATTTCTGTGCATAGTCAGCAACTGTCAGGAAAGGTTCCATCCGCTGGTAATATCTATCATTTGACATGCAGTACTGAGGCCCACCAGCAGGTGTCTCCTGGCAGTTGTAAACTGTCAGGATAACTTCTCCCTGCTGGTATTATGTCATCCTTGGGCTGCAGTACTGGCGTCCACCAGCGGATGGATCCTGGCCGTGTGGAGCAAACAGTACCTTTTGCGCTCAGGTGTGACTTGAGGCCAATTACAGGCATTCCTATTAATACCCGGCAAGTGCAAACATACCTGGCCCTGGTATCGTCCTTGTGCCCTGATCTGTACCTGCTACCTGATTATCTAAACCTGTTCCTGAAATCTGCTTCCTGAGTTCCTGATCCTGTGTCCCTGTCATGACCACCCATCCTCTCCCTGTCCTGTGTTCCTTACCCCATCTGCTGATCTCCCTGTGTATGACCTTGGCCTGGCTAACGTTTATGTTTCTGGAATATCCCTTTGTCCATCTGCCGATCTGCTGTGTATGACCCTGGCCTGGCTATTGTTTATGATTCTGGCATTTCCCATTTATTGTACATATCTGTCTGTTGTTATTTGTGGGTCTCTGTCTGTTGGTTGGTTTGTTGCACTGTGTCATATTGGAGGTGGTTGTATTTATATTATTCACTTACCTAAATAAATCATTATATGTTCACTTATATGTGTTTGGTGTTCCTCTGTTGCTAGCCACACAGTTCTGGTCACACCTGGTACATGACAGTATACCAGGGCCATCTCTGACCAGTAGTGGCTGCACAGAGGAACCATCTTGGTTCAGGTTGCTTGTTAAAATGAATTTGGATGTGATTCGTTATTATGCTCTGCTGGTGTCAGAGAGTAATGCATATCTCCACCAGACACTGAAAGAGAGGACCAGTGATCAGCTGCTAGAAATCATTTGTTTTGCTCACTACTAGGTTGATCAGGGCTGTATGCTGTTTGAGGATGTTCAGCCTTTAATTCATATCTGCACAGAGTTGGTTTTGCCTTGAATCCCAGAGGGCCATGATGATTTTTCTCCCCCTTTCAGTATTAATCAGGTCACATCACTGGTATGGCTTTTGGAAGATGACTCTCCTTACACTACACAGCCTGTTCCCAGCAGATGATAATAGAATGTGTTGATTCTGTACAATCCCTTGTCAGACAGGCAGTATGTAATCCGCAGTTTGTGCAACCACTGCTCTTAGCATGGTCTGATATTTTGCAATCAGCCCCAGCCATCTCTGCTACCAGACACCTGCCTGCCCAAGGGTCTTTTTTTGCCATCACCCATGGTAACCTCCGCTTCAGCCAAGTATACACTGCTGTCACGTACCTGGTTGTAGAGTCCAACGTGCAGGGAGCGGCCTCTCGTAAGCCTCTGACCCAGGAGTCCCTGATAGAGCAGACAGGGGAACCAGAGTCAAGAGGGGCACAAGCGCCTAGTGGTAGCTGGTGGCGGACCGGAAGAGGACGGAGACAGGTCCTGGCGGGGTCCTGGCAGGGAACCACAGAACACAGGAACGGTACTGTAGCGCTTGCTGTGTAAGAGCCCAAGGATTGGTGCACACTGGATCAGATGGCGGATCAGGAAACCGGAACAGATCCGAAGGGGTTAATTCAGTCCAGACTGGTTTAATACAGGCAGATAGCAGATAGCAGAACCAGGGGGTCAAGCAGAATCGGTGGTCAGGTCAAGCCGGGGTCAAGGGCAGGCTGCAGGCAGAGGTAGGTCACGGGAAGCCGGGTCAGATAAACAGAGATCAGGCAGGTTAGTAGGTGCAGGTTCTTTCCGGAAACGCTGTAGACTGGTCAGCAAGATGCACCAGGACCAGACAGCTTAAATGGCATTCCTTGGCGCCAAAACAGTGTCAGCGTGTGGGCGCGCACCCGCCGCGCGTGTCACACGCACGGGTGCGAGCGCCGCGCACACGGCCGCGCGCATCGCGCACACTGACGCGCGCATGTGCGCGCAAACGGGCGCCAGCGCGCGTGCGTGCGTCGGGATTGGCTGGATCTTCCACCATGACATTGCCCCCCCCTACGGGCAGCCTCCGGATGCCCAACTGTGCCAACCTTCTTGGATGCGCCCTTTTAAAGGCCTGGACCAGTCTCTGAGCGTGAATGTTGGCTTCTGGTTCCCAGGAATTCTCTTCCGGACCGTAGCCCTTCCACTTTACAAGGTATTGTACCTGGTTACGTTTCTTCCGACAATCCAAGATAGATTCCACCTCGAACTCCTCTTCGCCGTTAACAAGCACCGGCTTAGGGGGACCGACATTCCGGTTGGTGAAGGGGTCCGGGACTGTGGGCTTGAGCAGTGCCACATGGAAGACTGGGTGTATCCGAAAAAAAGCAGGTAATTTTAATTCGTAGGCCACTTCATTAATTTTTCTGAGTATCTGGAAGGGACCCACAAATTTAGGGCCTAGTTTCTTGGACGGGCAGGCTAATCTTAGATTCAAAGTGGACAGCCAGACTTGGTCTCCCGGTGCCAAGTCAAGTTCTCCTCTCCTCCTCCTGTCAAACACCTCCTTATTATACTCCTGGGTCTTTGCCATTGTTTCCCGAAGTAATTTGTTGTTGGTGGCAAAGAAATCCAGGGTTTCTTGTGCAGCCGGTACTGAGCATTCCGGAATATTGTTAGATAAGAATAGAGGATGAAAACCGTAGTTGGCAAAAAACGGGGACTGTTTAGTAGCTGAATGGACTGAATTATTGTAGGCGAACTCTGCAAGGGGCAGCAGAGAGGCCCAATCGTCCTGTGAGAAACTGGAAAAGCACCTCAGATATTGCTCGAGAGTCTGGTTGGTGCGCTCGGTCTGGCCGTTGGTCTGTGGGTGGTATGCAGATGAGAAAGAGAGTTCAATCTTCAGCGCTCCACATAGCGCTTTCCAAAATCTAGAGGTAAACTGCACCCCACGGTCCGATATGATGTTAGCGGGTACGCCATGAAGTCTCACTACCTCTTTAATGAATATCTTTGCTGTCTCAGCAGCGGAAGGTGTCCCCACCATCGGCAGAAAGTGCGCCATTTTTGAGAGCCTATCAACCACCACAAAGATGGTGGTATAATCTTCAGATGGAAGTAACTCAACAATAAAGTCCATCAAAATCATCCTCCAAGGCTTCTCTGGAACAGGCAGTGGTTTAAGCAACCCCCAAGCTCTGGTTCTGCTACCTTTATGCTGGATACAGGTGGTACAGGATTCTACATAATTTTTACAGTCCTTAAGTAATTGCGGCCACCAGAAGGTACGCTGGAGGAGCTCGGATGTTTTGTGTATCCCAAAGTGGCCTGCTAGCTCATGGTCATGGCAGGACTTGAGAACTGCTATTCGTAGCTGTTGTGGCACAAAGATCTTGTCCTTGTTCCAAAGCAGATCGTCTCTTAACTGAAGAGTAGGGTCTGGGGATAAGGAGATCTCTGAAGAGGCCTGCTTAATTTGAGAAAGAAGATCTCCTTGCAGCATGAGGAAATTGCCAGGAGCAAGAATGGTGTCCGGGGATGAAGGGGCTTCAGGCCCATTGAACATCCGGGAGAGTGCATCCGGCTTGGTATTTTTCGAACTAGGTCTGTAGGTTATATGAAAAGAAAACCGAGTAAAGAACAGCGCCCATCTGGCCTGACGTGGCTTGAGTCTTTTGGCAACCTTTAGATATTCTAAGTTCTTGTGATCAGTATAGATCAGGATAGGGTGTGCAGCACCCTCGAGGAGCGCCATTCTTCAAGAGCTGCCTTAATTGCTAGCAGCTCCCTGTACCCGACGTTGTAGTTCCTCTCCGCTTCTGATAGTTTGCGGGAAAAAAACGCAACTGGGTGTAAAAGGGATTTGGACCCCTGTCTCTGGGAAAGCACCGCTCCGACCGCCACCTCGGAGGCGTCCACCTCCAAGATATAGGGTAAGGCTGGGTTAGGATGTTTCAGGATGGAGGCAGAGATGAAGAGATCCTTTAAGGTGGTAAAGGCAACTTGGGCTTTGGGAGACCACAGGAACCGGGTGCCTTGCTTGGTCAGACTTGTGATAGGGGCAATTATGGCGGAGAAGCCCTTGATAAACTTTCGGTAAAAGTTTGCAAACCCCACGAAGCGCTGGACCGCTTTCTTATCGGTGGGAGCGGGCCAATCTGTGATAGCAGTGACCTTCTGAGGGTCCATCTTGACACCTTCTATTGAAATTATTAATCCCAAGAACTGAATGCTCACACGTTCAAATTCGCATTTCTCGGCTTTAACGTATAGGCTGTGTTGGCGGAGCCGAGCTAGAACCTTTTGGACATGCTTCTGATGGTCTGACAGGGAGGACGAGAAAATCAGGATGTCATCCAGGTAGATGATGACGAACAGATCGAGGTAGTCTCTGAAAATGTCGTTTACAAAATGTTGAAATGTGGCGGGGGCGTTGCAAAGCCCGAAGGGCATAACTAGGTATTCAAAATGCTCAAATCGGGTGCGAAACGCGGTCTTCCACTCATCGCCATCTCTAATGCGGACAAGATTATATGCTCCACGGAGGTCAAGTTTGGTAAAAATAGTGGCTGCTCCAAGTCTTTGAAATAATTCGGGAACCAGAGGAAGGGGGTACCTGTTTTTGATCGTGATTGTGTTCAACTCCCGGTAGTCTACGCAGGGGCATAGGGAATGGTCCTTCTTTTCCACGAAGAATATGCCGGCCCCTGCAGGGGATGTGGAAGGGCGTATGAACCCCTTTTCGAGGTTCTCGTCGATATAGGATTTTAGGGTGCCCAACTCCAATTCGGTCAAGGGGAATATCCTTCCGAACGGGATTTCTGCTCCAGGTAAAAGTTCGATTGGGCAGTCATAGGACCTATGTGGTGGTAAAGTCTCTGCTCCTTTTTTGCTAAATACGTCCAAAAAACTGTGGTAGGCTTCCGGGACTAGCTGGCGGTTTTCCACTTCAGATTCTGAACACAGCAGGGTGGACAAGGTGCCCGCAGGTTCCTGGAGGCAATGTTGGCGGCAGTAAGAGGACGGGAAACAGATTTTTCCAGACTCCCAATCAATCTGAGGGTTGTGGGCTTTCAACCATGGCATGCCCAAGATTACAGGAAATATTGGGGACACGATTATGTCCAGGCAGAGCAATTCCCAATGATTGTTGGAGATGAGTGCATACAAGGGGATTGTTTCGTGCGTGACAGGACCGGACCTGATGGCTGATCCATCGGCTAAGTGAACGGCGAGCTCCTGGCGCCTAGGTCGTAGGGGGATTCCATGACGGGTGGCAAAGGAGGCGTCCATGAAGCCGCTGCAGGCGCCAGAATCAATAATGGCGGGAACCTGGACATTCCTTCCTGGGAGCTGCAGAGAGATGGAGACAGCCAGGTGAGTATCATTATTACATAAGGCAGAGGAAAGGACAGGTGGACGGACTGAGCACTTACGGAATTTGACGGGACAGGTGTTTACATAGTGCCCGGATCCTCCACAGTATAGGCAAAGGTTATTGAGTCGGCGCCGCTGGCGCTCTTCCGGAGTCAGGGATGGCCGAAGAAGACCCAGTTGCATTGGTTCCGGGATATCGGAGGAGGCTGGTACAGGATTTGAAGGAAGCAGGTGTGGAGGGCCTGGCACACGTGGCATCATCCACATGGGACGTGTGGGGCCGGATGTACGTTCAGCACGCCGCTCCCTCAGCCGTCTGTCAATCTGAACAGAAAGAAGGATGAGAGCTTCAAGCGTTGCAGGGACGCCCACTCGGGCCAGTTCGTCCTTCAAGGATTCAGAAAGACCCATGCGGAACTGGTGACGCAGGGCAGCATCGTTCCAGTTGGTATCGGAACTCCACTGTCTAAATTCTGCCACATAGTCCTCTACTGCCCTGCGCCCCTGCTGTAGAGCACATAATGCCGCTTCAGCAGTAGTGTTGAGCAGAATACGCCATATTCGCTTTCGCAATATTTCGCGAATATATAGGAGAATATTCGAGAAATATTCGTAAATTTCGAATATTCGTGATATTTCATCCAAAAAAAAAATTGCGAAATTTCGCTAACGTGAAATTTCGCAAATGCGAAATTTATTGCGAAATTCTCGACCGCGCATGGCGCGCGGGACAACACGCGGTCGCGCGAAAACGGCGATCATTTCCTGGATTCTTTGCCAGTGTATATTCGGATTGCTATTTAGTGCTGCCCTGCGAATCTACTGCTGCCCTGCGAAGCGAAGATGGTGGGGAGTAACTTTTCATCCAGTGAGGAAAAACTGCTGATTACTGTAAGTAATTTCACCACTTGTTATTTCATTATCTTTAACTGCATTTTAGACTAGTTAAAAAGTTAGGATGCAAGATCAGATATTAGTATTTCCCAAACAGTGTGTTTTCCAGCGGTTGCAAAACTACAACTCCCAGCATGCCCAGGGTTGCCACCTTTTGTTCATTTCAAACCCGAACACTTCAGCGTCGCACAGCAATTTTTTGTCTTAGTTTGCATAGATGTCGCTATTAAATAACATTTCTAACCATATGAAATTAATCATAAAAGTTCCTCTTTACATCAGAGTCCACAGACTTCCCCTTTTACATCAGAGTCCACAGACTTCCCCTTTTACATCAGAGTCCACAGAGTTCTCCCTTTACATTAGAGTTCACAGAGTTCTCCCTTTACATCAGTGTCCACAGAGTTCTCCCTTTACATCAGAGTCCACAGAGTTCTCCCTTTACATCAGAGTCCACAGAGTTCTCCCTTTACATCAGAGTCCACAGAGTTCTCCCTTTACATCAGAGTCCACAGACTTCCCCTTTTACATCAGGATCCACAGACTTCCCCTTTTAGATCAGTGTCCACAGAGTTCTCCTTTACATCAGAGTCCACAGAGTTCTCCCTTTACATCAGAGTCCACAGAGTTCTCCCTTTACAACAGAGTCCACAGAGTTCTCCCTTTACATCAGTGTCCACAGAGTTCTCCCTTTACATCAGTGTCCACAGAGTTCTCCCTTTACATCAGAGTCCACACAGTTCTCCCTTTACATCAGAGTCCACAGAGTTCTACCTTTTACATTAGAGTCCACAGAGTTCTACCTTTTACATTAGAGTCCACAGAGTTCCCCTTTTACATTAGAGTCCACAGAGTTCCCCTTTTACATTAGAGTCCACAGAGTTCTCCCTTAACATTAGAGTCCACAGAGTTCCCCTTTTAAATTAGAGTCCACTGAGTTCCCCTTTTACATTAGAGTCCACAGAGTTCTCCCTTAACATCAGAGTCCACAGAGTTCTCCCTTAACATCACAGTCCACAGAGTTCTACCTTAACATCAGAGTCCACAGAGTTTTTCCCTTTACATCAGAGTCCACAGAGTTCTCCCTTTTACATCAGAGTCCACAGAGTTCTCCCTTTTCATCAAAAAGTGAAAAGAAACAAACATATTATTTTTCATATGTAAAGATAGGGATTAAAAAAAATAATCTATTGTACAGGGCCAGTGTAAGGCTCAAAAATTATTATAGTGGTCAGATGAATAGCAACTCATTTCTCCCCTATACGTCTATCCTGTGATGTTACTCATATATACATAATTATGCAAATGATAATGGCTGCTATATTTATTCCAAAAAGCTGGTGACCAAAATGGCAACATATAAAATCTGTCATGTTACCACTGTCAGTGATTAATAAGGCGAGAATGCTTCCAATTATTGAATACCATACATTTACGTCATATATCCATAAGGTTTAAACAAAAGTATTATAATAACTTTGTTCTTCATCTTGCAGAGGTTCCTGCAACATGGTTACGACCTAATGAGGTGCCAGCAGGATAAACAAAAAATCGCCAGTCCGTATTGGAGGAATTACATGAGTTTCATGGCGGGTCACATGACCACATGGCCATTCTCAAAAAATGGTCAGACTTGAAGAGGCGCCACATGGACCGGGTCCACACAGATCCGCGATGAATTTCATCCAGGTAAGTTATTGGTGACAGTCATGTAAGGTGATATGTAATTAACCTTAGGGCAGATGTTGTTAACCCAGACGCCATGTTGTGGTAACATATATCACCACCGAAGGTATTCATAGTACTGTTGAAAAAAGACATTATTCATCAAGTTAAACCATGGAATTAAAAGTGGTGGTGTGGTGGGTTTCAAGGGGAAAGGGTGGTATTTTATAACTCAATTACCACTAAATTCCTTGTGCTAGGCGTGGGGTTATCATAGTAATCACGTGTACTCCATCAGGCCCTTTTTTTAACATGAGATCTTCAGAATATATACAAAGGAAACACAAACAGCTAATTTTTACCATGGTGGCAGCCCAGCTCACACTCAGTCCCCTGTAGTGCCAGCAAGACCCTTTAGTATAACATTATCCCATGGTTAACTGTCTATATAAATAAATGTGTATTCATATATACAATACAGCAGAGTACACAGAATGTGCATATGTTATTAGAAATCATTTTTACATATATAAACATTGTGTTATTATAGGATCTCCTCTACCATCTGTGCGCCCCAAGCGCACAAGGCGACAGGCCGCAGAGGAGGAGGAGGAAGAAGAGGAGGATGAAGAGGAGGATGCAGAGGAGGAGAGGGATAAGGAGCAGCCAGGGCCTCCGACTTACCACCCCCAGCTCCTGAGGAGCTGCAACTTCCCCCCACCCAACTCCTGGTGAATGCCATGATGCAGAAGAGGAGCAGGAGGATGACACAGCGCCTGTGATGACCATCAGTCAGGAGGGTAAATATGTGCACAACGATTAATGACATTTCAACAATAAGATGTAGATATAAAAAAGTAAACAGTATTTAATCCTAATTTTTTTTTTCTTATATCCTAACAGTTTTGAAAGAGATTCAGGAGAAATCCTATGTCATGGGAGAGGACCAATCAAAAAGTCCTGTCCAATCGCGGCAAAATAAAAAATTTGGACCTCGAGAATGAACAGCTGTTACAACAGCAGAGAAAAAAATTCAAGGAGCTGGCTGAGATTTACAAGCGCTTGAAAAAATCCATGTAAATATTTATATTTTTGGTTATTAACCTGTTATTCTTTTCAAATGTTTCCTTTCTTATTGAGATTCTTAGGTCTTTCAACACATCTAACTTCACATCTAACACATCAACATCAAAACATCTAACTTCATAATAACCTAAAAACATTTCATACTATTATTTTATTTAACACAAATCTAATAAAAAAACAAAATACACGGACACAGACACTACTAACACAAAACTAAACTGTTGAAAAAATTACTATAACAAAAGCTACAATATATACATTATATACATAATATATATAATATTATATATATATATTATATATAAATTTTTATATATTATATATACTTATAGAGATATAGATATGAGAGAGAGCAGGCGAGGAAAGAGAAAAGAGAGTGCTGATTTGCTCTTGCTGAGTAGGCTAAAAGTTGCAGTAAAAAGGCCACAAACCAGCAGCAGGTTTCAAACGTATCACCACGTTACAGGCGTAGTTTAGTCACACTCCACTTGCAAGTTTCATCCAGTAGTGGTAATTGCCGCATCAAGGTCTTTCTCAGGTAGCCAGTTTAGCATAGTATCAATAAGTGTGTATCACCTGTGTGGCACATTGTGCACACATAGTACCAACACCACACCCAGGTATTGATCTCCCCCATGGCCATAACAGTCCCAAAGCACCAGTCTTGGGAAACCCCAGCACCAGCAGCACCACATGCAGCAAGTAGTACCACATATGTGTTTGTAATCTCAGCTGTTGAAGAGAGGTCATAAAGCCACTTTACTCAGCTATGACTGGCCAGCCCCCACCCAGCAGACAGGAGGCTTCCTCAAACTTGAACTGTGCTCAGCATATAGTCAACACCACATACACATAGCTTCTAACACAGCACAGCCAGCCTTGTACATATCGTACTAGAACAGCATTAGTATCACACTCTCTGGGCAGAAGTTGGCAGCAGCATAGCAGTCACGTGGTCAATTTGCAGCATTTAAATTGTATTTGTGTCAAAGAACTTGTCACATAGGTATCTGAGCACACTGGCAGCAGCAGTATAGTAGTAACAGTACCAATAAAGTGTTGTATCACTTGTGGAAGACCCCCCCC
Organism: Rana kukunoris; assembly: GCA_029574335.1. Lineage (NCBI taxonomy): Eukaryota > Metazoa > Chordata > Amphibia > Anura > Ranidae > Rana > Rana kukunoris. The sequence continues at coordinate 93,810,754 of CM056052.1, forward strand.
CACCGCGTTGTCCGGCACCAGCAGAACCACAGCAGCAAGCATCAGTACACTAATTTGTCACAGATATAGTGCCTCAAGTAAGAAATTGTCAGCACTAGGGCATCTGAGCACTGGCTGACACTGGCAGCAGTTATAGTAGTAACAGTACACAATAAAGTGTTTTATCAATTGTGGAAGAGGTGGGCAGCAGCACAGCAGCAGCATTGGTAATTGCCGCAT